>JAXCMG010000017.1:6871475-6888481 GCA_034642415.1 Podarcis siculus | reverse complement strand
TACTATATCACTGCATATTTGAAACTATATTATTTCTGCACTTAAACGTTGTATCTAAATTTACTATTACCTTAAAACTATGGTACTTACACGTTGTGTTTAAATTTACTATTAGCTTCAAACTGTTATTCTTAGCAGAATATACACGTTTTTCTTTTCAACTCTCGAGTAGGAATTATTCCTTATATTGAAACTTGTGGCCTGAGCTCTTGGTATATCCTTTTCAGTGTATCTCCAAACAAACAGATACAGACTCTTTCCCTTTCCTTCTTATCCCAGCTCTCGCTCAAGATCCGAACTGCACGCTCCCTCTCTGCTTCTTAAAACGACCCCCACAATCTCCCACAAATGTATTCTCTTGTGTTCACCGGGTCTGTTCTCTTGACCATCTGTCTCCTCTTCCTCTTTCCTGTTGCATGTGCTAATTTTGCTGGCTTTTTTCATCTCTTCTTCCTCTTGTCACTTTCCTGGTCTCATATAGCAGACCTCCATAAGTGAAATGGCATATAACATTTTTAAACTGTGATGGAATGTGGGGCTACAGAGCAGTAGTGGGGGAAATGCTATACGCGTAAAAGCTCCTGTGGTTTATCTATAGCAGAACTAGTTAAATATTACTTTAGGTAGAAGGATAGGAAAGACCCTCTGCTGAGACGTTTCATGATGTTCCTTTATGATAACTTTAATATCCTCCTGTTGGTCCTTAAAAACTCTCCCAAGGTGACTCACACAAAACGAAAAACAATCCAAGCCTGTTACAAAATAATGCCAGAGAGCAGCTGCTGATCAGAGCATTCAGTATTGGCTTAAGTGAGCCAATGATCAGACCCTGCATAAAGTAACATCATGTGTTTAGAAATACAAATGTGCATCCTAATAACAGCGGCATAAGGGTGGCGCTGTGGGTTAAACCACTGAGCCTAGGACTTGCCGATCAGAAGGTCAGCGGTTCGAATCCCCGTGACGGGGTGAGCTCCCGTTGCTCGGTCCCTGCTCCTGCCAACCTAGCAGTTCGAAAGAACGTCAAAGTGCAAGTAGATAAATAGGTACCGCTCCAGCGGGAAGGTAAACAGCGTTTCCGTGCGCTGCTCTGATTCGCCAGAAGTGGCTTAAGTCATGCTGGCCACATGACCCAGAAACTGTACGCCGGCTCCCTCAGCCAATAAAGCGAGATGAGCGCCGCAAGCCCAGAGTCGGTCACGACTGGACCTAATGGTCAGGGGTCCCTTTACCTTTACCTTTTTAAGAGTATATCCAGAAGGTTTTTCTGTTTTTTTATAACATGTCACAATTGGGAATCTTTATAGGAGAGAGCAAACAACCATCTTTTCAGCTTTCTTGCTTATTTACCGTCTCTCCATTCATAACAGCCTTTAAATCTTTAGTTCAATTTCTTTGCTGCTTGGAAGTGTTCACTTTCTCATAGCAACACCTGAGATAACAGAACTGCTGAGGAGGGCATGCATTAACAGTTTCCTGGTTCTGAACAGTACCTTAACAGCTACTGTGTGTGTGTCTTGTTTAATTTTACACAACACAAATGCCTCTTCAAACAAAAGTCAATTTCAGGTTGCCAAGATATGGTCTTTAAAATCAACGGAAACTGCTGTACAGTTGACTTTCATGATACTTTCAACCAACAGAAGACGGATTGTGTTGGAATAATGGGATTGGTACAAATCCTCTGTACAGGAGCCTTCCTTAGCCTGGTTCTCTTCAGACTACAACTCCCATCATCCCTGACCATCGGCCATTCTGGCTGGGACTGATGGTTGTAAGCCAAGACATCTTGAGGGCACCAAGTTGGAGAAGGCTGCTGCTATAGAGACCTTCGTTAATTGTATCCACCAACTCTCCCTTCTCCATTTCCTCTAGCAGTGCTTGCTATGGAAAGTCATCATACCACATACATTTTCTGTAAGAAATCCTGTAACAGCCACTTGGCTCTGATGGACCAAAGATGTTGAAATTGACAGTCTGGCCAGTTCCAGATTCCTAATAAAGCGAGTCCCTTGGGGCATTTCTAACTCTGCCCTTCCCTTCCCATTTGGCTCCGTCAGACATTGAAAGTGGCTAAGCTAAGCAGTATCATCTCTTGTTGTTGTTGTTTAGTCGTTTAGCCATGTCCGACTCTTCATGACCCCATGGACCAGAGCACGCCAGGCACTCCTGTCTTCCACTGCCTCCCGCAGTTTGGTCAAACTCATGCTGGTAGCTTCGAGAGCACTGTCCAACCATCTCGTCCTCTGTCGTCCCCTTCTCCTTGTGCCCTCCATCTTTCCCAACATCAGGGTCTTTTCCATGGAGTCTTCTCTTCTCATGAGGTGGCCAAAGTATTGGAGCCTCAGCTTCAGGATCTGTCCTTCTAATGAGCACTCAGGGCTGATTTCCTTAAGAATGGATAGGTTTGATCTTCTTGCAGTCCATGGGACTCTCAAGAGTCTCCTCCAGCACCATAATTCAAACGCATCAATTCTTTGGCGATCAGCCTTCTTTATGGTCCAGCTCTCACTTCCATACATCACTACTGGGAAAATCATCTCTTACAATCAGCTTTATACATTTCACAAAAGAACTGCCTTGGCTTAGCTGAACTTGCCTGCTTTCTGCTGCACTGCTCTCTGCCATTTCATTTTGGGGTTGTTGCTTTTTCTAGGGTTTTTAAAAATAGCAGGCTCGCAGTACAAATTTTCTGACCTTGCAGTACCTGAGTGCATTGAGCTGAGATGCCTTGCTCTGAAATTCCATCCCTACCACACTACTGTTCCCAGGAGACTGTGAGAAAGCAAAACATTGCTGGGCACCTGGAGCTTTCAAAGAATGTGATCTCCCTACCTGAAGTATTCGATTTATGTAAGCCAGTAGTGATTCAAGCCAAGGGAGTTGGCATATCATTAGTTCCCCCCGCCCTTTGAGCAGTCCCTGGTGTGTCTGTGTACATGTGGGGAGGAGAAATCCCTAGAAAACAGGAAGGCACAAGCATCTCTACTCTTGCTTTCACCCCTGTTTTCTTCACAGATTGCTCTCCATGGCTGTCAGCAATGAATTTTCTTCATTGGTGGCACCCAGGAATGGGATGGTATCTCTTTTGCAGCCACATCTGGCTGGTTGTGCTTGCTTGAGATCAACACACTCTTCACAGCAGCTACTTTATAGATTAAAAAAGGCATTTTATGGCAATGGGAGGAAGACCCGTACTTCGTAAATAGAAAGACAAGATTTCTGTTCAGTTTTGCAGTGTTGTGGGGGGATGAAAATATTGGATCAAAGCCTTTGCATGGCTTAAGCCATTCCTCACCCCTTATGTATACTGAGATTTAATGATCTGCATCTTTTTTTGTTTTGTTTATAGCCTCTGGTCTTTCCTCCTCTCCCTCGACCCCGACACAAGTGATCAAGCAGCCAACGTTTCCGCTTGAATCCTACAAACATGAACCAGAGAGGCTAGAAACACGGATTCACACGTCCTCTTCCCCCCCAGATACAGGCCAGAGACCGAGCCTCCCTCCTGGACAAAGTGTGGCCAAACCTCCCACCTCCACCCCGTGCTCTACCTCAAAAGCCGTAAGTATGGACCGTTTCATTTCTCTGTAAGAAATACAAAGTCCTGTGTACATTTTAGGATTAACAGGGTGCTTCTAAGTGTCCAAGTGCACAACGTGGATTATCTTCTTATAATCCTTTTGATATAATCAGTCCAGTATACCTGAAGGAGCATCTCCACCCCCATTGTTCTGCCCGGACACTGAGGTCCAGCGCTGAGGGCCTTCTGGCGGTTCCCTCACTGCGAGAAGCCAAGTTACAGGGAATCAGGCAGAGGGTCTTCTCGGTAGTGGCACCGGCCCTGTGGAACGCCCTCCCACCAGATGTCAAAGAGAAAAATAACTACTAAACTTCTAGAAGACATCTGAAGGCAGCCCTGTTTAGGGAAGCTTTTAATGTTTAATAGGTTATTGTATTTTAGTTTTCTGTTGGAAGCCACCCAGAGTGGCTGGGGAAACCCAGCCGGATGGGCAGGGTATAAATAAATTATTATTAATTCCGCAAGGTGCTTAAGTTATCACTATATTTCAGTTGGGGTGAGGACGGAGGCTGACGTCTTATCTAAGGCCTCCTAATGAGTCCAAGGCAGAGGTGAGGTTTGAACCAATGGCTTCTCGATTCTTAGCAAAGGCTTTTAGACTGCAAATCTCTGCAGGTTTGCTTGGGAGTTTTCAGAAGGTGTGCCTAAATTTTAACTTGCACACTGAGTAGTTAGCCATCAGGCATTACAAATAGCAACTAATTATTGACACCATTGTCTTCAGTAGGATACAGTGTTTAATTTGTAGGATGCAGCTTTCTGTTGGAAGATAAAGCTACTTTGATTACTTGGGTTCCTTCCTCAAACCTGTTTATTCTGCTTAATCCTGTATAGGATTCTAGCTGTGAACACCCATCAGTCTTGTTTATAGTATCAATAGCCGTAAGCTCTTTTCTCAGGGGTAGGCAATACACTGTGTTTTACTTTATAAAATTCTAAATTCAGATATAAAACCTTACCCATAGCCAATATACTTTTGCTGAAGCTTAGAAGTAACAAACATTTAAAGCCTGCATTTTTCAGAGAAAAATACGAAGACAGCCAAACCTTCCACCTGCTACAGTAGTGTGTGTGTGTGTGTGTGTGTGTGTGTGTGTGTGTGTGTGTGTAAGAGCCAGAGGAAAAATGGGTTGCAGAATCTCCCACTTAACTTGGGAATTTAAAGGGTTAGCATCGATCTGGCTTGCAGTCTGAGCTGTATTAAGCACCTGTAAATTTACGGAATTTACGTAAAGAGATGACTAATGGGAACTAGAGCAAAGGTAGCTGATATGTGCTGCTGTGAGACGTGCAGTTAGATGTGGCTGGCAAGAAGCCACTGATGACTAAACTAATACTTTGACCTCAGCTCATTCAGACATCAATCACATCAGGTCACTGTATACTTTGCTTACATGCCAGTATGAAATAGTAGTTGACTTTGGTGGGGAAACACTCCTGAATGGCCACTGCAGAGCCTCTGAGAGTGAAAGTCAACTGGCAACTTTCATAGGAGGAAGAAATTACTCATTTGGGGATTGGATGTATGAATTATAGCTTGGTGAGTCAGTTGATAGGTTATTCTTCTATCAGCCTTTCTGAGTGAACGTGAGTTCTTCAAACTATTCACCTTTGACAAGAGTTGCTGATCTAAGTACTGTCCACACAATATGACAATCAAACATGGAGGATTTATTTTAGATAACAACAGAGAATTGTAGAGTTGGAAGAGACCCCAAGGGTCATCTAGTCCAACCCCCTGCAATGCAGGAACCTCAGCTAAAGCATCCTTGACAGATGGCCATCCAATCTCTGCTTAAAAACTCAATGGAAGGAGAGTCCACAACCTCCTGAGGGAGACAGTTCCACTGTCAAACAGTTCTTGCTGCCAGAAAGTTTTTCCAGATATGATCAACCTCCACCTCTGGCCATGTGAAAACCTTATGTCAGACCTTTGACTTTCTAAAGGTAAAGGTAAAGGGAACCCTGACCATTAGGTCCAGTCGTGGCTGACTCTAGGGTTGCGGCGCTCATCCCGCTTTATTGGCCGAGGGAGCAGGCGTACAGCTTCTGTGTCATGTGGCCAGCATGACTAAGCTGCTTCTGACGAACCAGAGCAGCACACGGAAACACCGTTTACCTTCCCGCCGGAGCAACGGGAGCTCACCCCATCGCGGGGATTCGAACCGCCGACCTTCTGATCGGTTCTGTGGTTTAACCCGCAGCGCCACCCGTGTCCCCTTTTTGACTTTCTAGCCCTGTGTGAATTTATACCCAGTCTTTCCTCAACAAGTACAAAGCAGCTAAGTTAAAAAAAAATCCATAATCAAACTTGCCTTGGATCAGAACAGCCATATAACATGAATACTCGGAGGTCTCCCTTCTGTCTTAAGGTGTTATGTCAGCATTTGTCCCAGGGCATGCCAACAGGACAATAACACAAAATAGGACACCTAAGTTAGGTACTAAAACTTGGGGAGAAAGAGATGGGGAGACAATAGCAGGGGGTGTTATCTTTCAAGGTAAGAGATGGGCTGACCAATCTTCTGTGGTCTACTTTTTGTAAAGCTAGAATTCTCCATCAAGGTGTGTGAAATGTACCAAAAAAGTAGTTAGGGTAGCTGAGGCATGACTAATCTGTGCTAAGTGATCCTAAATATGTATGTGTTCTTTCTTAAGAGCATAAGAAGTGCCTGGGTGGATCAGATTAAGGTCTACCAAATTCAGCATCCTTTGCAAGAAATCAGTCCCTCCCCAAGCACTAAGTAACCCATATGGAGCTTGAAAGCTGTGTGCCATTTTTTATCTTCTGTGCACACCTAGTCTAGGGTGAGAAGATCCTTCCCCACAGCAAGACTTCCCAATTGCTATTTCCCACTTATGCTATTCCTATTACCCAAAATATTTTCTATCATTTGGTTTTGCCATCTCCCTATATCTGGGGTCAGTTAGTATTGTTATGAGTTTGGGAAGGGGTGGGCCTAATGTCTGGACCCCCTTCTAATTTTTAATAGCCAGGCTAGCTTCCTGGTGAGGCGATAGCCTGGGTGATGGGCATTAAGGAGAACAAAGAAAGGGGCTCTGTGCTAGGTGGCAAATGGGTGGGGCCCCCTCCTTCAATTCGTAGGAAGCTAGAAGGACAGAGGCAGAGTTGAGATCAGAGACATGGGAATGATGTGAGCTAGAAGCTGGAAAGAAGCAAGCAGAAGCCAGAGAGATGGAGGCATGCTTGATTTCTGTTCAAATCCAAGGCTGTGGCTATTAGAGAAACAATATCCTCTTGGGCTGTTAATGCTGTGAATCTCTCCACCATAGGGTCAGGCTGTGTATATGTGTGTAAATAAACCATATATTATAAAGACACTAGAGTCTCCGCTATCCCTTTTTCCGAAGGAAACACAAACCCTGGGTAAGTGCCTGGAATCTCACATTGTGCTGAGATTCGGGTGGCATACAACAGTATATTCCCAGCCATAGGAATGGCAGGTGCTTCCTATCACCATGATCTCTTCCTAAAAATCTCATGCTGCTTCCATATTTTTCTCCTTTACATCTAAATTTCTACTCTGCAATCTTACTCTAACCTTAATTACTTGGTTTACTGTTTACTCCAACTCGCAGCGGTTGTTTTTGCACTAAATAGTCTCCAGTCCTACATTCTGCTTTGGCATACTGCTCATCTCTTGGTGTCTCCTGTGAGTCCGCTTTTCTGAAACTACTTTTAATATGTCATTATTCAAATCTTGACAATTGCGACATAACCCTTTGTTTTTGATTAATGTCAGCACTGTGTATTTAGTTATATAACGCTTGCATACCAAAATACTTTCAAAGCAGTTTACAAGTATAAAAGCAAGTATTCAATATCCACACATAATTGAAATACAGAATAAAGCAATTCCATCGAAACATAAAAAACATATATATTTAATATATACAATAAAACAAGCCTGCGAAGAAGCATAACAATTAAAACAGTTAAAAGAAGGATTAAAACAATTAGATCAGAAAGCTCAGGTTCAGGGAAATGCTTGACTTAGAAGATGTGTCTTTGAGAGCCAATGGGTCCTCGGATATTTCAGCAATATTGATGCATTTGCTAATACTTATATTTGGTGCAAGAGACTCTGTAGATTGAAATAGTATTATCTCTTAACCTCTAGGACAGTGGTGTGAAACTCAAATTCATCGGGGTGGGGGGCGCATCAGCAGTTTGGTCACCCTCAAAGGGCCGGTTGTATCTGTAGGACTATGCATGTAAAGTGGAGGTTTCCTGTGTAGAACGGCCGGCGCCGCTAGAGGGCAGATGTTATCTGGCTTGTAGGCTGCCGCGCATGCGCTGAAGAGGCGGCTTTCTTGTGTCAAAAAAAAAAGCGAGAATAAAAGGTGAAGGCTGGCGGCGGCTACACGGGCCACATGACGAGGTCTGGCGGGCCGGATTCGGCCCACGGGCCTTGTGTTTGACACCCGTGCTCTAGGATCACCAGCATTTCCACACCCCCCCTTTAAACTGCCCTGCTTCTTTGCTTCTGAGGGCAGCCTAATGCACAGAAACCTTTTTCCACCGTGGAGATAAATGGTGGGTAAAAACATTCACCTGCTAAATTTCTCTGCATGTGACTGCTCTTAAAGGTTCAGGTGCAGGAATAATTTTCCTGTGAACAATATCCCATTTGACCCCCCCAAACTTTATTTACAGCCGCAGAAAAGTTTGCTGGGAGCTTGTTTGAGAAAACCATCATGGTATGGAAACAGGATCCTTGATTGTATTCTTTTAGCGTCCATATTTATTTCCGAGACCGTCCACCAGAACAAAATTAATTTTGTTTTTTAAAAAAGGTGGCTTAGACACAGGAAACCGAGATGACTGTGAGATGGATAGCTTGCCCCTGACTGTGTACTGTACTTATCACATCTTTCATTGGCTCAATAACTCTTCCTATTTTCTGGAGCGTGGCTGCATAAGATAGCCGGCAAGTCTGACAGTGGCGGAGAAACCATGATTTATAAGCCTTGCGTCGCATATCCTTTGCAGCCTTTCTGTTTTAGGACTTCGGTTCCTCTGACAGGGAATAACACATCTGCTGTCTACAAGCTCAGGTTGCAACCTGAAGATTTCCTCCTCTGCCTTTAAATCCACCCGTAAAGCAAAATGCTTAGCAGCTGTGGCTTGTATTGTTTACCTGACATTAGCTCCCTATATCTGTTGATGGGAGAAGAGGAAGATTTCAGAAATGGGGGGGACACTGGAAGCAGAAGCTACCTCAGCATCAGATGATGTAAAGGTAAAAAGTAAACCTCTGGTCACAGCCCAGAAAGGGAAATTTAATTTGTTTGACCCGAAGCCCCCCAGCTGAGATTTCATCACTCTTCACTAGCTGGGCATATTTTATGCTTTCTAATTTTCATACTTTATTTCCCATTGTTATAAGTACAGGCAATGACCATTTTACACACATTCAATTTGTGTGCGGTCGTGCACACGCGCATTGCCGCGAACCCGGAAGTGACCGGGAAAAGGGCAACAGTGGCCCTTAAAAAGTGTGGAAAGGGCAAAAACGGTGTGGAAACAGCACCTAGCAATCCCACAAGCTTGTACAAGTACAATCCCCAAAGCCCTTGCGCCAACCGTTGAGGCCTGTGGAGAGTTGGAGTTTGAGAAAGGAGGTTTGGAGGGAACAACTGTGGTGGAGTTTGGCATCTGGTAAGTGCTGCTGGTTTTCTAAAGGGTTTTTCTGGGGTTTACAGAGGGTGTTCACAGGCTTTTTCTATGGGCTTCCCCAATACAGTGGTCCCTCAGGTTACATACGCTTCAGGTTACAGACTCCCCTAACCCAGAAATAGTGCTTCAGGTTAAGAACTTTGCTTCAGGATGAGAACAGAAATTGTGCTCCGGCGACGTGGTGGCAGCAGGAGGCCCCATTAGCTAAAATGGTGCTTCAGGTTAAGAACAGTTTCAGGTTAAGAACGGACTTCCGGAACGAATTAAGTACTTAACCTGAGGTACCACTGTATATGCGATTTCACTTAAACCCACAGTGCCTTGGAATGTAAGCCCCGTGTAAAATGGTCGTTGCCTGTAGTTCCACAGATACTGAAATGCTTCTGTCTCTTTGTATCTTCAAATATCTTAAGGGCTGTCACATGGAGGAAGAAGCATGCTTGTTTTCTCCTGCTCTGGAGGGTAGGACTCGAACGAATGGCTTAAAGTTGCAAGAAACGAGATTCCGACTAAACGTTCAGAAAAACTTTCTGATGTTAAGAGCTGTTCAGCAGTGGAACAGACTCTGACGAAAGGTGGTGGACTCTCCTTCCTTGGAGGTTTCTAAGCAGAGATTGGATGGCCATTTGCATCGGATGCTTTAGCTGAGGTTCCTGCATTGCAGGGGGTTGGACTAGATGACCCTTGGGGTCCCTTCCCACTATGATTCTACGTTTCTGTGCCTTTAACAGCAGAAATGAAGCAGGTGGAAGCTGAGTGCTGGGAGCAGGTTTACTTGCAGCATTTCTGTATAGCAGGCTTTTGTTAAAGGCACAGGAACAGAGCCAATATATACTGTATATATATTTAATGCAACAACCTGGCAGACAGAGTTGCTTGTTAAATCTGAGCTGGTACAGGCATCCTTGCAATTGGGGTAAGGGTTGCAAACCAGAGGTTTCTAGCTTTAAAGTGACATAGTAGCTCTGGCTGCCCTTGCCTACTCCTTCCCTAATGCTAATCTGTTGTCTGGCACGTCTGGAGTAGATAAAGCTTGGGCAGAGTGACTATGGCAGAACCTGGTGAGAGACTTGCCCTGCTTTAAGGAAATTTTAATGCTGTCTTGCAAACCTCCTGGTTGCAAAGTAAAGTAGAGGTAAAGGGACCCCTGACCATTAGGTCCAGTCGTGACCAACTCTGGGGTTGCAGCGCTCATCTCGCTTTAGTGGCCGAGGGAGCCGGTGTACAGCTTCCGGGTCATGTGGCCAGCATGACTAAGCTGCTTCTGGCAAACCAGAGCAGCACACGGAAACGCCGTTGACCTTCCCGCTGGAGCGGTATCTATTTATCTACTTGCACTTTGACATGCTTTCGAACTGCTAGCTTGGCAGGAGCTGGGACGGAGCAACGGGAGCTCACCCCGTTGCGGGGATTCGAACCGCCGACCTTCTGATCGGCAAGTCCTAGGCTCTGTGGTTTAACCCACAGCACCACCTGCATCCCCAGTTGCAAAGTAGCAGCTGCTTAATTTTATGGGAAAGTGTGTGTTTGTTTATGTATCTGTCCCTAGTCGGGAGTCCAAAGCACTTTTTCCAGATAAAGAGTCTAAGTTTAGCTGGATTCTTTCAACGAAAGGTTAGGCCAGCTGTGTTTAGTGGGAAGACATACAACTTCACACACACAGTAACATCTATAAGACAACAATTTGTACTTTGACTTCTTGTTATTTGAACTGCCTGACCTTCAAACAGTAGCTGGAGGATGGTGACTTAAACTCTTCCTTAGTGTCAGATTACCAAGTGTGAGTGGAATGCAGGGAGGTTGTAAAGGTAATGGGGGAGGCAAGTTTCCTTTGCTTCTGTTTTTGTTTTGTTTTTTTGCCTGGTGTGGGGGGGGGAGGGAGAGGGAGACTGTTCTCTTCATTCCTTTCTCTGCAGCTTTATGGTGTGGCTGGTTTGCACAGACCTGCCATTTTTAAAAGGATGCCCAGCTCCAGGGTCTTTTTCTTGTAAATATTATTGCACATCTCCCTGGAACACTTTAATTAAAGGTGGTTGAGATTTTTTTTTTTTAAGTACATTATATATCTGGTCAAAGAGAGCAGATGAGCAGGCAGCAATAGCCAAGTGGAGGAACAGCAGAGCCACAAGGATCCAGGGGATGGAACTGGACCTCCTGCGGGAATGTAGGTCTTGGCAGGTACCCAGCAGTGCCAGCCCCTGCAGCCAGACTTGCAAAATGGCACACAGAGCTAACAATGCCATAAGATTTTTCAGTAAATTTTAGTTAAAAGCAGCGCTAAATAAACGTGGAACTGCATAAAGCCTACTAAAACAGCAGAGCATTGCCTGTATAAAAATGGGAAGAGAGGGAGCCATTCACATCTCAAGGGCCCTCCAAAGTTATAGTGCCACCACCCAAAAGGCCCTGCTATGGTAATCACCTGTTTTAATAGCCATTTGTCATGTGCGCATGAGAGAGCTCCCCCAGCCCTGGAAAAAAGCTGTACCTGGAAATGTCCTGGCTGCAGCCATAAAGTCAGAAAGCTGATGTGTAAGATGACCTTACATTCCCATCCAATCCCCTTCTATCAGCCCAACAAAGTTTCTTGTGCATGCATTGGGAAACAAAGTCTTCATTCTACCGATCATTTCACCTAAGATTTGATAGAGCTCCAGCTAGGGTTGTGGGGGGGTTTTAATACAGAGGGTGATGATAGTTTTTTTTTCCCTTTGCATTTTTCTGTGCCTTCAGAAATAGTTCCTTTTTTCCTCTCCTTGTCTCTTCCTCTCTTGCCTGACTCCATCCTTCCATTTCCCTCAACCTTTTTGCCATGACGCTGCTTTTCTAGCAACTGCCCATTCCTTTCCTCACTTAAAAAGATGAACACAAAATGTAAGAGAGCTTTTGGGTCTTTGATTTCACGGCAGCTCCTGGACCCTATTAGTGAATTGCATGCTTTCCTTTGATATGCTTTTATTACATATGCTCTTAAGCTTTTCAAGCTTCACCTGGAAATGACTTGGCACAAAAAACACTTTGTGATTTCAGACATATTGTTTGTGGCCATATCACTGAAGAAAGGCTGGCTCTAGGCAAGTCATATTTGCCCCTGGTGTCTAAAGTCCTTCTTGTGCACCCATCCAATGGGCCTCCAAGGCTGCAGACTAAGTCAAGAGTCCCAAGATTGAGCAATCTGCAAATATGGTCCATTCTCAGGCACAGGGTTTGGGAGAAGCAAGGTAAACAAGCAAACTCTTCACTGCTTAAAAGAATTAAAAAGCAATTAACTCCCAGTCACCATGCATTCGGAATGATGCTTCACATCTTTCTAATAACAGAAAATAGTGTTGTCTGAAAGAGGTTGTTATGTACTGAGTTGAATAGGATCCAAAAGGCAGCAGTCTGATTGGTCCTAGAACAATAGGGTCCAGAATGCAGCAGTCTGATTGGTCCTAGAACAATGCAGCAGTATGATTGGTCTGCAGGAGCCACCCAATCCAGCTCCAGGTGGAAGTGAATCCGCAACCTGATTGGCCCACAGGAGAATCCCAGAAGTAGCCAATCACGTGTGGCCCGTTGTGTAAATAATGTATGTAAAGCAGATATTTTGGGGGAACTTCCATTCCTCACTACTATGAGCTAAATAAAGAGCATGAAATCCACAACCCTGCCCCCAAAAAACTTCCTCTCTTCACCACCTCTGTGTATCCCAGAGTTCCACATGGAGACTGCAGCAGGAAAGGAAAGTACCTCCAGCCTGAATCTGGCACTATTTGAGAAGAAATTAGGTGCCTTGAGGGAAAGGGAGAATGTGTGCTGTCATTGTACTGCAGCCCCAGCATTCCAGTGTTCAGGTGGGC
Source organism: Podarcis siculus (assembly GCA_034642415.1). Classification (NCBI taxonomy): domain Eukaryota; kingdom Metazoa; phylum Chordata; class Lepidosauria; order Squamata; family Lacertidae; genus Podarcis; species Podarcis siculus. The sequence goes on along the minus strand of JAXCMG010000017.1, from coordinate 6,875,355 downwards.
AAACATGATTTAGCAAGTTGTGCCAAGAAGTTTCTGTGACTCAGCCATGATATGTTTACGCCCCAGTAAACATATCACAAAAGGGGAATTAGGAGCAGCTGCAAGCTCTTCTCCTTGGGCAGTGGCCAGTGTCTGTCTTGCCATCGATTCCTTAAAAATAGCATTTTGCCCAGTCTGGTTTCAGAGGCCCTCGGCTACCCACCACTTCCCTGAGGGAGATTGCTCCACACTCTAATGGATCTCGGTGGACCACCGCCAGCAATAAATGCTTAAATAGAACTCTCCATTGACATTATAAATGCTGGTGCGAACGCTGCTGCAGTTAGTGAAGGAAGGGCTGGCAGTTAAGTACGTCTGTCTGAAAACATCTTATGACTAGGGCTTCATAAATTTTTCACCAGGCACAGTAACTAAGTAGACAAGGAATAACAGGGTGGCAATGATCCAAATGCTTCCTCTAGCTGCACAGTGGTCTGTTTTTCCTTCCATTATTAGGGAGGTGGGCTTGCAGCACTCGAGTAGACTTTCCCAGGTCTTCTTACAACAACCCTGTATGGTAGATGAGTAGCCTCTCTAGATATAGGCCTGGGCTGAGAGACAGCAGCTTATCTAAAGGCCAAAGGAGACATGGCATGGGAAGTTGGGGGAAGTAGGTCTCCAAATATGAGTTGCTGGGAATCACAAGTTGGAAGAGTGGCTCTTGTGTTGCAATCCTGCTTGAGAGTTTCCCACAGGCATCCGGTTGGCCAAAATGAGAACAGGATACTGGGCTAGAGCGGAAGAATTGGCCTGATCCAGTATGGGCTAGTTTACTTAGGGTGCTTACAGACATGGATCATTTAGCCTGGTTGGTATCCATCTGCCTCAGGAGACAGTGGAGGAGTTTGCCTTGGGGGTGAAGTCACACTGTTGGAAGGTTATAGCCCCTGCTGCGGCTGTAGAGACTGATATGGTGAGAGATGTTTTGTTGCAGCTGGGGCAGATGAAGGTGCCCGGTTGTGCTGCGGCAGATGCAGCGTAGTTTCTCTCTGTGTTCTTTCTAGCAGTCATTCCTCTTCTGCTATGGATGCACAATCTGACTGTTTCCAGGCAATGCCTGGTCATTGCTCCTCTGCTTTAAACAGGAAAGTGCAGTAGCAACCTCATCTAGACTTCTGGAATCCCAATTGCATTCTGTTGTGATCAGCCCACGTTTCCCCAGTCCAAATGTTTATTGGGGGACATCACTTAGACCGTGCAGGGGCAGGGAAAGAAGGTGCAGTACTGTCTCCCCCACTGCTGCCCTCCAAACATACTACAGTACAGTGGTACCTCAGGTTACAGACGCTTCAGGTTACAGACCTGACCCAGAAATAGTAACTCGGGTTAAGAACTTTGCTTCAGGATGAGAACAGAAATCACATGACGGCAGCAGCGGGAGGCCCCATTAGCTAAAGTGGTGCTTCAGGTTAAGAACAGTTTCAGGTTAAGAATGGACCTCCAGAACGAATTAAGTTCTTAACCCGAGGTACCACTGTACGGTCTTTTCAGGCCACTGTTGCTCTGTATAGGCTGGAAGAACTGTGTGATGGTTCATCTACACCTGAGGAAATTGCATGGCTGTTCCATCATGTAAAGAGAACAAACAGATTTTTCTGAACTCTGGAGGAATAAAGAAGCTGAACAGGGAGAACATGGGAGGAGGATGCTTTTATCACTACAGATGCCTCTGAAAATTAGAGTGAAGGAAGTGACTTCCATAAGTAAAAAGGCTCAGTGTCAAAGCAGCCCTTAAGAGTTTATGACAGAGGTCTTGCTGATTCAAAGCTTAGTGTTTTAGACTCCAGTCTTCAGCCCACTTACCTGATAGTAAGCCCCGCTGAATTCAGTATGACTTACTTCGAAGTAGATACGGTTGTGATTGTTCTGTTACTAAGCTACACATGGAGAATGAAGCTGCTGGATTTTTTAAAAGTGTGCGTTACCCCATTTCACAGATGATGTCGTGTACTGGGAATGAAATGGTGGCTTTCCCTAAGTTGTCCAGTAATATTTGCTCTCGCTGCCTGCTCCTGCTCAATGGGGACTGCTTCTCTGTCCATACTCAATGCAACACCAGCTAAGCCATTGGGAAGCCAGGAGGAGTGGAAGAGGAGGCATAAGATTGCTTTAAAAACAGAGTCTGCACTTAAAAACAAAAAGCAAAAACCTGCAACAGGCTAGGTTTAGCCGCTGGAAAATGAGATGCTTTGGGGCAGCTGACTCATAATAATATTGGAGAATGTCTCAGCAGTGGGTTGGAAAATGTTTCCTCTGCATTGGATGACTGATGTGAACTCAAAATACTTATTATTTCAAATTCATCACTGTCATGTTTTCAATTGGAACTGAGGGCAAGGATAAAAGCAACCTGTTGATAATTTTGATTGTTTTGCAGTAGGGATGTGGCCTTGCTCTACAGTCCTTTAGTCAATTATAGCAGACTGGCTGAATGTGTGTCCTTTGGCCAAGTGCTACTTCTGCCTAATCCCAATTCACTCCAGTGATGCTTCACTGATCATTTCCTTAAAATGAGATATGTGCATACGTGGTTTGAGGAGTATGACAGTACAGTGGTACCTCGGGTTACATATGCTTCAGGTTACAGACTCTGCTAACCCAGAAATAGTACATCGGGTTAAGAACTTTGCTTCAGGATGAGAACAGAAATTGTGTGGCGGCAGATGGAGGCCCCAGTAGCTAAAGTGGTGCTTCAGGTTAAGAACGGACCTCCGGAACGAATTAAGTACTTAACCCAAGGTACCACTGTAGTATACAACACACTTTTGGACATGGGCATGTTGTCTGCACCACAGATGGATATAATTGTTTTAACCAGCGTGGCACCTTAGGATGAAGGGTGGGTAATTAACATAATAACTGAACTGTCAGGGGTCTGTCCAAGGACTCGTGGAAATTTTAGTTTCGTAATGCTTTTTGGAAATGGTCTTTGATCCTTAGTCCTCACAGAACCAGAAGTTTCTCCCTCTCCTCCCACTTTGCCACCTGTGTGAAATTTGTAAGAGGGCTCTGTGTGGACCTAGGGTTGCAAGTCACCCACCCTTGATCTAGGGTGAGATTCACAGTGACCAAAGAGAAGGCCTGGAATGGAGGTGTTGGTTTTGGAATGCCCTCACTAGAGAGGTCTGCTTGATACCAGTGTGGCTAAATTTTAGGCAATGTGTTGCAACAGTTCCCACACACATAGAATCACAGAACTGTAGAGTTGGAAGGGACCCCAGGGGTCATTTAGCCCAACCCCCTGCAGTGCAAGGGACGCGGGTGGCGCTGTGGATTAAACCACAGAGCCTAGGGCTTGCTGATCAGAAGGTCAGCGGTTCGAATCCCCACAATGGGGTGAGCTCCCGCTGCTCAGTCCCTGCTCCTGCCAACCTAGCAGTTCAAAAGCACGTCAAAGTGCAAGTAGATAAATAGGTACCGCTCCGGTGGGAAGGTAAACAGCGTTTCCGTGTGCTGCTCTGGTTCGCCAGAAGCGGCTTAGTCATGCTGGCCACACGACCCGGAAGCTGTACGCCGGCTCCCTCGGCCAGTAAAGCGAGATGAGCGCCGCAACCCCAGAGTCGGCCACAACTGGACCCAATGGTCAGGGGTCCCTTTACCTTTACCTTTACTTGCAATGCAGGAATCTCAGCTAAAGAATCCATGACAGATGGCCATCCATACACAAAATATTTTCTTTGAACAGAAAAACTGTCTTATGGCTGTTTCTTACATTCTTATGCTACATAATTTTATTGCTTATATATATATATGCACGTATCGCAGAACACAAGAATGCCGTCAAAAAAGAAGATAAAACTTCCTCTCTTTTCCAACACATGAAAGAAACAGGACACGAAAT
>JAXCMG010000017.1:6807211-6863537 GCA_034642415.1 Podarcis siculus | reverse complement strand
TCCTAAATGTTGGTGATTTGATTGGGCCAGTGCAGATGTAACATTTCTTGACTGTTTAGCAATGGATATGCAATGGAAAAAGTTCAGGATTATGTGTACCCTTCTTCTGCTCTTCTAGCCCAAGACTTTCCTCCTTTCCTCCTCTTCTTCTTCTTCTTCTTCTTGCCAATCCTATCACTAGTGAAATATACTCAGAGTCGAGAGTGGATTTCATGTAGTGGTGAGGTGGAATGAAAGTCCCCTCAAAGTATCTGCTTATATATATTATTTATACAATGGGCTGCACGTGATTGGCTAACTCTGGAATTCTCCTCTAGGCCAATCAGGTTGTGGATTCACTTCTATCTGGAGCTGGATTGGGTGGCTCCTGCAGACCAATCATACTGCTGCATTGTTCTAGGACCAATCAGAATGCTGCATTCTGAATCCTATTGTTCTGGGACCAATCAGACTGCTGCATTTTGGATCCTATTGTTCTAGGACCAATCAGACTGCTGCATTTTGGATCCTATTCAACTCAGTACATAACAACTAGTATGCTATGTCTGTCCCATCCTGAAGACAACCTCAAGACTTAAATAAGCCTTGTACAATAAGATAAAATACAAGGCTTGTTGTTTGCCAGGCTGATTAAGATGGGAAGGAGAAGGAGGTTGTAATGACTGCTGCTGAGTGACTGAATCACTGCAAGGCCCGAAAGCTGTCTGCTTTGGTGCCAGTGACTGCAAAGATAACTCCACGTGTCCAGCTCACCTGGGCAGTGCAACCATTCGTCACTTTCTTTGCCATTTGAGCAGAAGAGCCACCCTTGTTTTGTCTCCATCTATTGACATTACTGGAGCAAAACCAATAGAGCCAGATGATCCAAGAATAAGTATGTATATTCTCAAATTTAACTTGAAACGCATATATTCCTACATAGTAGGCAGGTTTGAGGCTTGCATAGTTTGAGTTGGAAGCACCATGGTTTAGACATGACTATTTCAGAGAGAAGAACTGGAAGCATGTGCAAAAGCTATAAATTGTGGCATGTTTCATTCACAGATGGTGGGAAAAGTTCCATTTGTAACTATTTGTGCATTCAAGATTGGTGTACCTTGATTTGCATTTAGATAGGAATTCCTTCTCATTAGACTTTAGTCTGTTAAGCTTTTTTTTAAAAGGTAGGGGCTGTGTGCTTGTGTGTTTACTTCTTAAGAAGCACTGGGAGGGAAATTAAAAACTAGTATGACATTCTTAGTTGCAGAGACATATTTAGAGCATAATGCTGAAGCCATTAGTTTATTGGCTTCTGTGTTTTTGGTGGAAACAAAGGTTTTTTGAAAGAAGTGTTTTGTGTATCAAGGAAGGTCAACTGTTAATAAAGGGCACCCATGGCTCTTCTTGAAGTGCTTGAGTAACTCTCTGTCATGCGGTTCTGGCTTTAAAACAAGATTCTTGAGCCTCTACCCAGCCATAGCAGATTAATATGTAACCACTGGAATTACTCAAAACACCATTTGCTTAGGTGCATTCTGTATGTTATAAATGAAAGTCATTTTGTCTGTTGAGACGCCAACTTTTCCATTCCTTGAAAAGCAAGAATATTACACAAACAGGATACAACTGATATCAGTATATGGAGCCCATTATTTTGTCATTATTTTTTTCTCTACTGAAGGGGCACTTAATTGTTGCATTTGAGGTACTTACATGTTGCTGGCTTGAGATGCCTTAATTTTTAGGTAGACCTAGTGTTTTTAAAAGGGACGCGGGTGGTGCTGTGGGTAAAACCACAGTGCCTAGGACTTGCCGATCGTATGGTCGGCGGTTCGAATCCCCACCGCGGGGTGAGCTCCCGTCTTTTGGTCCCAGCTCCTGCCCACCTAGCAGTTTGAAAGCACCCTTAAGTGCAAGTAGATAAATAGGTACCGCTTTATAGCGGGAAGGTAAATGGCGTTCCGTGTGCTGCTCTGGTGCAGGCTTGCCAGAGCAGCGATGTCACACTGGCCATGTGACCCGGAAGTGTCTGCGGACTGCGCCGGCTCCCAGCCTCTAGAGTGAGATGAGCGCACAACCCTAGAGTCTGTCAAGACTGGCCCGTATGGGCAGGGGTACCTTTACCTTTAGTGTTTTAAAATGGCCACATTGAAAATGCAGATACTAATGTAGGTAGGACGATGCACATTGTATGAGTGAATTTGCTGTACAACCTGGAATGTGGTGCAGAACTTCCTTCCTGAGGAAGAACTTGGTGACATAAGGGTGGATTTGCTGATGGCTTAGATTAGAGCAGGGTCTAGGTAGGACTTTTTGTAGTCTGCAGTTCTGGCTTCTCCGCCATGCACACATTCCTTTTCTAATATCAAATATCCTTTATTAGGCATAGCAAACCACACATTATCAAACAGACACTGTATACAAATGGTGCAAAATATGAGCTCAGCATAACAAGGTTTGTCCCAGTCAGATCTTTAACTCCAGAGGAAATCAATTTGCATAAATAATACAACACTACCACATCACCGATCAATTAAGAACCACATTCCTTTTCTCTCTAAATGGCTGCAATATATGCTTCTGCTAGCTGTCGGAACCCCAGTTCACAATGAATAGTTATGATGGGCAACTTGAATTAAGAGATAAAGTTGGAAGCAATACTTGTGAGAATCAGAATTTTGGGCTTGCGTTACAGCTTCAGTTGAAAGAAATTTGGATTGGCATTTGAGAGTCAATATTAAACTAAGATTTTGTTTTGTTGGAGGAAACACAGCTTAGCACCTTTGGGTGACCCCCATGGCTTTGGATTTGCAAGACTTTTCCTCCCCACCCCCTATCCCAAGTGAGTTTTCAGTCTCCTTGTGGTGAGCTCTGTATGGGAAAGTCTTCAGAAGTTCTGGCTTTATGGGGCTTGTATTGGATCATGCCTCAAGCTTGTTTTGACCCTGATGTACGGTAAATGGAATTTGCTGCAGGTTATCTGCAGAAGCAGCACTTTCAGTGTGGTGAAAGCAGCACAAATTCATCCTTTGCTCATCTTATTTTGTTCTATAGCTAGGATGTTCTGGTGTGCTGTTTGTTTGTTTGTTTGTTTGTTCAGTGCAATAAAGATAAATTCTGTTTTGGACAGATATTTTGCAAATTGTTTGCAAAACATGCAATGAAGATACGCTATGATATCAAAGCTTGATCTTTTGCCGGTGATTAACCATGCAGTGATGGTTATCTGCACTATAGTGTTAGACAGGTTTAGCTTGTCATTCTCTTTCTAAAGACTCTTGTGAAGTAACTTTCTGTGAAGAAGGCTAGCTATCGCTTTCAGAGAATAAATGACATTGTCATAAATACTATGATTCCCAAGATTCTTTGGGGAGAACTTTAACTGTTAACCTTGTATAAGTTTTATTTCCATAGGCAGAGCTATACTACATTGTGTATTGGTACACAATTAAAAGACTTTGCCGGATGGAGTACTTTGGATTCTATTTCCTACTCAAAAGCTTAGCAGTATTTGGGATAAAAGCCAGGGCCTTCAAGTTAGTTGAATTGCAGCTCATATTCTTCCATTACAGAAGCACTTTAATTTTATTCTGATCCATATTTTATTACTTCAAACAGCCCTTGGGTGGGGGTTAGTGTTATTGTGTGGTGATTTTGCCTGGATCAGCATTTTGATTGCAAACACCCGGTTGTAATAACTCGACCATAAAAGCATTCTTGCTCCAAAAGAAAGCACAGAAGAGAAACAGCACTGAACTATTTTTATCTTGCATTTTGTAAAATGCATTTGGTGCAAAACAATTAGATTTTCATATTTCATATAACAACTCAGCTATCCATAGCTCTAACGTGAGTATTGTGATAATGAAAATTCTGGCTTAGACTCTGTTATTTCTTTAACACTTTTTGTTTGGCACTTCAGTATGTTGGCAACATTGTATTCAAAGTCCACTCCTAAAATTATCAATATTTTAAAAATCAGAGTGGCCTAAGTGTGCTCTGGAAGTCCTCAGCAGAGAAATCCAGGAAATGGAGAATGTGCCTTATCAGTGTAATGAGAGCTGCAACCCTTGACAAACAACACAACTTTAAAGGCAGGTACCAAGAAACTGTCTCCTCACTGGCAACAAAATGCAGATCAATTGCACAAGGTCAGTGAAACCATTAATGCAGCGAGTGAAAGATATATATATCTCAAGGTTATCGGAGAGCATGAAACTAATCCAAGTAGGTTTGGCATGAGAATGGGTAACTTGGTCTGACTCTTATGCCCAGCGACTCTCATAAGGATTAGCGGAAGTGTCTCATAGTACTCTTAGCATGCACTAGGCCTGCACCACATGTGGCCCAGTCTGCTGAAGTCAGTGTACCTGCTTTGCTGTATTATGCAGACTGCAGTCAACCTGACGAGTCGCATGTTGTGCAGGCTCATTGCACATATAACATGTAACAAGTGCACACAACAGACTGGTCCACACAAGGGCAGGATCCCAAAATGAATGCGCGGCTTAGTAACAGTTTCAGAAATCAGAGCCGGTTCAATGTTGCTCCAACCACTTGCAAGGTTCAACAAGGCTTAAGGTGGCCCCACAAACAAATCTTTATCCGCCTTCAAAAGCAAAGTCATGCTCCCCCTCCCATCATATTCTCATGCGGGTCCCTTCTCCAGTCTTCAGCAAGTGGCTGGAAGTGGGGAAGCAGAGAAAAATGTCCTTTTTTACCTTCCACTCTGCATACAAACTCCGGATTCTCCACCCCCCCCCATTCCCCCACCTCACTTTGAGATTGCATAGATCTTTCTGGTGCCGCCTTAACTGAAGAGAATGCAGACAGCACCAGTGGGTTTGTTTTGGCTTTTGCTTTGCTTTTCAGATCTTCCCAGGGTTGAGGAAATCTAATTTCACTCAACAACAAATTTTGGCTGGGTTCTGGTTGAGGACAGTGCCCAGAAATCTTGGACTCAAGTTCACAGTCCAGTCCGGTGTGGACAAGCCCCTTACAGTGGTCCCTCGGGTTAAGTACTTAATTCGTTCTGGAGGTCCGTTCTTAACCTGAAACTGTTCTTAACCTGAAGCACCACTTTAGCTAATGGGGCCTCCTGCTTCCGCCGCACCGCCGGAGCCCAATTTCTGTTCTTATCCTGAAGCAAAGTTCTTAAGCTGAAGCACTATTTCTGAGTTAGCGGAGTGTGTAACCTGAAGCGTATGTAACCCAAGGTACCACTGTATTTGCTTAATAGGTGCAAACAGGAAGCGTCCTGAGAGACAGCTGGAGATATGGAGACTGCTGGTGCCATCCTGGCAACAGAATTCAGTGATAGAGCACATATTTGCGATGCAGAGGCTCCCAGGTTCAATCCATGGCACCTCCACATAAGACTGGAAAAGACCCCTTTCCAAAAGCCCCAGAGAGCCACTGCCCATCAGTGTAGACCATACTGATCCTAGATGAGGCCAATGGCAAGGCTTCTTCATATATTTTGTCAGATTGCATATGCCTAGGAAAAGTAGCATTCTGAGTGTATACTATGCTGCCCAAGGATCATAACTAGGAAGTGTTTGGGTGGGTGTGAATATTGGTCTGTTGAGGTGAGGCAGCAAGTTGATCCTGGAAAATGAATGTATTAGTATGTTATTGTGCAAGTCCACAGTAGGAGATCCAAGAACAAGAACATCTGCATGCAGCCTTGGGTGTTGTTTGCATTAATACTGAGCCGATGAAACTTTTATGGTGTGTGCAGTAGAAGCAGCAACTGGAATTACACCTGCATGGCTTTAAGTTGTGATGTTATGACTTTTAGAAGACATCTGAAGACAGCCCTGTTTAGGGAAGCTTTTAATGTTTGATGCATTACTGTATTTTAATATTTTGTTGGAAGCCGCCCAGAGTGGCTGGGTAAACCCAGCCCGATGGGCGGGGTATAAATAATATAGTATTATTATTATTATTATTATTATTATTATTATTATTATTATTATTTTCAGCAATAATTTTTAAAAATCCAAATCCAAGTTAGTCATTTGACAATGAATCTTACGAGGCTTTTCAAAAATGCAGAGTAGGAACATAAATGGTAAATACTTCTTCCCTGCAGGTTTCAGCTACCACTTCCTTTTGCTTTAAAAGAGTGTTTTGGACTAGTGTACCTCCCAGTTCATGTCTTGCAAAGAGTAATAGGTTCTTCTGCAATCATTATTGGTGCAACTTGAAGTTCACTTTCAAGTCATTATTCTGCCACAAATGATGCTGGAAGGACTTGGCATCTGGGGTTATTAGCATACCTGTGTGGGGTTGGCGAGTACTAGAATGACTTGCAGATTTATTTCTGCAAGCACAAATTGCTGAGTTGGCCTGGGATCTTTTATAGGTTTCCTATTTCCCTCCCTTGGGCTTTCTGAAGCTGGTCGCTTTTGGGGATTGGGATACTGAAGTTAGATGGGCCGTTGCTCTGCTCTGGTCTCGTCAGTTGCAATTATATTCTGATGCTCGGGAGGAATGCCTAACATCTCTTTTGTTTTTAATTAACATTCTGTTACGTTCCTAATTTAGGGACTTGCTGGGCTTTGGTAGTTCCTGTCCTGTGCGCTGACTTCAAGAAAAGTCTGTATTCTCTGCATGGCCACTATGGCTCCTTTTGAAGTGCCGCATTGTGCATCCAGGGGCATTCCTAAGCCGCAGTGGCATCTGCTGCCACAGCACAGCAGGGGAGAGAGAACTGTTTCCGAGGAAAATGAATACTCTCATTGAAGTTCAGTGGCTGGTGGCAGACAGAAGCCTCAGGGAGCATCTGAGCCCTGCAGGAAATTGCTGGCTCTGGCTCTCTCTAAGGAAAAACACTTAAGGAACCGTGTAACAACAGTTATGACCCTTCAGATCCAAACTGACAACTGGCAGGCAAAAGATGAAGGGGTTAGGAAGATGTGAAATTGAGGGAACCTTTCAGGAGAGGTTTCGGTCACCCTGGCAAACCTAGTCTCCTGCATCGTGTGTTTGGTTGCTTATGTTGTTGAAACACTACACTTGAAAACCGTGTTTTGGGGTGTGAAGATAAAAAGGGAACCTCTTAAGGCTGCTGTATCTGCCCAATGAGCTTCAAAGGACAAGTATTGGGTAGGGATGGAATATCTGCATAAATCAAGTGTGACCAGGTAGAAACATATGAAGAATTATGTTTATTCTTAAAGCAACTGTTACCTTGCCTGAAAAGCCAATAAACCTGCTCTTCTTTTTATACGTTATAGAACATAGAAATTAGATCACTGGCCACTGTGCATTGGTGAAAAGCTTTGTTTTGCATAAGGCTGAGCACTGCTTGCAGCAAGATCCTAAACATGCTTATTCATAGAATCAGGTTGGAAGGGACCACAAGGATCATCTAGTCGAACCTTCTGCAATGCAGGAATAAGCAGCTGTCCCTTACGGGGATCAAACCTGCAACCTTGGGATTATCAGCACTGTGCTTTAACTGACTGAGCTATCCAGGCTATGCAAGACGAGTCCCTTTGAGTTCTGTGAAGCTTGCTCCACAAGAATTGCTGCTTTATATGCCTATCATTTATTCAGCTGATCCGCACCATGGTTTTTTTTGCAGCTCCTGCCTTGAATTATTTCAGTGGAGGAAAGCTACTTCTGAGTATGTTTTAAGCTTGCAGGTTTAGTTATTTCAAGTCATTTCAAGTAATAGTTTTATCAAACATGCACTAAGTGTGTGCATTAGAACAGTAATCCTAGAAAAAACAGATAGAGGACAGAGTGTATGTGGACCTGTTCTGTGTGTAGAACAAATTTCAAAGCATGAGACTACAGTTACTCTGGATTCAGAACCTGAGAGTATGTGATAACATTACTGAAGTAACAGTCTCTGAATTTTGCTCCCTGAGCCAATTCTACATAGACAAAGGGAGCTGTGCATTTTTCTTCCACAATTACATGGTTCTGGTTGCAGATACACTATTGCCTTGTGAAAGAATATGAATGATGCCGTGGGCTGAATAAGGATTGAGTGAGACTATAAATATTTTGGAAGAATTTGGAAATGGGTGATTGATGGAAGCAGCAACTCCCCAGGCATATTTGAGGTGACTGACTGTGGAAGAGTAAGATGGGTGAATTGAGGTGTCAGATTTTATATACAAGTATAAATATGGCTGTGAAGTAGTTCTGATCACATTGATTCCATAGTTATGATGCACCTTCTTCTAACCCTAGCATAAGTACCCACTGGATACAGACTAAGACCTTTGTATTTAGGCAAGGATTTGGTTAAGATTGTGTGTGTGGTTATGTTGAAAAGTGTGATTTAAACTTATTTAAATTTAGAATCCTTATGTTAAGCATATCTACTTCCCTGAAAGCCTGAGAGTTTGGCAGTGGATAATATAAGCTCAAAAATAAACTCTGTGCACTTACAAAAGATGAGTAATGTTCTGAATTTTTCCTGTGCTCCTTAAAATTCTGCCTGTTGAAAACACAGAAAACCAACTTCAATAATAGGAAAGCATGAAATTACATAACGTGCCATATTCTTACAAGATATAAATCTAATTTGTAGTTACTGTGCAAATCCCATTCAGGTAAAGTCTACTCTGAACCAGCTTTCCATTTTTATTTTGCTCTAATTTCTTAAATTAGTTTAAAGATTGGGCCTATACCCAGCTCTAAGACTTGTTTGGCTAAGCATGTTAATCCACGGACCCTTCAAGATAAAGCAGATAAAGTATGAATAATGCACTTGTAAAGTGCAGTATCTACCTTTTAGGAGCTGTTCATTGCTGTCAGAGATACCTAATCCTTTCAGCATCTCTGCTGAACATTAAGGGGGAACAGCATATGCACTCTTGGGAAGTGGGGGAGCCAGGGATGGAAACAGTAGAACCAATACCTCTTACAGTGAGAGACATACAAAGTTTTAAGCAAGTTAAAAGAGACTGGAGAGCCAGTGTAGTGTAGTGGTTAAGAGCGGTAGACTTGTAATCTGGGGAACCAGGTTCGTGTCTCCGCTCCTCCACATGCAGCTGCTGGGTGACTTTGGGCTAGTTACACTTCTCAGAAGTCTCTCAGCCCCACTCACCTCACAGAGTGTTTGTTGTGGGGGAGGAAGGGAAAGGAGAATGTTAGCCGCTTTGAGACTCCTTCGGGTAGTGATAAAGCGGGATATCAAATCCAAATGTACCCACGAGTGGTTGAAAAATATAAGAACATATGCATCTGTTGTGTGGATATAAATTTGCTTCTTAAGCCAAGGGTGGGGAGCCTGTGGCCTTCTAGATCAGGGGTCAGCAAACTTTTTCAGCCGTGGGCCGGTGCACCGTCCCTCAGACCATGTGGTGGGCTGAACTAACGAATTCCTATGCCCCACAAATAACCCAGAGATACATTTTAAATAAAAGGACACATTCTACTCATGTAAAAACACGCTGATTCCCAGACTGTCCGCGGGCCGGATTTAGAAACCGATTGGGCCACATCCGGCCCACGGGCCTTAGGTTGCCTACCCCTGCTCTAGATGTTGCTGGACTTCCCATCAGCCCTAGCCAGCACGGCCAATGGTCAGGATGGAGTGACCAATACCTGGAGGGCCACATTTCCGCCTTCCTGCCTTAAGCACTCTGCTGGGGGGGTTGAAGACTAACAACAGGTGCACAAGTTTGGTGAGATCTGTTCAGTGGTGATGAGTACTGAATGTGGAGGTTGGCAGAAACACATCTCCATCTCATTCTTCTTGTGCAACTGGAGGATGAACTGAAAAAGACGAGCAAGGTTGCACACCAGATAATGGGAATACGATGTGTGGGCGCATACTGAAGGGTGATGGTGAAAAACAAAGGCAGGTGGGAAAGGGTGCCCTGTATGCAAGCATGGGGCATTATGGTAGGCTTGCCAAACTGTGGGGTCACCGACACATCTGTAGAATGTGCATCCTGCTCTGTGAGGAGAGGAACTAACATCTGGATCATATTGCAGATAAACTAAGATCCGTACAAATCTCTGTCCATTCTTACTGTGGCACAATGGGTCAGTGTGCCTGGCTGTTAACCAGAAGGTTGGCGATTCAAGCCCACCCAGGGACAGCTGTGGACAGGATTCCTGCATTGCGGGGGGGGGGGGTTGAACTAGATGACCCTCGGGATCCCCCTGCTAACTCTGCAATTCTGTGATTTTATCTGCCGTGACTGGCAGCAGGAGACAAGATCATGAAGCTTCTCCCCTGCACCAGAGCAGTGGTTCATCCTGTTTTCCGTGCAGGTGAATGCACACTGGACAATACCAACAGCAGCTGGCGGGGGTGGGGTGCGTGGGGAAGAAGCGCGACTCCTGTCCTACCTCCGCCTCTTAAGTCTAATATGGAATCCTTCGGCCCTGATCTCCTAACGGCGGCGTAGGAGTGGGGAGGACAGTAGGAGTCTTATTTCCCTAGCATAATAGGAAACTTGCCGCCAGCCAGGCCCGCCCCCTTCCCTCCCTTTTTCCGAAATGCTAGGTGGTAGCTGCCCGCTGCTCCCGAGGGGCAGTAACGCGGCGAGGGGTTTGAGGAGCGCGGGATGTTCCACTGCGCTTTCCCGAAATAGGGGTGTGTAAAGGTGGCGGTTGAAACGCGCCAACGTTCTACCGGCGGCCGTTGGCCGCTTAACGGCCGCCCTCCGCGCCTCAGCCCTGTGAGAGGGGGATGCCGCCCTTGCTGAGGGGGAAGCCAGCCGGCGCCGCGGCTAACCGAGTCCCTGGAAGGGGCGGGAAGAGCGCTCGGTATATCGCCGGGCCTTGGCGAGACTGCGAAGGGGTTAATGGGCTGTGTGGGGAGAGTGAGGGAGAGAAAGGCCGGCCGAGCCCTCCCGCCCCTCGGCTCCTCCCCTCCGCCAGTCCCCTTCCTCGGAGCGTGCGGGAGGCGTCGCAAACCGAGCCCGCTCTTGTCAGGCCGAGCCTCGAGCATTGCCGGTCGCAGCCCCCCGGCTGCCCTCCGCCGCCCGCCCCGCTCCCGCCCGCCCCCGGGGATGCCGCCGCGGGTCGGGTGAGCTCCGCGCCTGGATGCTGCTGATCCCGCCGTCTCTCTCTTGTGTCTCCCTCCCCGCCCTCCTGCAGGCAGCTCCTCCTCAGTCCCCGGCCGCCTCCGAAGGGATGCTGGAGAAACTGGAGCTCGAGGATGAAGGTAAGGAGAAGCGGCGGCAGGCGCGGCGGTGGGGGGGGGGGGCGGTGAGCAGGCAAGCAGGCAGACAGACCGGGTAGGATCACGGGGGAACCCCGAGGCAGGCGGAATCCCTTCAGAATCACACAAACAACCACCTCGTAATCCGGCATGGAGCCTGCCTGGGCGCACACTGCTGACCATGCAGACACCTGCTTTTCCTGCTGCTGTGTTGTCTGGTGAATTTGTACAGGGCTCACTGGTAGCTGGAGGAGCCGGCAGTTTTGGTATAGATCTCTCTCTAGATCTCTCTGTCTCTAGATCTCTCTCACACACTCACACACACACACAAAATATTTCATTTCCCTGCTGGGTAAGGCTACCCCGGGGTGGGGAGGGGAGGGGATTTCTGGAGTAGCCATGCATACCAGTTACATGAGTGCCGGGATTAAAATAATGATAATAATGATAATGATAATGATGATAATAATGATAATAATAATAATAATAATAATAATTAATAGCACCCAACTTGCAATAAATGATTTGGTGAGGGAGAATGAAAGGTAAAGTGGGTGGGGGGGGATAGACAGGATATAGGCTTCTTTATATTCTAAGCAACCTCTCCGAAGTAACAATGGGAGGTGCAAGGTAGAGGTGTGTGGTAAGATCTGGGCTAACATGGTATTGCGCCCCCCCCCCCATCCAAAGAATTGACAGCCATTCATACAGTGCGTGGGCGGAATTTACAGTACCGTTTGTTTCTCCCAAAGAAAATCCCTGGAAGTGTCGTTTTCTCCTCGCAGAGCTACAATTCCTGCCACATTCAAACTGCAGCCCCCTCAGATTCTTTGGGGAAAGTCGTGTGCTTTTAAATGTATGGTGAATACGCAGCCATAGTCAAGGTGGCTTAATGTGGATTAGTTAGTTTCTTCAGTACCGTTAGTGTACATGGGTTCACAAGTGAAAGGATGTATCCCTGTCCTCATGGAGCCTACAGTCTAAAATATCAACTCTTTCATGCCTGGGTTCTTACGCTTATATATTTATTTCAGAATGTGTATTTCTCTTTACAGGGTAAACCCTTCTGAGGAGGTTCATATCAAAATGGACTATTAAAAAGAGAGAGAGAATTCAACATACAATAATTTGAAAAAAAATCAGTGAAAGCTAAAAGCATAATTAAAACAGCAACTGCATTAAAATACAGACCTACACACATTAATTAAAAACAGTGTTAATTAAAAGGTCTTCAAGAGGACCTTTTAATAGCTCTGTGGGAAAGGAAACTTCATCAGAGGTAGCTTTCCTTTGCTCTGCACCACTGTTATGACAAGTGGCATTTCATAAAATTATTCCTCTAAAAATTCTTGATTCCTGTTCTCTATGGCATTGGGTAATACCCTTTAAATGCTGTGTCCTACTTGCATTTGGAGAGGGTGGTTCTAGAAGGTAAATTCATTTCTGCTGTCAGTACACAGTTGTGTGAAGTAGCTATTCTGAAACAGTATGGCATTGAGGCTAGGGGTGAGTAGAACAATTACTTATTTAGTAGATCAGGGACAAACCTGCAGTCTGCCCAGTAGAACAGGTGTAATCTATTTCTGCATTCTTGCCATACAGAAATTACTTCTCCCCAAGCAATTCCCGAACGGGAATTACCCATTTCCTCCCCAAGCAATTCTCATAAATGGGAATTACCTGTTTCCATAGAATAGATATGTTTTGTGTGCACAGTCTATTCTTGTTCCATGGAATAGGTTTCTCCCTCCATCACCATTAATCTCATCAGTTAGTTGCCCTTTGGTGTCAGTTGCGTTCTAAAAGTGTTCTCTCACACAGCCATCTAAAAACTGGCTAAACAGGCAACCTGCCACATGCAACTCTTGAGACCTCAGAATAAACTTTTGATGTATACACAGGCCTTCCTAGGCAATATAGCTCTTTATTTGTAGTTCTGTAAGAGGGGGCAGCTCATATTGAGATTGCCAAACCTAATTGTTTTTAAAAGCAACACTTCTGAGCAGTTGTGTCTGACATAATGGATTGCTATTGTGCTGTAATGGACTGTGGTATTCTGGATTAAGGGTCAGTGAGTTAAAATAAGGGACATCTGGCACCTTTACTGTTTGCCCCCTAGAGGCATTTAGAGTACCTCTGAACAGTTAGTTCTGCAGATATGCTAGTTCTCCTGAGCAGATAATCTTCCATGGACCTCCATTAAAATACTTGTTCAAAGTGCACTGTTGTGACTGCAATCTCTTCACACAACTTCATATCCACATTTTGTTTTGGAAATTGAAGCCTCTGTAAATTTTCTACAGGCTTATTTTCCCCCAATATACTTTTGTTATAGAAGATACTATAGAGTGACTGCTATGTCACGTAAAGATGGTATAAATAGCAGAAAGGTCTTAAAGGCTATTTCAGCACAGAGACTCTCAAAGTCTGTTTTGTTTTGAGAAAGCCTACTTAATTAGATGGACAAGTCAACATAATGCTTCTTGCATTCCCACTCATAACTGAGCTTCTTATTTAAAAGATCTTTTAACAAAGGATTCATTTTTCTTTTCAATTTTGGGTGACTCAGTTTGTTAGACTCTTAAGAGTTATAGGCAGTACAACAATCAAAAGCAGTTTTCCAGAACATATTTACAAAGAAAAAATGCTTTATAATCAACAGAGCTGTTTTTTTCCTAAGAACTTCCTGTGATTAGCAGACTTTGAGGACAGTTAGTGGACTCAGGCTGCAATCCTAAACACAGTAGGATGTAGCTTTTGAGTAAATACATATAGGATTGTGCTGTTAGCAGCTTGATGCGACTTTGCATTGGAAGGTTTCCTGGACCACCTCATGAATGATAGGACTGACTTTTGATCATTGCTATGTGTTGGCTTGAAACATCAACAAGACCAGTTTCTTAATGGGTCTCACTATGGAATGACTGCAGAATCACAGTTTAGTGGGTAGTAGAGCTGCAAGACTATCTTTCTGATCTAATGGTTGTGTTTGTTTTTATGAATTATCTCTTCCGAGTAACTGCATCTTCAATTTAAATTAGTGCTTTAAAGATGCTGAAATACTTGGTCTAAGCTTTGACTGCATTAGGAATGTCAAAAGTGTCTTCTCTTCTTGAGCTGAGCATTTTGTGATAAAGCAGTAAATGGATACAAGAGATTATTTTTGGCCTGGCCCCCTCAAATATTTTATTGGTAGGGGGAGAAGGGACCTTGGCCCCTAGGAGTTAGCTCCTGTGGCAGGAGTTGTTGTCCAGAATATGTAGCAGAGGGCACAAGATGAGGAGGTCTTGGCTATGTTAAAAAGATTACTTGGTGCAATTGTACAAGTCTATTGTACTCAGCATATTGTACAAGTCCATTGTACTCACAATTGTTTTTTGTCACCATTTCTAATCCTGTTCAGGAGCAAGTTTCAACTCTCATCAAAAGTCAGTAGTCACATTGCTCATGCCTAGCCTTTCCCCTATTTGTTGTATGAAGAACTATGACATTCAGGGTCAGGGCATGAACCTTGTAGCCAAATTGATGCTTCGTGTAAAATAGGTTTATTTCTAAGAGGGAGGAGAACAAAAATTGCTTGATTCCCATTTAAGATAAATTAAAACTCTGTCCTGCCACCAGTACTGTTCTGTTCACACAGATAAGTTGATGTTTGCGTTCACTCGCTCCATCTTGATTGGGGGAATTGAAATATATGATCAGATGAGATTTCTGTCCCTGAGAGGTTTGTGAGTTTTAGCTCTACAGACATCTTACAAGCAGAGAGCTAGCCCTTAGTTTGCGCCCCCTCCAGGAAAACACCTGCAATGTTTTCCTTTGTACAAGAGATACATATTTTCCGGTGAAAATGTACCACTTGCTTCCATGATGCATAATCATCTTCCCAGTGGCACACAGGAGATGAGCAAGAAGAGGGTGAATTAGAGTCTGCTCTGGAATAGAAGTCATGAAAATTATATCTGCACACAGGGAGAGGAACTGCTGCCTTGATTAAATGGAACCATTACATCCAGCTAGAGAGCTCCTTTCTCTCTAGCCAGCTTCCCAATAAAAATGTGGTGCTCATGTCACTTTTACAGAATATTTAAACCCAGTAGGCAACCTGTATAAAATAATTTTATAAAGCACCATAGAGATATGATTTTTGAGAATGGATTAATCTGTTTTATTGAGAATAAGGTTATTACCATACTTCATAGCTGAAAATGGTTCGGTGACAAAAGCAGTACTGTTGTTAGCAACAGCTGTACTTAAGTCTTAGTAAGCAATGTATTTGATTGATTTAATTTTTATAATCATGTGAAGGAAGAATTGGAAACTGTTTCCTGTCCTTGGTATCAGACTTTTCAGCTATTAAAAGTTGCTTTATTAACGATTGAGCGTCCTGATATATTTGTTTGTTTGGCATGAAACTTTAATAACAGTTTGTTGTGTAGCGTAGTTTGAACTTAAAGTGTTAATGTGTTCTGAAATTATTGTCTTTGCTTTCAAAGCAAATTGGACTAAAATTCAATTTGGTTGCAAAACCATTTCTAAGAATAAAACTATTAAGCATCAACTATATACCTATCACTTCTGTTAACTGGTTGGTGCAGAGCTGTAAGTCTATCTTGGATAACTGGTTCTGCTGCAATGTTGGCTTTCATCCATTTCTCATCAGCACAGTTTTAAGAACAAGAAGCAGTAGACAATATACAAAACTGCATTTGTTCTTTGAGATATCTTTTTACACATTGGGGGCCAGGGACAAAAAGGTTTCTGAGACTGAATTCTTGCTGTCAGAGCAATTTGTTTAAATCTTATATCGAAGAAAAGGAATGGGAGATGCTGACATCCTCTCCAAGTGTTGAAGGATAGTACTAGTACTGTAAGTCATTTTTGCCTTAAGCTAAAAACTTCCTCATTTTAGAAAGACTTGCTGTGAATTCTCAAGTGACAGGTGGGCTTTGTTTTCTCTGATTAATTTTTGAACATGACGGGACTGGCTTCTTTGGGGCTCGCTCCCAGGTAGAATTGTAGTGTGAGCTCCTTGCATTTGCCAATAACATCTTGAATGTAAACATTAGACCTGCACTGTAGTATCCAACTTCCAAAATTGGGTAGTTTATATGACTTAAATGGAAATAGCGGTCCTATTGTCTGATTAAGATAGTGACAGCTGCTGTTTCTCTTCCATTTTTTTGCATGTCACAGTCACACTGTCCACTTATGTGAGTATGCACTCAAGTAGTAGCTACATTCGAGGAAACAATATTAAGGCAATACCCATTTACTGGAGGAAGTTGCATTGGATCTGTCTCATTACTGTTTGTTCTCCTGCCATGCACTATGGTTCAGATCTTTTAATGAAAAATAAAGACCAGTGATAGCAATCAATGGAATGTGGATGTTTGGTGTCCCATTATTTTTCCCAGTGTATGGGGGAAACTTCACCAGGGCTGAAGATAGTTGTATGTGTGTGGAATCCTGAAGTGTGCCTAATAATGATTTCTGAAAAGGGGAGTGTTGTTTGTTTGCCCTTTGTAGTCTTGTTTTCTATAAAACTGCCCTTTCGTTAAATCCATCTCCTTACTTAGATGTGAGGAGCAGAGTGCTATAGCTTCATCTTGTGTTTGTATGAGTTCTAGTCCCTTGCTTATGTCTTTCTGGTGCTGTCCTCCTGTTCTACAACATGACCTGAAGGATGATTGGCATTCGTTTTAGTTTTCTATTGAGTTGGTAAGTGTATAGAACATCTAGCATACCTTTTGACATCAGTAGGATAAGATGACAACTACACTAGCTGCTCCACCCCTACAGTCCCACTTCTGCCCATTTCTCCTTACGGTTTCATAGTTACATCAGCATCAGTATAATGCTGATCATAAGTCACAAAGGAGTAACTGCAATGCTATATGGAGTTGTCCCAGTGTATGGAACTTGGTTGAAGGGACGCGGGTGGCACTGTGGGTAAAAGCCTCAGTGCCTAGGACTTGCCGATCTAAAGGTCGGCGGTTCGAATCCCTGCGGTGGGGTGTGTTCCCATCGCTCGGTCCCAGCAGCTGCCAACCTAGCAGTTCGAAAGCACCCCCGGGTGCAAGTAGTTAAATAGGGACCGCTTACTAGCAGGAAGGTAAACGGCGTTCCGTGTGCTGCGCTGGCTCGCCAGATGCAGCTTGTCACGCTGGCCACGTGACCTGGAAGTGTCTGCAGACAGCGCTGGCTCCCAGCCTCTAGAGTGAGATGAGCGCACAACCCTAGAGTCTGTCAAGACTGGCCCGTACGGGCAGGGGTACCTTTACCTTTACCTTTTATGGAACTTGGTAGGCAGTGTGGTGTAGTGGTTAGACTCTGACTTGTGAGACCACCTATGAAACCAGTCACTATCTTTCAGCTTATCTTTCAGGAAAACCATATATGCCACCTGGACCTCCTTAGAGGAAAGGCCACTCCCAATCCCTGAATCCTGAAACCCTACAAGCATTGCTGGACTCCATCACCCCAGCCAGCATGGCCAATAATTAGGGATGATGGGAGTTGTAGTTATTCAACATCTGGAGGGCCACAGGTTCATCATTCCTAATTTAAATAGTGATTCATACCTTATCACTGCTGCATATTGCCTGTAACTAAATGAGATGAGATGCAAGATCTATGGTAAATGTGTTTCTAAAGAAAGCTGCAGGGGGGCAGGGACCATATTTGACTGGTGCCAAAGAGCTGAAATGGCAAGGATTTAACCTTTTCTCCCCGTATCATTTCCTGATTTAATGGATTCATTCTGTCCAGTGGGGGACAGGAACTTGCTTTTTTCCAGGCAAGCGATGCTAATAACTGGAGCGATATTGACTGGGAGAAAAGGTTGCTTTATACCATAAGCTTTGAAAAAGATGAGTGGAGATCTTGTGTTTGTATGATCCATGTCTGGCTTGTATCATCCATGTCTGGCTTTGCCTCTAGAATTTTGGGTTTGAGGTGGGTAACATGTTTAGATTCCTGTTTCACTCACTAAGTTGCCTTGGCCAGTCATTGTCTCTTACCTGCACCTACCTCACAGAGCAGTTGAATAAAATAAAATGATCTCCCTCCCCATGCAGTCTCCTGAGCTTTGATGGAGGTATACAAATGGAATACTTTCTTCCAGGCTGTTTTCATGGTATTTCTAGTCTTAATGAGTAACCAGTCACAAGTCATTGAATCTTCATTTGTGGATTAATGCAAACAACAATTGCTGTAATGTTGCCCTGATTTATACTTTGGATTATATATAAACTCTTCACTTCATTGGTATATTAACCAATGTTTATGCAGATGTGTCCATACTGTTGACTACACAATTTACCATAATTGCTTTTGCAGAGGAAAACAGAAAAGGCATGCATTACATGGCTTGACTAAATCCAAGTTCTACTGTACCTAATCACTTGCAGCGCAGTCTGTCATTTATACATGCTTCTTGAAATACTAATTAATCAAGCATGGTCTTTGAACACCGAGCGGTATAAAAATGTTTTAATTAAAAATAAAGGTGTTTCTCAGTTTATTTTTTCTCTTTTCATCACTACAAGGCAAATGGATGGGAGAAATAGCACTGGTGTGGAAATGACTTATCTGAATTTCACAACAAGTACTTCTGTTTGACCCATATAGTAGTAGTACTTGGGATTATCAGATGGAAGATTTTTGTTGGGTGTGATTTTTATGTAGTGTAAGTAGTGGTTAAACACCAGAAATTTTGATAATGAGATTATAGGTGTTGTTTGTAACCATATGAAAATACAAGTTTCAAATTAAATAAATTGGCATTTGTTAAACGTGGTTACAGTAATTCAAAAAATATCAGATTCTGAAGGAGCAAGTGGAGGGAAGAGATAGCTGTTCTTTGGGTCATTAATAACAAAACAATATTTAAGTAGCACTGAGCCAAAAATGCCTTCCCACTTCAAAAGCCATGAAAGTGGGACAGCATTTTTGGCTTGGTTCTAAACAAATGTATGCAGATTTACAATTGTAAGTAGTGGAAGCAGCAGCAGTGGCCTTCACGGGGAGTTTTTAAAATAATTGTTCTGCTGCTCTAGCTGCTGTACTACCCTGAATGATGATGCGTCAGGATATAGCATTGTTCTAAAGGTAGTGCCCCCCCCCCCCCCGCTGTATATCTTCCTGCAACAATTCCTCTGCATCCAACTCCTTAAAAAATAATCCTTTATCATTCTCTTCAAAAATGTTTAGAAGAGCTAGTTGTGGGGTGGGTGTTATGTTACAATTTGAAAGTGTGCTAATCTCTTTAAACACAGAGAGCCAGAACTTTTATATTTTTCTAAAATCCCTACAGAGATGTTTTAAGTACACACTATCTGGCATCCCCTCCTACAGTATGGTGATAGTGTATAATTTATACAGGATAACCTCCGTACCATTTTAAGTGCTATTTCTTAGTCACTAACTGAGATGGACCATGGGGATTTGTTCCATCTTGCCTGCCATTCCTGTTTCTCCAGCTTCAAATCCAGTTCTTGCTCCAACATTTAAGGCCTTCTGTGCCGTTCACTTGTGATTTCAGTAAGCTACTGGATAGTCTAAAATCAAACCCTTAATATTACTACTGCAGTGTTTCACCACACCTTCAAACTCTGAAAGTTTACATGTTACTGCCTCTCTAATACCTTTAGAGAAAAATAGAGATCTGCCTCCACAGAAGCCATGGTACATGTAGTTTTTGTAGACTTTCATTAAGTTTGTCCTCCAATATGGGAACATTATCTACACAAAAAAGTAAAACATTCTCTTGGAGTCCACAACCATCTTATATCGTAAGTTTGATTTTTGTGATAAAAGAGGGGATGGAGAACCAAACAAATTAAAGGGGATAGGGCTGCAGCAAGTACAGCCACCTTTCTAAGCCAATAGTGGACTGCTGTTTGGAGAAAGTTGTTGTGTATATGTGGGTTGTTTAGAAATTTATTATTGGAGTCCCAAAAGGCATGAAAGGGGAGATCCTATATCTGTTTAGATTGCATACAAACCCATTGTTTGTCTGTATCATCCATGATCATTGGAATAGCATGGTGAAGCTGATTTGCCAGGTAGTACAATGAAGGATTCTCACCAATCAGAAGGTCAGCAGTTTGAATCCCCACAACGGGGTGAGCTCCCATTGTTCGGTCCCAACTCCTGCCCACCTAGCAGTTTGAAAGCACATCAAAGTGCAAGTAGATAAATAGGTATCGCTCCGGCGGGAAGGTAAACGGCATTTCAGTGCGCTGCTCTGGTTTCACCAGAAGCGGCTTGGTCATGCTGGCCACATGACCTGGAAGCTGTCTGTGGACAAACGCCGGCTCCCTTGGCCTATAGAGTGAGATGAGCGCCGCAACCTCAGAGTCGTCCGCGACTGGATCTAACGGTCAGGTGTACCTTTACCTTTACCATTCAGGATTCTACAGCCCCACTCATGATGGGCCACATAAAGAAACTTATCTACATGGATTTTACATTGTTCAAAAATAAAATAATTCCATTTCTGTTGCCATAGACATGATTGTACAGGTGATATTCATACTGGAAGATCTTGAAAGGGGTATGTTAACTTGAGAAGAGTCACCATTTTAATTACCACTAATCAATCTAGTAGGGACGCGGGTGGCGCTGTAGGTTAAACCACAGAGCCTAGGACTTGCCGATCAGAAGGTCGGCAGTTCGAATCCCCGCAACAGGGTGAGCTCCCGTTTCTCGGTCTCTGCTCCTGCCAACCTAGCAGTTCAAAAGCACGTCAAAGTGCAAGTAGATAAAAAGGTACCACTCCGGCGGGAAGGTAAACGGCGTTTCCGTGCACTGCTCTGGTTCACCAGAAGCAGCTTAGTCATGCTGGCCACATGACCCGGAAGCTGTACGCCGGCTCCCTCAGCCAATAAAGCGAGATGAGCGCCGCAACCCCAGAGTTGGCCACGACTGGACCTAATGGTCAGGGGTCCCTTTACCTTTAATCTATCTAGTATTGTAAAGGTTTCTTTTCTCCAACATTTAAATATTGTGGTTAATAGTGTGCCAGAGCCAATTATAGTTGACTTTGAACAGTCTGTTCAAATTTATAGTGATAAATATACCTAGATATTTCAGTTTCACATAATGCATTTTAATATTCAATAAACTCTTGACTGATTTTTGTGTGTGAGGAGGGGTATGAAAACATTGCCTAATTTTTTTGGAAATACACACCCGGTGACAGAGGCAAAGTTGGTTAAGTTCTTGTATTGCTTGAGCCGTTTCCATGGGTTTTGATATTGTTAGCATAATATCATCCATGTACTTTCCAAAGATACAGTATCTTCGCTTAATATTTACCCCTGAAATGTCTGCCGAGGTCCAGATTCTAATAGCAAAAGGAAGTGATGCCTTGTAAGCCAGGACTTGAGCAGATCTGGCACTGAAATGGCTGCAGCTGTAACTATATCCATATGAGAGATGCAGCCTCTTCCAACTGCATTTAGATTATCCACTTCCCAGAGCCTGCTAAACAATGCAGGGCATTGCAGGGAAGTTCAGCCATAATAGCAAAAGGTTCTAGTCCCTAGTGTTAGAATAAGTAAAAATTATAATAAGGGACACCCTTGCTTTGTCCCACATTTAATATCTATACTATTGGAGTTCAGATGATTAATATGAATGATGGCTTTAGATTAAGAATCAATGTTGATTTTATGTGTACATGGTTAGTCAAAAATATTGTGCAGTAGGATTCCACCTGCAACGGATCTTTATATGGCTGGGTATAGCCACAATTTTAGATTCCAGCCATGTCTGTGGAAGGGAGCCCCTCCCAGATATTGACTAACTTGGCCATATCTAGAAGCATACTGAAAAGGTTTTCCAGAATAAATGAAATATTCACAAATGTATTGAAAGGCAATTGCCAGTGTGGTGATTCCTGAATTACCTGATGTGGTGGTGGAGAAATAGTTTAATAACGGAATTATTCTAAGCTTAATTTGTAACCTTGTGACAAGCCACCTGAAGAAGATTTAAAGCATGATAGAAATTGTAAACAATGGCTGACAGTTAACTTATATTGTCTCAAAGCATAGTGAAGTGGCTTCATCTCAACTCGCCCATTCTGGAGGAACCTTTGTGTGG
Source organism: Podarcis siculus (assembly GCA_034642415.1). Lineage (NCBI taxonomy): Eukaryota > Metazoa > Chordata > Lepidosauria > Squamata > Lacertidae > Podarcis > Podarcis siculus. Next base: position 6,841,309 of record JAXCMG010000017.1, on the reverse strand, counting down.
CATGTTGGCATCCTCTAGAAGCCACTCATATTTTTTGCTCTCTTTGTTCTGCATTGTCACCCCAAAACTGCAACAGCGACCTGATTTGGGACTTAATGCCATGAATATTTAAACACTGGGTTTTAAATATCGGTGCTGATTCAGGTGTAACATTAGGGCCGCTTTATGTATCATTTTTTCCAACATGGCAATAATCGTGCAACATGAAACCAGAGGTGCAAATCATAGCAAAGCTGAGGGAACCTTCAGGCAGGTGTTTATGACACTGGGAGTCCACTTGGGCTGTTTATGTGCCTAGTAGTCTGCTCTGAATTCTTATGCATGTAGGAAGCACATGGTTCTGATTATATTTGTTAATATGCTGAAACATATCATACCATAGAAAAGCGGCTGTCTCAACTTCGCATTAAAGGTGCACTGCTTACTTTCTTCTTCTTTTTTCAAATTATTTTTATTAGTTTTGCAAATTAATACAAATCAAACCTATTTAATTTAATACAATTTTAAAAAATCAAGTTTCCCACTCCTGTTGCCAGCATATGTCCTTCTCTTCTGTTGTTGCCACATCCTTTTTTCTTGAAATCCTCTTAAAATCTTCGCTAGATGTAATCCATTCTCACCACTGCCAATAAATCATCTTTACAAACAGTGTTCTTTTTAATTTCCATAAGTAAATTCCTTTTCACATGTGTAGTCATTCAAATCAATATTCTCAGACCTGTTGTGGAGGAACATCTCACTGCTTACTCTCCAGGGATTCTGTTTTCTTGCTGGGGTTTGCCTTTTGTCAGGGAAGTGAACCTGCCTCATTCTGGAGCTCTGCACCCACTAAATTTGTTCATTGATTTTTCTCATCAATAACTTTAAAAATTATGCCCAGGTTTATATGACTATTGCAGTAGAAATGTTGTTGAGAATTCCACTTTTTCCTTCCTTAAATTAGAATAGCATTCATGTGGTTTGAGGCATTTTTATTTTTTTAAAAAAACCATTGTTTTTCTTACAGCTGTTGGCGAATCAGAAAGTGATATCTACATGCGATTCATGAGGTCACATAAGTGTTATGATATTGTTCCAACAAGCTCAAAGCTTGTGGTCTTTGACACTACACTACAGGTGAGTTGTCCATTTTCAGAATCCATTTCCTAACCATTAGTTGCCTTATTAATAATATACATGGGTTGTGGCCTGTGATACAGATGACCTTGTTTTCAGAATGCAATGCCTCAAAGACATTTTAAAAGATTTTTTAAAAAAATGTTCTTCCTCTTTGAATCAATAATTAGACATCAGTCCTAATGACCAGTGGAAGTTCCCTTCCTTTTAAATGGAAAAGGGTTAGTGACAAAGTGCCTTTGTGTGGTTGTGAAAATTGAGCTATCAAATATGTTCTAAAATCATATGTTGAACAGATGCCTATCTTTTGTTTTATAAATTATATGGCATAAGGTTTCAAATACCTTGGTAAAGTAACTTTTAAGTACTGCATGCCAGTATTTACAAGTAAGCCCACTAAACTATAATTTTTATATACCTACCTAGGATCTGTCTGGATGAAGGTCATTTTAGAATTTTTTTAAATAAAAATGTCATAATGAAGCCAACACTTAGACTGTGAAGCTCTATATTAACATTTTTCACTGTAGCATCATTTTAAAGTTGAAAAGGAGCACTGAATATAGCAGAATAGGAACAGAGAAACAGCATGGAACAGATTTTCTGAGAGACATATATTCTAACATGACATTTTAATATAAATTAGCATTTCCAGTTGACACAAAACACACTCCTTCTATATTCATTGACTTTCAAAGTCACATTGAATTGTTTAGAATGATAAGTATGTTACTAAAAATATATCCTTTTATAATGTAGTTGCATTATCTTCTTGTACCTGGTAGGTAAATAAATTAAGCTCTTGTCTTTGTTGATAGACAGATCTTTTTATACAATGCATGCTTTCATAAAGTTGGGAGGTCAACACTCAAACCTTAAGACCTATATAGAACAAAAGTATATTATCCTCCAGATGGCCTGAAGGAAACCTAGTCTTCCATTCTTTACCATTTTTTCTCATGATTAAAGTCTTAACATGCCAGTGGATTCAGGTGACCTTTCCTCCCCCCCCCCCCAGAAGAGCTAGTTTGCACATCATGCTAAGTCATAGTTGATTTTAAACACATGACCTTACCTCTGTACAATGCTGTGTGTGGCACAAACGAGCCACAACATGGCTTGTCATATTTCATACAAATGAATGGTGAGCTAGAAATAAGCCAATAACAAACATTTGAAACAAGTTAGATTTACATGATCTGATAAGCCATACAGTAGCTTGCTTTGTGCTGCACATGGCACCCACCAGAGGTGGGGGGCGTCACACAGTAGGCTAGGAGTCACATTCACGATTAAGCCATGTTTTAAAACAAAGTATGGCTTAGAAATAAATGGGGAACTTTTTTCAGCTGGGGAGCCAGATTCCATTCTGGACAGCCTCCCACAGGCCAGTGGGGGGTGGGGCCAGAGGCAAACACAAATGCAGCAATGAATGTGATTTTGTAGAGGGCGGTGGGGGATATTCATTGGCTAATACTGCTGGTTTATTATAAAATAAGTGTTTTCCATGTCCTTGAGTTTGGGAAGCTGCCAAGAACTAAATCACTGTTCCGGTTTGTACATACAAGTGTAATGCCAAATGGATATAGAACAAGTGAGAGAGGAGTTTCAGTGTATCCATGTTGTTTCTTTAGGCTTGAAACTCATCCATACCTTTCTAGCAAATTGTAGCTGTCATGTCCTCAGTATCAAGCTGTGCGATAAGATTTTTAAAAATAGCAATGCTTTATGTCCTTTTTTAAAAATGCTGTTTTATTTTGTCTTTCAGGTAAAGAAAGCTTTCTTTGCCTTGGTAGCAAATGGTGTCCGAGCAGCTCCTCTGTGGGAGAGTAAAAAACAAAGCTTTGTAGGTAAGATAATGTATACTAGTATAGAGTTTGGAGAGAGATATTTAATTCATCTCCACTGTACAGTGGAATCAGATATAGTGGTGGGTTGTGGGGGTTTTTTGTGCTTTTGCCTTCTCTTCAATTTTTTATTTTATACTCATGAAATACCGTCCATATCTGTTTCAGACATAACAGGAAGTCTCTGTTTTCACACCTGTGTGGAGGCAATGGGGAAACTCACTCAAATAGTGAGACACAGTGGTTTCCCATTATCTCTGACATGGGCTTCAAATCATAGAATGGGTGATGGAGAGGTTCTGCAACACTTAGTGCTTTTGTGGAAGAAGCTGAATTCTTGTTTTTTTTATACTGACATTTTAAACTGCTCGGAAATGGGATGCTTAGTGTATCATAAAAGCAGGGCTGGAAAAAATATTTTAAATTCCAAGGAGTCAGCATTGCTCTTTCAAGAGCCAAACATACAAAGAGTTGAAAAGGTGCAAGCAGCAATATTTCAGGTGCTTTTGAATTATCTTCAGCTTTTCTGAAGAGAGAGAAGTAATTTCCATTACAAGCAAATTCCTGTTGGCTTTATTTCTAAAATCCCATTTGATTTCCGTAACACCCCCCCCCAAAAAACCCCCATCTTTCTAGGCCTCACTTCCATGATAAATATACAAGAATCTAATCTGCAGCAAGACACTACTGGTTCTGACTGCATCTTAAGTGAACACCGTTGCTTGGCTGTGTCCAGTCTTTTTAAACACAAGGAGCCCTCCAGACCTTTGCTGCTTGAAAAATATTTCTGATTTTTTTAAAAAAAACTTGTATACCTGCCAGCAGTGTGGTAATAAAATCCATGCCTGGACTTGTAATTCTCTCATGCATAAAGACATGAAAATACATACCTAAGAGGAGGATGCAGACGTGATTTTTAAAAAAAATTCCAAAAAATTTCTCCCATTATACTGTGGCCTCTCCCCTACTGCCTTGGAGACTATTCAGTTGGAATGCCAAACTATAGCTTGACATTATGAGAACACACCTCATACTTTTATGCTCCCTTGTATGCCAAGATTTGAATTTTCCAGTCATTGCCAGTTGGTCTGAACCTGGTGAGCTAATGTTTATAGCAGGTAGTCACTGTGGTACCCTCCAAATGTTGTTAGATTCCCTGCTGGACTAGCACTGGCAGGGAATTGCACCAAAAAGTGTAAGCCCGGGGTCACCAACCAGTGGGCAAATTTGGAATTTAGAGAGAGGACCATATGCACCAGTTTTAAAATGGTTACCGTGAAGATGACATAAAAGAAAATGACTGCTATGGGCATAATGGCTTCACATCTTAAAGAGCAAAAGAGAGAGAGGACCACAAAATGGTGCTGACAAGCTTTCCCATCAGCTGCCCCATCAATGAGAGTGGGAAGCACCTATACTGGCCACAGCTATGCTTGCTCACAGTGAAGCTCTTTGCAGCTCCTGATGGAAGCGTGGGCATCCATTCCTGGCATCCAATGAAATGTGGTCATGTTGAGGGGTGTGTTCAGTTTAGGAGAGGCTGAGCCAGTGTAAACAAGAATTGACTAGAAAGAGCAAACACTCTCCTGCATCAGATTTTTGAAAGGAAACTTCCTGAGACCTTTTGAAAATAACATAGGGAGGTACTGGTTGGCAACCACTGGTGTAAATTACAGATTGGATTGCTCTTACTGTTTTAAAGCAGCTAGTAGGCGCAACAGCAACGGAGCCAAAGAATTTTGCTTCTTCCCGGATTTCTTGCATATAAAAATGCTAACGTGTTCCGTATGTTCTAGCTGTAATAGTAGTCCCTTTCCATCAGAAACTCAGCCCGCAGTCTAACTGCATCACCAGAAGTTTCTACAGTATTATTTACAGTAGGCCTATGGCTACAGTTTTGTTCGGCCTACTTGTGTATAACTAAGTAAAGTTGCCAAGCTCTTAACTTTCTGGGTTCAGTTTGATTTATTCACCAAGTTCTATAAACACTCATTCCTGACCATTGGCCATGCTGGCTGAGGCTGACAGGAATTGTAGTTAAACTTATAATTAACCAGAAAATGGAATCATCTAATCTTGGCATGCAAGGGAAGGAGTAAGCATGGAACGTTGAGGTTCCTGATCCTATACCAAACAACAGTTAGGAGCTGTTCGGTGAGGACATTTTGCTAGAGTTGTGTGACAAAATAGATCTTACCTGCTTTACAGATGTGAAATGCTATGTCCATTTATTATGTAGGAATTATGTTTATGTAGCTCTTGTAAAAGGCAGGCAGTGTCATGTACACTCATATTTCCAAGCTACACTAGGAATTTTTTAAAGCAACTTTTATCAATTAGGGATGCAATATTTAATTTATTTTAATTTGTTAATTAAAAACTGTCTAAATATGATCTGAATCTTTATTTTGCATTGTTTTCTCTTGTTACAGGAATGTTAACTATTACAGATTTCATTAATATACTGCATAGATACTATAAGTCTCCAATGGTAGGTACAACCTCATAAATACAATTATCATTAGTGAAACAGTATCCCTGAAATAAAAGCATTGATAACAGTATATTTGATAATAATAATTTTTTTTGTAATTGGATGGGTGGTTGAAAGAATGTTGCCTTTTGAAGAGGTAGGAAAGTTTTGCTGCTAGATTCTGAATGGTACATGTGAAATTAAGATCCCCACCTTTTCTGTAGACATTTGGGCAAAGGTTTCTTTATCTTATATCACTTATTAGTTATTGAATAAGAGAGATGATAAGAACCGTTATTCCTGTCTTCATATCAAACTTGATACTTTAGGTTAGTGTTTCCTGAACTTGGGTCTCCAGCTGTTTTTGGACTACAGTTTCCATCATCCCTGACCACTGGTCCTGCTAGCTAGGGATGATGGGAGTTGTAGTTAAAAAAACAGCTTGAAATCCAAGTTTGGGAAACATCGCTTTAGATCATGGGTAGGCAAACTAAGGCCCGGGGGGCGGATCCAGCCCAATCGCCTTCTAAATCTGGCCTGCGGACAGTCTGGGAATCAGCGTGTTTTTACATGAGTAGAATGTGTCCTTTTATTTAAAATGCATCTCTGGGTTATTTGTGGGGCATAGGAATTCGTTCATCTCCCCCCAAAAAAATATAGTCCAGCACCCCACAAGGTCTGAGGGACAGTGGACCAGCCCCCTGCTGAAAAAGTTTGCTGACCCCTGCTTTGCACGTCTCAGATACTGAAGGAGTTTGTTTTTTATTTCTCTGGTGCATGGGGTAGCTGGCTTAACCATGATAGTTATAAAATGATATGCACAAACCAATATAAAAAGCAGAAATAACATGGATGTAACACAAAGTATGCAGAAAATATGCACAGTGGAATGGAGCCAGTGTGGTTTAGTACATCAAATAAGTGTTGGACTGCAGATACCTTAATTCAAAGGCTGGTTTAACTGTAAAAATAACTAGTTGTCCTGGGGCAAGACACTCTTGGGCACCAGGTTTGTTGTAAGACTGAAATGAGCCAACCCCTCCACAGTTTCATAATATGAAGTTAGGACACAAATTTATACACAGAGATCCCACTTATCCACCTGCTCATTATCCAAAAATTTCACTTATCTGAACATAGTTATACCCAAACCTTGCTGCATACAAAGCTGATTGATATCCAAACAACTGGAGTTTGCCCACTTCCTTCCTTGTTTGTGCTTTGTTGGTCTACAGCAGACATTTTCGGACAGAAACCATGGAGAGAGGGAGGGAGGAGAGAGAGGGGACAAATTAAATTTGTCTTTGTCTCTTTTTTCCTGGTTGGCTGCAGCCCTTTTATGAAGAAACGTGGTGGGAGAGGGGTGGGAGAGGGGAGAGAGATCATGGGTTAGAAATGTTCACATAGGAAATAATGGAAATCACCAGTTTGTTATGCAAACCCTTGCCTAATGAACAATTTCCTGGGTACACATTGTGTTTGGCAAGTGGGAACTGCATGTAGTTGTATAGGCATGCTGCTGGGATCCAGGATATATCTGCTACATAGCAATCGTGACTGGTATCCAGCCTGTTAGTTCCTGTTGTTCGTTTCAGCATAGCAGCTTTATCTGAACATGCCAACTGTTCCAATTTGAAACTCTTCTGCCTTGCATACAAGGTTGAAATGCACTTTCCTATGTGCTTTAATGCCAGTAAGTTCCAGTTCTCCCTTCAGTCAAGCACAGAGCATATTGTTGGAACCATATAAATTCAGTTATAGGGGGGAAACCCTTTTGCTGCACTTTTAAGGAGAAGAACTTCCTTTATTAGTTTTTTTCAGGAAATAATCAAGTTGTGCGAGGAGAGGAAACAGCTGACCATTTGGTAGTTAAGTCTGATCTGCTACTTGTATTTCCCTGTGTACCTGATGCATTTTGTTGGAACAGAGACAGTGAAAATGTTTAAAGAAAAATTTAGATTTCTTTCACCTGGGAGTATACAGCCTGATCCTAAAGATATATATCGCTGGAATGGTGCACAGACACAGTGGGTCAAATGCTTCCTTTTATGATGCCTGCCAGCCATGACACACATTTGTCTATGTATCCAGCTCTCCCAATACTGGCTTGGCTAGGCAAAACCCTGTTAATTAACAATCCTGTACCAAGCAGAAAGTGGAGTTTTGGGAAATTCTCACCCAGCCCAAGGTCAGGCAAATCTTATCAGATTTGGACACAATGGGAATGAGTATGAAACAGAGCTTTGGAAACTAGAGTTGGGCAAGGAGCCTGAAAAGGAACTGGGGCTGGATTTCCCATTGAATTGTACCTGCTAAATCTTTGGCTGCAGGGCTCTATTTATAACAGATACCTATTACTTGTCAGGTGCTTAGATTTCCACTGATTCCTAGGATGTTGCATATGTTAATTGTCCCCAGTCCTTGCTTCTGTCTTTAGCTTTCTTCACTGTTTTGTGCCACAAAACAGCTGTCCACAACTAATCTATGGCCCTTCTCCTGCGGAGGTGATAAGGCTGTACTACTTTAGACTACAGTTTGGAGGCTCTCTCTGCTGAATATTCCTCCCTACACATTTAGAAATCTAGATATTAGGGAGAAGAGTTCTATTTTGCTATGTGGATGAAATTTTATGGAGCGCCCCCAAGCAATCTCAGTGCTATAGCCCAAAATAAATTTACCACATTAGTAAAAAAACTATGCTGGTCAAATGGTGACTTATCACCAGGATAGTGCTGCCCTATGCATTTCTGTTGCGTTGATGTAGCTGTTCTACTGTGACCAAAAGCATCATAGTGATTTATTGAATTTAGGTAACAGTTGCCTGCAGCTCTTCAACAATGCTGGTTTTTTGCTTGTAGCATTGCTTCAATCACATTTTCCCCATTTTGGCATAGTATGTCTAGAACACATGGAGTAAACATGGTACCGTCCAGATTTTGTGGGCTGCATCAGCCCCAGCCAGCATCTGCAGTAGTCTGGGATGTTGGGAGTTTTGGTTCACACTCACTGGAAGGCACTAAGTTGACTATTTCTGGCTGAGGGAATGTTTGTTGTTAGTAATCCTTCAGTTGCTAAACAAAGTCAACAAGTTATTTGACATTGAAGTTTGCCATTGTTCTAAAAGGAATAGCAGCAATAAAGAATTTATTATATTTGAATAGTTGAAAATGCTACTCTGTAAAGTACCTATTAATTGTAGGTTTGTTTATTTTTAATTTGTTGCAGCAGGAGAAGCAAAAGTTCTTTATTTTTGCATAACTGACCGTCAGACATTTAACTCACTGAAAATAAATAGTCTTGCTCTGTCAGTTACTGAAACCATAAATGCACTAAATAGTGAATGGAATTAATCATGATGTAAATATAATTAATTTGGCGCAGTTCAAACAATCCTTCATATAATGGTTTGGAGGATCAGGCATACACTGCAGGCATACATTTGCCCTTTTTGCTTACTCTCCTCCATTTCTGGTTTTCTGTAATCTGAATTGGGTAAATAATTGAATAGAGGCAACCAGAAAATGGAGGAGGGAATCCACAAAGAGGAAATATATGAGCCTGTGGCATGTTCCTAATCCGCCAAACCTTGAATGGGCCATTATGTTTGACACAGTGGGTAGATGTGATGAGAGATGAAATGCAGCTTTGTGAATTTTAAGTGTAAACTTAGCACTATATCTTTTTGCACTTTGAAAACCATAATTTCAATTTCAGAATCATTAGATGGGTGCATTTTGTAACTTTAACTCCCTAGAAACCATAGTTACTTCCTCTCCAGAGTTATTGTCCCCTTCCCTTCCTTGTTTTTCATGCTACATATTCACAAGCACAAACCGTGTTCATTGATAATCCCAGCTCAAATATGAATACAGCTTCCATTTTACAAGGGATGCCTAGTTTGCATTGTTGAAGTGAATTTCAAGAAGAAGAAGAAATAGGAGTAACATCTGGAGAGTGAAGGAAAGGGAGCACCATTAATGAGCATGACTCCTGATTTGCAAACCATGGTCTGTAGAGGAGCCAGGAATTTTAAATTAGCACTGCAGCATTTTCAGCATCAAATAAGGGAGTGTTCGTTTTTGTAAGCCAATAAAATCCAGCTGTACCACTGCTGTAAGAGTTGCATGCATTCCAATAGCTTATAAGTGTTTTCCATATTTGCTGATGTGTATGGATTCAGGGTTTTTTTTACTCCATCATGAGGAAAGTTGGAGTTGTAAGTAGAGTTTCTATTTTGCATTAGAGTGCCAAGCACCCATGCCAAGGGATTTCTGTACAAAGTTCAAGTTCTTTCCATTGCTACAAACATTCCTGCCATTACTCAAATCATTACTGTTGCAGTAATGTCAACAAGTCAAACTCTATATACCAAAATTGGTACTTGGTTTTTAAAGGGTGCTGCAAGGATTCATTCCCTTTAAAGAAGATTTCTTAGGCAGAGAAAATGAAATATGCTTCTTAACTCTTGTGGCTTGCATTCTTTAGCGCCCAGTCTAAAATTCAACATTCAAGAGCTCTTTTAACCCGAACTTCTGAATTAATGAAGCGTGGTGCCATAGTGTCAGGAGATGGCAAAGTTGTAATTCACCCTCCCACCTCTGCTAATGTTATTTGGGAACTGCAGGGAAAGATGCTGAACTCAAAAGTGTAACATTCTGGAATCTCCAGTTCTTTTGCTCTTCCTGTTATCTTGGGGTCTGGTAGCAATTTTATGCCAGGGTAGGGATGATGCAGTGGATCTGCATATGTATGTTAGTGCAAAATGAGTGTGCAGAGAGGGCCTTTACCACACAAAAGTGTATAAGATTCTACAATGATATGCCAGTATAACTTTGAAGATTCATTTGCACATCTTGGACAAGCACACACGACACTACTGGGCATGTATTGCCATCTCCTTTCCTTCCCTTATTAGTGTTAACTATGTTGCAGCATTTTGTCTGCACTAGCATTAACTGTAGTTAGCTTTGAAATTAGGGTTTCTACCTGACATGGAAAACTGCTTAGTTTAACGTAGATGTAATGCTGCAGTATGGGGAACACTAACCAGGGAAGGATGGAAGTTTCTGAGCCTGTGGAATGCTCCCGATTGCCTAATCGAATATGACAAATCAAAAGTGGCATTTTCAAACACTTTTAAAGTAAGTGTTTTGTAAAGAATGCATGTAGCTCATAACTGTACACAGCTAATGATGGGGATAAGGGGCTGCTGCTGACACTCAAGTTATGATGTAATCTTAATCTACACAAGAAAATGGAAGATGCCCAACTTTTCTACTTCAGCAAGATTTTTTTCATTATTTGCTTGACAGCGGAATGAATATATTTTGTTAGCAATGCATTCTATACCTGGTTATTTCAACCACTTTTCAGCCAAGTGCTCTGATTACCGTATTTTTTGCCCCATAGGGCGCACCAGCCCATAGGGCGCACCTAGTTTTTTTTTTTGGGGGGGGGGAATAAAGATTTTTTTTAAATTTCCTCCCCAGGTGTGGGGCTGGGGCGGGGGAAGCCCGAGCTTCTCCTGACCCCAGCCCCCAGAACAGGCTGCTATCCGCAAGCCGTGGGAGAGCTGCGCGAAGCCCGAAGCTTGGGGCGTGCTGAGCTCAGCACACCCCAAGCTTCTGGGTGTAGGCAAGCTCTCCAGGATAGCTTCCTGAAGCCTGGAGAGCAAGAGGGGTTGGTGCGCACCGACCCCCCTCGCTCTCCAGGCTTCAGCGAAAGCCTGCATTCGCCCCATAGGACGCACACACACTTCCCCTTCATTTTTGGAGGGGGAAAAGTGCGTCCTATAGGGCGAAAAATACGGTAGTTTTATCAGCGTAGGAAAATAAAATTTCATTTTCAAAACATGCAGATGAGAAACTTGTTCATCCCAGTGCTGGCGTTAGCAATTAGTATTTTCCCACCAGCCTTAATTCCTGTTTGCTGTAATGTGCTTGCAACAGAGCATAAGAAAATGATTCAAATTAGAATGTAATTGTCAACTCCAGTGGCTGTGTATGCAGAAAATCTAAGTATTTGTTCAGGATTTTGGTTTAGTTTCCAATTTGTCAGCCTTTCATTGCATTTTAAAGTCACCCATATTACTATAGTTAATCTCAGCATATTAACCATGTGCCTCAGTCCTAATTACTTGAAGGTAGATAGCCTTTAGTTCACTGGCCATTTTAAAATGATATGCTAAAGATTTGAACTTTGAACCTGTTTTTTCTTTGCAGGTACAAATCTATGAATTGGAGGAGCACAAGATTGAAACATGGAGGGGTAAGTACCCTTTGAAAGATATGCACTAAGAACGTGATTCACAACCTGTTATGCAGTACTATATTATGTGTTATCCTTAATAGGGGAAAGACTATATAGTTCAGTGGTAGAACATCAGCTCTGCATGCAGAAGATCTCAGGTTAAATTCCCAGCATCTGCAGCTTGGGCCAGGAGACACCTTGCCTGAAACCCTGGAGAACCGCTGCCAGTGAGTGTAGACAACATTGAGTTACATAGACTAATGGTCTGACTCAGGAATAGTTTCCTATGTTCCCTTAGCCTGAGAACCCAGATATACTTGGGCTCTGCCATGGGCTGCGGAAAAGATTCCAACACAAGTGTGAGTGCTGGAATCCATCCTAATTGCTCATATCTTGGGAAAAGCTCAAGTCTGTTCTAGTCTGTATTCTGTAAAATTCTAAAGGGATTAGCTGAAGTTAAGGCCTTTCTTTGCAGGAAGGATAAAATTACAGGAAGGTAGGACTTGGAGGTGTAAAGCTTTAGAGACAAAATTAATGCAGGTATTTTGGAAAAGCTCAAGTTCTCATTTTGGCAAGAGTAATGGAAGTAGTAAAAGAGATTATTGGATATGATTTGTTGAATCCTAAAATATTGCTTTTGGGATATTTGAAGGATCATCTATTGCTGGAGGACTTTAAAACGGTGAATAGTTTACATGATAAGAGTTATCTTGGAAATCCCCCTGAAACTCTTTATTATCATCTTCATATGAGTGAATGTGTTATTTCTTACAAAACTTTCATGTTGTAAGAGAGGATGCTCACCAGGCAAGTTTATTGAAAAGTGTTTTTTATCAACCACTGGAAGATGAAATATCACAATAATATTCACATGTATGTATTATATATTTCCAACTGGTGGTGTAAATTTTAATTATTACATGTTGCTTGTTTTGATTTACATATGGGTAATAATGGCTTTTTGTATTTATATTTTCATAAATATAAATTGCCTCCCTTTGCCTCTTTCTACCTTACCAAGTCACTCCTCAGGAAATGATGGTTAGAGAAAAAATTGAAGATCTTTCAAAAAATATTCATCTTGAAGATGTGTCTTCAGGACATGCTATGTGTTGCAGAAAAAGTTGGAAGTTCATTTATTGCTGCAGGTGCCTGAGAAGACAGTGGTGCCTTAAAAACAAAAAGCACTTATATTAGTAATCTGAAACACTTCTTTAAAATACCCTCTGCTCAGCCTTTGCTGTCTACTTTTTATGGTATTCATGTGTATTAATATAGTATTATAGTGACCTCTAGTGATTGCTCTTATGAACCACTGCCATTCTTTAATTTAGTAATTTGGATTGTCCTTACTTTCATATGCCGGGTTCACTGCTAAGAAAGAGTAACACCGGGGTGTGTGTGGATATTTCATGAAATACTATTTTTTATTATTAATTTATGAAGCATTGGTTTTGTTTTTAATTATACAGAGCTTTATTTACAAGAAACCTTTAAGCCTTTAGTGAACATTTCACCAGACGCCAGGTAAGATGCTTTTCTACTTTTGATTTCTTAAAATGTAAATTGTGCTAATACATCCATCACACAGCTACAAGGGACAACCTAAGACAGATAGTGCATGTTAGCAATTGGTGTTTCTAAGTTTCTAACTTCAATTAAGTTTCTAAATTGGTGATAGGAACCTTTAGGGCTTATCTTAGAATCTTTGGGGTTTTTGAATCTGATTTTTTGGGGGCGGGGGTCATGATTATACAAGAAATACTGATGAAATAGCATAAGTTTTCTTCCTTTCATTCCTGCTTCCAGTTACATGTATTTCTGTATGTAGTATTAGTATATTACTATATAAGTGAAGCTTGTTATGCCATAATTAACCATCCATTCTGTGTAACCCTTCCAAGCCAGCACAAGGACATTTAGTGAGAAAGCCGTTGTGTTTATTACTGTTATTGTCCTCTATTTTAGTTTGCATTTGAATCTTACTAATCTTCAGGTCCTTATAAGTAAAACATTCTCTTTCCCCACCCCATCACAAAGCATTTCCCCCTCTTAATAGCTTTCCTATTTGGCTGACAGGATCTCATATAATATTGATGTTAAACTGTACTATACCTACTTTAACAATGATGTAATGAAATCATCTGTCCTTTAGCTCAGTTTTCACAACTTCCTCCAACATTATTTACTAAAAATCACTTAATTGGTAGAGTGTAGCTTTGGGGGAATCATCAAAGCTGTCTTCGGATATCACAGTAAGAGTATACTAACAGTTGCAATAACTTTCTCTTCAGCCTTTTTGATGCTGTATATTCACTGATCAAAAACAGAATCCACAGATTGCCAGTTATTGACCCAGTGAGCGGAAATGCACTTTATATACTTACCCATAAAAGAATCCTCAAGTTTCTCCAGCTTTTTGTAAGTAAAATAATAAATTCCTATTACTGCTTGATGTTGGAACAGACAAAGCTCACTGTTACATTAGTAAAGTCTTTATAAACAACTGTACTGATATGATCCCTTCCCTTTGAATACTCTACACTTACACTGGTACAGAAATAATATGTATGTTCCCATTGTCTCTCTTCATGCAGTTGGTAGCAGGCCTTTACTCTGCACTACAGTGATAAAAGTGTTTCCATCCATAATAACTATGCAGGAAGTATTTTAATTCGACTTGTGCAATCAAGCAGTCTCAGAAAAGACTCTTAAATAATCCAGTCACTTTTGCAGGTGACACTTCATCACCCGGTTTGCATGTGTGAGAGGAAAATCAAAGCTTCTGCTTTCACTGCAGACTAAAGCACCGTTTCCTGTTACGTACAAACTTGGAACCTTAGTTTATTCTGACAAGATCCTGGATTCTTTTATCCTACTGGAGTTTGAATAAGGAACAGTTCTTTAAGTTTTTATTTCAGTCAAAAGTGCAAGCTTCCACTCTCATTTCTTGTTCATAGAGGAGACTTGGCTTGCTTCATTTGCAGTCATCTGGCCTAGTTCAGTCACTTGAAACTGTAGTTGATTTTCCTAGGTTTTTATAAAGTTTAGGAGTATAATGAGATTATAGTTGAGAATTATCAAATGACCACATAGATGGTTTTTGTTGTCTCACTTTTCCTGTGGCAAAATTTCTCGTATTGGGATGGGTCATGCAAATAGCGTTTACAGGGTATTCAGATGGCAGCAACTTTATAGTGTTTACTGCCAAGAAACCTTCATGGTAAAAAATCTATGCAAACTTTGCATTCTCATAATAGGGCTCACCACTGAGTTCAGAGACAGGATTGGAGCCAAACTGGGGCGCTTAGAAAGGAAAGAGGTATTGACATGCTCAGAGGAACTCTGAGGTTTGCAGAAGTAGAACATTTTGAAAAACAAACCACAAAACAGCCCAGTGAGGACTGAGCATGCTCAATAAGCACAGAAGATTGATTGATTGATGGAAAATAGAAATGTAGAATGGACAGGGTCATGATTGGCTGGCTGAAAACCTGTCCAGGAGCATTCCTACTAAGAGGCGAGGATACACTGCAACATTCTTGGAGGTTCCACTTGTCTGTAATTGGTACAATAAAAAGATGTGCTAGTAAAACTCCTTAGACATGCTATCCCTTTCATAACTCTCCTGCAAAATTCAGTGTGCTAAATGTCACAGCTGCAGAAGCATGTCCAAATGATGCCTGGGTTATACAACACTCTGAAGTTCTAGCATGCAACCTTATATAAGGCATTAATAATTGCATTGTGAAGCTTGGACAAGGAAGCAGCAAGCTTTGAATGATAACTGTGCTGTTTCATTCATAAGCTACATCTTCAAAACACCAAGGACACTTGTGCCACTGCAATCCATGCTGCAATTATAAAAGCTGGGAACGTGTTGCTGTATATTGGATATTTATTGTGTTTTCCCACTTCAGGGCATCCCTATATGGGCAAGAAATGTGGGACAGAATACCAGAATAGAGTTAAACTTCGAAGACAGTATTAGCTTCATTCTAACGCATTTGACTTTGCCCACTAATCTTAACCCAGCCAGATGGGCGGGGTATAAATAATAAATTATTATTATTAAGCTTACTAGGCTACTAAAATGTTACCAGTTGAAAGACATGACATGATAAGGAAATTCCTTGCGTGGTAGTTTTTAAAACTGTGTGAGCTGTGTAGCTTAAAAATGGTAAAATATGCCTGTCAAACACGTAGTATTTTAATTCTTTTAGGTGTCAGAAATGCCAAAGCCTGCCTTTATGAAGCAAAATCTGGATGAACTTGGGATAGGAACATATGACAACATCGCCTTTATACACCCAGACACTCCTATCATTAAAGCATTGAATATATTTGTAGATAGAAGGATATCAGCACTACCTGTTGTGGATGAGTCAGGTTTGTATTCAGTAAAATGGCTATCGTTTGGAAGGAAATAGTTTATTTTGCCATTGGTTATCTGTTGTAAGTGCTAAATTATCTGAGCCGCCTTATTAAAGGGGAAAAAATAAAAGGAGAAAAAAGCTTCTTTATCACCCTTTGATCAATCTTTTATTCATAACATCTCTATCATCTCACTTGAATTAATTACGTTTCTAGGAAACTGTAATAGAACAAAATGGTTCCATTCTGTTTTGGTTATCTTGCGTTTCATTATCATTTAAAGCTAAAAGCACATTTGCACATATCCCTTTTCCACTCTCATCAAACCCTATAGGATCTAGAACAAAATATATTTTTGCTTCTCTTTTCAGTTGTGTGTTTTCACTTCAATAAAATTACTCCTGATTTGCACCTCTATATTTATTATACTTCTGCAGTAATTTTATTTTCCTTCCATTCCAATATAATGTACAGAAAAGTGCAGATGGATTGTGCTTTTGCATTTCTGGAGTAAGGAAGGTGAAATTTGCCATTAATTATTTTCTGTGCTGAAATCATTGAAGCTAAAAATTCACTGTTTCCTAAAATATGTTCACATTTTTATATGGATTCATCCTGCACTATAACTTGTTGACTCAAAACTAAGCATATACAGAATCACAGGCCTAGTGTGTGTCATATACACATTATGGAAGTAAACCCCATGACCTCTGAATAAACAAGCATGGGACTAAGCTGTAAATCTGTTAATACAACTTCTAGGCGTATTTACATCCTTCTTGAAGAAGTGTGCATGCACACGAAAGCTTATACCCAGAACAAACTTAGTTGGTTTCTAAGGTGTTACTGAACAATTTTTTAATTTGTATAGAGCAGTCTTTGTGCTGGCCAGGGACTGGTGGGAGTTGTACTCTTAAAACATTTGAACCAGGTTGACAGAGGCTAATATAGAGTATTGTATTTGGTTTTATAGCTTAATTACCAACATAAAGTTTGTTTTATCTTCTGTTTTTAGGAAAAGTTGTAGATATTTATTCCAAATTTGATGTAATAGTAAGTATTTACATGTTTTATATCTTTTTAAATATATTTTATATCTCTCTCTTTTGCCCAGAGGCTTTTCCTAGAGTAGAATGGTCCTTTTTGCTCTTCAGTTCCTGATATTTCTATGTTAGTCTCTAACTTCAATTATTCCTATGATGGTTTCCATGAGTGCTTCTAGAGGGGTGGGGAGGTAAATTTCCTTGGAGATGAGAGAGCAGCTGGCAACCAACAAGAGTGCAGTCTGTTACTCGGTGCAAACCTAATGGTGCCCCATCTCCTAATCAAGATTGGGATATCATAGGTTTGCATGCTCCTACATTCTCCCCTCTTCTGTGAGCACCCACCACTCAATTTGAGTTCTGTAGCTATCTATGATAAGTGTTAGAGTCTAAACCACTGAGCCTAGAGCTTGCCGATCAAAAGGTCGGCGGTTTGAATCCACGCGACGGGGTGAGCACCCGTTGCTCGGTCCCAGCTCCTGCCAACCTAGTAGTTTGAAAGCATGTCAAAGTGCAAGTAGATAAATAGGTACCACTCCGGCGGGAAGATAAACGGCGTTTCTGTGCGCTGCTCTGGTTTTGCCAGAAGCGGCTTAGTCATGCTGGCCACATGACCCGGAAACTGTCTGCAGACAAACGTCGGCTCCCTCAGCCAGTAAAGTGAGATGAGCGCCACAACTCCAGAGTCGTTTGCGACTGGACTTAACTGTCAGAGGTCCTTTACCTTTACCTTTTTATGATTAGTATTATGTTTACACACTAATTTGCACTAATCCACAGTTTGCAACCATGATTAAAGTGGAAATCTGGTGCAAACTGAAAGGAAATAGGACTACCCATTTGAGACAGGAAGGAGAGGAGTGTGCAAGCTCACTGGGTTTTCCTGATATCCTGAACTTGGTTTGGAGATCAGGAAACATTAATCTGCAAAGAGCCAATCATGTTTAGCAGAGGCACAATAGACCTCCTAACTGGCATGCAAGCTTGGTCATAATGTTATATCTTTGTGCAACCTAACATTGCACATATTTATTTGGATTGTACTCTTAGCGTATCTGGAGGACTGGGTTTTTGGTCCATTTCTGAAGTGATCTTAGTAGCATCACATTCCTGATATAAGGGGATAATACATTGGGTGTTTCGTAAAAAAATAAAAAAGAGTCTTATGTAATCACTTTTTTTCAGAATCTTGCTGCTGAAAAAACTTATAATAACTTAGATATCACAGTGACACAAGCCCTACAACACCGCTCTCAGTATTTTGAAGGTGTTGTGAAATGCAGTAAGCTGGAAACACTGGAGACCATCGTGGATCGGATAGTTAAAGCTGAGGTGAGAATTCTTGGACCACAACACATTTCTGAGTAGTGTTGCTAACCAGAATTCCAGCTAACACAATTTCAAAGAAGGACTTGGCTGATGTACGCATAAGACTTCTTCAACGGTGTGCTAGAATGTGCATTTAAACTTATATTCTATAATCCTACATAAAGCACAATGGCTCTGTACTTCATGGATTCTTTATTCTAACTTTTAAAGACTGTCATATTTCTTACACTTTCTTTAAAATAAAAAAGTAATTGAGCATGATGAACTACTACAGCCTTGGAGACTTCGGGTTTTGGCAAGCAGTGTGGCCAAGCCCTGATTTTTGTGGAGATTGTGATGGCTACCTATGAAAACATGTGGCATTGTTGATGGACTGAAGGTCTTTTGCTGAAATGAAGAGGTGGGAGATCTAAAGTTGCTCTAACCTAAGGTTTATAGATGATAAACTTAGCTGGACTGTAGGTGGTTATGTGAGAACTGTGACTTCTGCCATATTTTTTAAAACTTAGTTTGCAAAGGCACATCACAGAAATGTGGATTCTGCTAGCGCACCCTTTAATCAGTATTTATGTGGCAACTAGTATGCGTTGGTTGAAAGGGGAAAAGAAATGCAAACTCATTGAAATGTTCTTGTAAGTTTAATACAAAGCACATAATTCTGGATAAGGGTGTAACCAATAATTACGCTTTGCTTTCAAAATACTGCACGTTTTGAATTCTGCAGTAATACCAGGGACAGGACAGTTCTTCTGGGATATTGCTGCCTTTTAGCTACAGGCATGATCACCTTGCAAGCAGCAGGCTAGGAAGTAGCTTCCCATCTAGTTATCAGAAAATGGGTATCCATTTGAGCTTCTAGATTCAAGCTCTTAGACACCCCCCTTAAAATCTTGTGATTTCTTCCTTCCTTCTCCCCTAGGATGGGACAGGGTAAATGTTATGAGGTATATGGGAAACTTTCCCATACAACCATCACCGTTGTAATGGAACATACACTCTTCCTTCACTGACAAAGCCAACCAAGCCATAATATGCTTTCTCGTTTCCCCCTCTCCCTGCCCAGTGCCCTAATTTCAGACCATAATTTGAAAAAGTGAAATGCAAAATATTCTGAGTTATATTTTTCATATGGGATAAAATCAGTTATGACACCTGATCAGGTGCACACCTGCTCTCTGACAAAGCAAGAACAGGTAGCAATGGAAACTTTCCAACATAAACTAAGATAGGTGTGTGCTTTAAAATCAATGGTATATCAATTTTATTTTATATATTTCTAAACACAGACATAGCCGATTTTACAATATCTTTTCAGAAAGATGCCATGTAATTATTTCACAACATACGTAGATACCAGAAATCTGAATTAGATTGGAGGATGGGTGGAGGTTTTTTTTTAAGTAATTGGTTATTACTGTTGCGTCTTGGCAGAGAAGTGATTGTACTGTCACTTTATTAATCGATAGCCTTTGAGTAATGAAGCTGTTGAACTTGAGAAAGATGGCCAAGTGACTGACCATGTGATAGTCCATACTTAATAGTCATATTAAACCCATCCATCATAATAACCCTGTCTAAAGTATCGCCAACGTAAGAGGAACATATATAAAAATAGAATTTCCCCCCTTTTCTATTTCTTTCCTGTGTTCCCCATTTGTATCAGGTGGGTATGACTGTTCAAATACAAGAGAAGAGGAGCTCTAAGTTACCTGGCCGGTATGTAGTTCACCTCTGTCCTAAACTGTTGAAGTACCTTGACTTGAACTTTGCTATGTCTATTTCTTTGACAAAGGCCTCTCTTGCTCTTTGTTTCTTGTATTTCTGAGTTACTTTTAGCAAACATTTTGATGGAAGTTTAAAGTGGTTACAAAATCGGAAAATGGTTGAGAGCAATCATAAAACATCAAATGTTTAGTAGAGCCGAGGTCATCTGTTGAGAGTCTGGTCGTTCTTTAAATGCTTTGTGAGAACTGATCATCTCACTATTTTGCATCTGAATCATTTGGGCATCTTTCCCATAAACAACTGCTGTCTTACTCAAATGTCTTCGTGGCAAAGCTACAAGTACTCCATGATAAGTGTGCGTATTTAAAAACAGCTGAACAAAACTTTTGTCAGATTAGAAAGCGAAAAAGATGTAGACCTACTCTAGAAAAGCGTGTCAGATAAGGTTGTGGACTTTTCCCTCTCAAACAGCTGTTCACATACCCCATATATGAGATGCCAACTGTGGCATACTCCGTGTGGGTTTATGGCACTGCTGTTGGCATGTTCCCCAGTTCAATTAACTAGATGCAAACTCACAAACAGAGGGCTGTTGGCACTGTCTGCTCATCAATGCTTGACTGGTTGTACATTTGCCCAAAGGGGTGGCTGTGCAGTATAGCAAACTGCTTTTGAAAGTCAGGCGATGTGATATGTGGGGAGGGTATGTTGTTTAAAAGTCCTACTGGGCAAACACAAACTATAATATGCACTTAAAATAGCGGTGCATAAATTTTAAAGACACACCATTAAGCTGACGTTGTAAATTAGGCTAATCTAATTATAAATATGATTTAACTATGTATGGAACCAGTAACATTACACTTCACTTTTATAATAAAAATAGACTTGTTAGTTTTAGTCTGTTCCTTGTTAGATTATGTGGCAGTGTTTGGGTTACAGACAGTATCTATTTTTAACAAGAACTTTCCACTTGAATGTATTCATAATGAGTAGGAATAATTTCTGTTGAACTTTATATTCTGTTCTGACAATGAGGAAAATGCAATCTGCACTCTCAGATTTCTTCTGTGTCGACGGACAGTTCTTTACTGTTAAGTAACACCTTGCTAGCATTTCAACAATTAGCCTTTCATAGCTGTGAAAAGTGAAATGTATTCTGCTACTGTGCAGCATGTCCCTGTTCAATTATAGAACAGCTGGGCCTCCAGTTATTCATGTACAAGCCCACAGAAAAGATGTGAATGCAAACGCACAGTGCTAACAGTGAGGGAAATTGGGACTGCTTTTTAATGACACACTGGTGTGAAACTAAATGGTCTGATCCAGGCTTCACCTAGCGGCATTGGAAAATGGAACCAGTTCATGTTTTCTCTTTGTATCTCACTGTAAATTCGATTTGAATGTGTTGTGCCCTCCTGGGTCTCTGGAGCTGAACAAAAATTTGTTCTGGAAAGTCTCTATATTAATTCATTGAGGGGGAGCTGAGTGTCCTTCTAAATAACTTGATTCATCTGGCTATTATTAACATGAACGTGGAGTGCACTGCTTATTGGCAAATACAGTACTCTCTTAATATGCTTTTGTTTCATGTTTGCAGGTGCATCGATTGGTGGTAGTGAATGAAGCAGATAGTATTGTTGGTATCATCTCCCTCTCGGACATCCTACAAGCTCTGGTACTCTCACCAGCTGGTATGTAGGCAGCATTTATGTATTGAGTTCTTCTGTAACATACAAAGTATCGTACAATAACTTTATGCTCACAACAACTCTTGAAAGTTGAGACTGATGCTGATTTGCTCAAGGCCAAGTGGGCTTCATGACTGAGCCAGTTGTCTCCTGTATTCACACCAAATGTCACAATGATAACCTTATCTTAAAACCAGCACATCTTTTAGTTAGGTAAAGGTAAAGGTACCCCTGCCCGAAGGCCAGTCGTGTCCGACTCTAGGGTTGTGCGCCCATCTCACTCTATAGGCCGGGGGCAAGCCGGCACCAGAGCAGCACACGGAAACGCCGTTTACCTTCCCGCTAGAAAGCGGTACCTATTTATCTACTTGCACTTTATGGGTACTTTCGAACTGCTAGGTGGGCAGGAGCTGGGACCGAAAGTCGGGAGCTCACCCCACCGCGGGGATTCGAACCGCCGACCATGCGATCGGCAAGCCCTAGGCGCTGAGGTTTTACCCACAGCGCCACCCGCGTCCCATCTTTTAGTTAGCACCCCTAAAATGTGAATTTCTCCATTATGTGGAGAACTGGATTAATACTTCTAGTTATCAGTTAGTCAGACAGATTGACCCTTGTGCATGTTGGAGCATTGGTATGCACAGTAATCTCTCCCTTGCACACAAATGTAATAGACTGAACTTGCACTTAGTGCGCTGGGCTGCCTCTGATATAAGTGAGCAAAGAATTGTATACAGGCCACAACTGCTATGAATGCATTTGGGTGTCAGCAGAACTTTTCATGTGGACCATAATGTCCTCTAGCTAAAAAGTTTAAAATAATAAAAGGTACAGTGTATATTGCATTAGAGCTTAAAAATAAAGTTTATACATTGTTTATTATGAATAGTCCAATCTTCCATAAAAATAAACGGTTTGGCGGAATGCATAATGGCTTTGAAAATTTCACTGGGTGCAGGGGTAGAAAGATCAAATTTTCCCAGGCACAAAAATGTTCTGTGTTGAATGCTGGGCAAATGCAATCTCTCCCATGATATGAGAGTGTAGACCATGGGTAGGCAAAATAAGGCCCGGGGGCCGGATCCGGCCCAATCGCCTTCTAAATCTGGCCCGCGGACAGTACAGGAATCAGCGTGTTTTTACATGAGTAGAATGTGTGCTTTTATTTAAAATGCATCTCTGGGTTATTTGTGGGGCATAGGAATTCATTATTATTTTTTTCAAAATATAGGCCGGCCCCCCACAAGGTCTGAGGGACAGTGGACCGGCCCCCTGCTGAAAAGATTTGCTGACCCCTGGTGTACACATTTTCTCACATCTACCTTTCCGTTAACAGGTGCCAAACAAAAGGAAGGTGAAGCTGAATGATTGCTGTGAACGTATAAACCTTTGTAGAAGAACTTGATTGAAGTTACTGGGTCATCTTTGCCTCAAGAACACTGGCAGCACTAGAGAAGAGAGAAATGGGGATGAGTATGTGTGTATTGGGACTGCGTGTTGGGTAACTAGTCTATTACTTCCCAGTGACTGTCACACACAAAAAGCAGCATGACAAAAAGCTTATGTATTAAATACAGGCTTGCATTTCAAAATGTTTGCTGAAAGACTTCACATGATGTCCTTCATCTAAAATGCACTGTATCCTGAAAACAAACATCTTTTGTATTTGATAGAAGTCACTGCTCAGCAACAGATCTCTGACATAAGGCAAGTGTATGGCATATTCATATCATAGTGCCTTATGTCAAAAAGCCAACAAGATGTCATCGCTGTTGCCCATCACAATAAGAGGAAGTATTGTGTGAGACGAGACACTGTATTTGAATGTTCAAGTCGCTAAACCTAAAACCAAATCAGTTTCAGTTATCATTAGATTTGTCATAAAAGCTGTAATTTGAATATCAGTAGATTACTTTAAGACTTTAATGACAGTTTTGTGTGTTTATAAATGTTGCATTCTGAAAAGATGGTAAAACAAGACTGATCTAAAACCAGCTTTATTTATTTTTATTTTCTTGCAATTTTTTACACATCTTTGGTGGATAGCTAAAACTTCACCATATTCATTAATAAAACATTGATTGTTATATAAGAAGATCTCTCATTACTAAAAACAGTGGTGCAAACCATGTGGTTTTTGGATGGGTTGTACACAAGAGGCACAGAAATCAGGGGTTTGTCAAATGTATCACCACTAGACACCTCATATATCCACAGAAAAGAAGCTATGAAAAAGTAATCAACAAAGGAAGGTGAATGTTGATTGCATATTAACTTGCAGAAAAGTAACAGTATCATGCTGGTAGTCTGTAAAGATTGGAATGAAAACCAGGGCGTGGGAATAATTCCAAAAGTCCTACTGTGTAATTTTAGTAACAAAAAAATTACACAGTAAAAGTGTCCAGAAAAGTGTCCAGAAGATGGCATAATCCACTTAAAAATACACCCATAAATCTCCATATGCAGTACAACCACATGTTCTGGCATGTTCCATTTTTAGGGCGATTCAGATTAATTCCTTTCAGAAGGTAAACTGATTATCTGAGTAAACTATAAACATATATTTGTTGTCCAAAATGTAGTTGTTTTTAAGGATGCACTCTTCTCTTTTTAATAAGCTTATTTTTTAAAAAAAATCAGAAAACAGGCAGTTCTTTTCCCTTTTGAGAAATTAAAGAAAGATATCTGTGGAAGACTCTGGAGTTGAATAGCTTCTTTCCAGGGAAGGTCCTGTCCCTTAAGCATCTATTTGTCCCCTGTACATGGTGTGGATATGTTGGCTGTATACTAGCAGGATTTATCTCTGCATCAAGACTTCCCATCCCTACTGTTCAGACATCATTGCCAAAGTGCCTATGTTCAGTGCAATGTCCTGATTTTGGGGTGGGGTGTTGCAATAAAATACAGTCAGAGCGCTAGCCTCCCCAGCGCTTTAGAGTGTGCTTGATCATTAATTAACCGTTTCTTCTTTACAGGTTCTGCCCATTTTATAATTGTTTAAAATATTTATATTCCACCTTTCTGCCTTGCCAATGCCTGACAGAAAGCAAAAATTAGTACAGTCAAATAAAAAGTTTTTAAGGGCAGTGATAAAATCTGTGGACTCTGTTCACTCCTCCAACCTTTCAGTGTTTCTGCTGAGGCTGTTCCAACTGTGTCTCTTGAAAAATTTCATGATAACCATTAGTTAACTTCGCTGGGGAAGGTTTGTTCCTTTTATTGTCTATTTCCTCCCATAGCAAATAGCTCTCTTTAACTATTACATAATGAACGGAAGCCAGTAATTAAATCTTCATACACACTACACACAAATGGAACAGGCTTCAGGGGCAATTCATAAGTAATCCACACACCCAGTTGTGCTGCATAGGTAGCAATAAAAAGCACTAAACCTGGAATAAGGCATCTACTAATGTTGCAAGAGACCTTTGCTGAATGGAACTGCCTTGTGAAGAAACGTTACAGAAGACTTGGCCATGGAGAAGAACGCTTGTGGAGTATATAGTGCTGTATTGCACCACTGCGGGAGGCAGTGGGAGACAGAAGTGCCTGGCGTACTCTGGTCCATGGGGTCACGGAGAGTCAGACACGACTAAACGACTAAACAACAACAACAACATTGCGCCATGTAGAAACACACTGTTAATTTCACATCCAGATGCTTATGAAAGAGCAGTGTGAAGGGTCTTATTTTGGAAGCAACAAAATAAAGACACCCCTCCCCCCAAAAAAAATATATTTGCTGTGTCTGTGGACATTCAGAATGTGACGCAAGACAGGTCCTAGTTTTCTTCTGCATCATTTACATTTCAAATAGGTGATACGTATGATACAAAAAACAAAAGGAACTGATCGTGCTTACAATCCAGAATACCCTGTTCCTTTTATTTTCACTCCAAACCATTCTTGTTGAAGGAACTCCTGACCCCTCCAACAATACATGATGGTGTGTGCAAATTTCATAGTCTACGTCTGAAGGGTGCCAGTACAGCATGGAGGTCTCTCATGAAAGGTGAACAATTATCCAGAGATTTCAGATGGGATAGATAAGATTTTGTCAGCTGCAGCCAGAGTTAACATGGCTGAGAAGGACAATGTACTTTTTCCACCATTGGTACTGGCTTCTATCCTGCTTGTATCCTCTTCAGAATGTGTGCTTTAAACAGGTTAAACATTAAAATTAAATACGTAAGCGAAATACGTGTATGAAACAACAACTGGGAGCAATTATTAGTAAATGCTATTGGATAAGAAAACTACATCCCATGGTGGCCAAAGCATCTTTAAATTAAATAACACTTTATAAGCTGAGAGAAACATTGTATATACTAATAGTATACTCTTTCTTCAAGTTTGAATACTTACGCAGCCAAAATGGCACAAGGCACTAGGGAAGTATCAGCAAGCTAGGAAGAACTCAAAGGTTTGCAGAAACAAAAACAAGGAGGGGTTATGAAATCGTATTATCTGAGAGGAGTGAATGGCTAGAACACAAAATACTATTTTATTTGTACAACTACTTTTTGTTAAAAAATGGCAAAGTTTACAAAGGAAATCAACAAACACAATTAATAGATGGGCAGGGTACAAGTAATAAATTATCATCATCATCAGAGCTATTTCTCTAGAAGAAGAGGTGCCAGAACTCACCATGAAATCCACCCTTGTTCTATTATTATGGCAATGGCAGCCATCTGAGAGGTGCTGGAACTTAATTACGGCAAGGTCCTGTCTGAAATAAAAGCCCTGATTTATTATTATTATTATTATTATTATTATTTATTATTTATTATTATTACAGTATATAGAACAGAAAATATCAAAATCCATGAAATGGGATTCCCCTCACTCAAGATGCAAAATTCCACTCCTACTGAAACATCTGTGAAACTACCAGCATACATTCACCCATATATGCAAGCATTCTCTCAACAATTACTTGTCCCAACAATCTCCAGAGTACATATACAAAGACTCTACTATAACACTGTCAGCCTTCTTGGGTAACTTATTCAATCCTTCCTATGGGAAATCCAAACTTCGCTGCACCATCTGAGATGAGCTTAATCCTCACTACCCAGAGGGAGAAGTTTAAAAAAAAAATCATTGCATTTATAACCCAGTGGTTCTCAAACTTTTTCTCCAGGCTATACTTTCAAAATAAACATTTGCTCACGTTGCACTGATTTTTTTTTATTGATCAATACATCCGGAAACAAAAAAAGGACTCACAGCAATGTTCTACAAAAAAAAGATATTTTGATAATACAGGTGGTAACCATTTTGCTTGGGGGTTCCATTCCTGGCCCTTGGGTGCGTCAGGAAAGTGTGCATAAGCCCGTTACTCCTTCATTCTGACCTCCAAAGGACCCACTTGTCAGCAGTTGTGCATCAATTGGACGCATACAAAATGGTTGTTGCCTGTATGCTATACTATACTGGCATGAAATGTTTAAATGTGGTTAAATTTGATGGTCTTTGAATCTTCCTGCCCCGCTGCCATCCTTTTGGGCCGCCCTTACAAGAACCACTGCTCTTAACCACTACACCACACTGGCCCCCATAAAAGTTACTCTGTGCTAGTTACACATATGCTTGGGAGAAGCAAGTGAGTTGGGGAATAGGAGATAGGAAGCACCATAGCTGTCAACCGTCCCTTTTTGTGTGCGAAATTCCCTTATTTCAGTGCTGCTTCCCCGGATTGTTAGATATCCTGTAGACTGTCCCCGGGACAGGTAAGGTTACTGATCCCTTTATTTCGAGGCTGCTAATCCCTTATTTTCAAATCTGAAAGTTGACAGCTATGGGAAGCACACGCAACACCATGTTGTCAACCAGCACCCCCCCCCCCCAAAAAAAAATCCCGGGGAACCTGCATCCTTTGGAACCTATAATGTAGGTTTTGGGCAAAAACCTATAACGCCTCTTAACCCAGTCCTTCACAAAGAGCAGAATTTTAACCATGTAAGTTGCAATACAGTGACTAATGTGCATATAATTTCTTTGTGTGAGTGCATACAATATTAGCATTATTAGTCACTAATAAAAGCAGCCAAGTGTGGCGCAGTATAGTTGTAGCAGACTTGACCCATGGCTGAAATCGCTACGCTTGACCGTGAACCTCCACCAAATCACAACCCTCTTAGTTTGCTCCAGTTTACAGCATTTCGTGAGGGGAAAACGGAAAAACCGTTCCCTTCCTGGATGGGAACATTTTATTTTGAAATCTTAAGATTTTTTTTAGTTTTCTGTTAATTATGTTGCTTTGACTGTGTACCCTATATTTGACTTTCTTCAGATTGTTTTATTTATGCTTTATTGATTTAATATGCTGTAAGCCGCTTGGAGATTTTTCTTAAAAATATAAAGCGGTATAGAAATTAAATAGCTAAATAAATAAAAATACTGTAGCCCCCCCGATCCACACACGTGGTAAAACCATTCAAGGAATCAAACCCAATCAGTGTAAATATCGTAGCACTCGTGATTCAGGTACTGTACACACAAATCCCTGGCGGCAGACTGGATAGTAAGATACGTCAATGCATTTTTAAAGCTTTCCCAGTGCAAACGGAGGGAGCTCGATCTGTCCCGTGCGCAACCACTGCACTAGAACCGCACGTTAGCACAGAAACCACCGGCGGCTTCCTGCCAGCCGCCCGCTAGTTAAGGGGACATTTTGACAATGGGCCCAGCACGCACGTACTCAAGCACGCACGCACGCACGCACGGGCTGCTCTTTCCCTCACGCAAGTCCGCTCCGCTACCTCCTGCCAATCACCGGAGAGACCACCCCCGCGACTCCTCCCTCCCACACCTTCCATTCGGATTTGGCCAATAGCAGCGAGTCATCAGCGGGACCCAATCAGCAGCCCCGTTCGCGCGCAAAGCCGCCGCCGCCGCCTCGCCCTCCGCCAACCAACAAAAAATAGCCGATATATCCAACCAACGCCTGCCCCTCCTGAGGAGGTGAAAAGGAGTGGGCGGGGTCGGGAGAGCCAGAGCCAGAACAGAGCCAGAGCCAAACAACCAGGCGGGGCAACCCCTTTGAGGGAAGGATGACGCAGCGAAATTTGCAGCTCGGCTCGGCCGTTTGCCCGCCTGCCAGTCCAACGGTGAACCTCTCCCTCGCCCGTGACGCAAGCGCGCACGACGGCGGCCGTACGTGGGCGAGCGAATGCTGAGGCGAAAGATGCGCGCACGCGCGAGCGGGAGGGGGGGGGAGGAAGGGGGAGGAAGCGGAGGAGGAGACGGCCGAGGACGGCGGTTGTCACGTGAGTGAAGCGGGCGCCGTCGCATCGCCGTGCCTCTCAGTTAGTCAGCGAGTCCCGCGCGGTCCGTCTCTTCCCCTCAGCCCTCCCTCCGCCGCCTCGCATGCCGCGCGCTGCCGCCCCCTGCCGCCTCTACCTGTCCCCAGCCGGCCCCACCTAAGGCCTCGGCCGCCCGCCGCCGCCTCCTCCGCCTCCTCGTCAGGAGCAGCGCCTCCCGTTCTCCCTCTCGTCCCGCCCGCCCGCCCGTGGCCGGAGCCCTTGATGTGGTTCGGGGCCCGGCGGGGAAAAGATGCCGCCGTCCAAGTCCCGTAAGATCGCCATCCTGGGCTACAGGAGCGTCGGTGAGTCACTCCCTGAGGCGGGTGGAGGGTGCGGGGAGCGGGCCCCGAGGGGCTCCCCCAGACCGGGGCGCCCGGCCTCCGCCTTCCGCCCTCGGCCCAAGTGGAGGCTCCGCAGGCGGACGTGCGCGCCGCTCCCGCCTCGTGGCTTGGCGGCCGAAAGGGGGCAGCCCGCCTTCCAAGCCGGTCGCAGGTGAGGAGGACGACGACGACGACGACCCGCCTTGGGCCTGTCAGCCGTTTTCCGGGCGGGCTGCTGCCCTGCCTGCTTTCGGTGCTGGCGGGGATGGGAAGCGTGTGGCGGTGTGCATTTCCCCGTAGCTTAGCCTCGCCGGGCTCCCCACGCAGCCCACCCGGGGCAGATGCCTCCCAACTCCCGGGCCCGTTTTCTCCGGAGAGGCTCCGAGCGGCCGTTTTGCATTTCCCGCGTCTGCAGAGGCGACTTGTTAATCTTCCGCGGTCTGGCTCGCGGGGAACACCGTTCCCGCTCCAGGCTGACGTGAAATCGCTTTACCAACCCACCCCCCTTCCTCGTGCAAAGCGTGGTTACGGGTAATGATGGTTTCCGGGGCAGCTCCCAGATGTCCACTCCCATCCACTGCGCCTGGCACCGCATACCCAAGATCGCGCTTTCGCAATAATGATTTTGTAGCTGCCGCTAACAGTGAGTGACAGTCTCTTCTTGCCGCTCCACACATTTGGTCTTTGAGAGCTTTCGCTTCCGGTGACCCACCGCGTTACGAAAATTGGGCTCTTGTGTTTTTTTCCTCCACCCCTCCCCAAAGTTGGAAACTGGTATGAGTTGGTGGAAATAATTTGCAGATTCGGTTCTGCAAATTATCCTGGTCTGAAGATGACAGTGTGGCTAAAGCGTTAGTGCAAGTTAACCAATTTGAGTTTTGTTTCCTCAAACTACATTGCTATGTGGGTCAGTTATTATGGATTTATTGCATGTTAACAATGTGTTGGATACTGTACAGGAAGAGAAGTGATGCATTACTAAAACCATTCCCCAATTTTCTTGGTCTAATCCCGTGAGGAAGATAACTATGGCTTTGTCTCGTCTCTTGGACATACCTTATAGACCCGCTTAGCTTCTGCACCAAAGGACTTTCATAGGGAGTAAAACTCATTCAAGCAGAATACCCAGAATCCTGGTAGTGGTTTGAAACTCACAGATGCAGTTTCTACATATAAAAGACATTAACTTCAGTTCGCTCTTTCTAAATCATTTTACTTTTTTGCTTAAAGTAGTTAGGGGGTCTCAAGATTTGCCAAATTAAGTCTCCCTAAATCATTGGCCAAGTTTTTCAAATGTAAGATTAGAAAGTAATTATTGTGGAGTAATTGAAAATGAAGTTATAATTTACTTAGGACATGTAGTGGAGATGCAGGGGAATGTCTCTGAAAGAAGCCTCCTCCTTTTCCTAGCAGCTGCCTCCTTAAGGAGGCCCAAATCAACTTCAGGGATTGGGCAAACTTCTTTTATTCTGCTTGCTCAAACATTTAGCAGCTTGTCTGGTTTCTGACTGTTTCCTCCAGGTGTGATGATGGGACAGGTAAACACATAGTAAAGGGTGTGACTGTATGTGTGTGTTTTTCATTGGCTACTGTACAGCAAGTGTTAAAGTATATTAAATAGTATGTATTTGATTGTATTAGAAAGCTCAATGGACACCTGGTCTTTGTCAGGTAAATGGGGTCACTTTCAAAATACATTTGAGGGCAAAGAGCATGTGACCACTTCTACAGCTGACAAAGCTGCATTGGGGACTCATCACATCTTTTATGGCGCACACCTACAAAACAAAGTGTTAATTACATGGGCACTTGAACACAGGTGTTTTCACATGTGTATCATTGTACAAATAGCATTTGTCTGGAAGCTATGATTGGCACCAGCTTCCCATTGAGTGCACATTTGGCAGCAAACCTGGGTTTGCCACCTTGTCATACACAAAAAAACCCTTGAGTGTTTAGTAAAGGTCTTCTGTTACATGAGTAAGTCAGCCGTGCAGTTTGCTACCCAGCTGCTTGCTTGAAACATGTAGCAAGTGCTTTGGGATGCCCCTCTTTCCACCCACTTACTGCTCACCAATCTAAACAGCACTATCATAGGTCATTTAAAGCTGGAATCTAACCCTTTTTTAACACTCTGCTTTTGCCCCTGAAGGTCCATGGACCTTTAAATGCTGAAATGATGGCATTCTTTAGATATTTTGTTCTGTTGTAAACAAAAGTAATGTTAGAGAGCAAGGTGGGTGGAAAAAGGGCTTCAAAGTCCAGCTATATAAACAAACTGGGTAGCAGCATCCACCGTGTAAACCAGCTGAGTGTTAAGTCATAGTGTGTAAAATAAGTTATTTCCAACACAAGGTGGGAGGAGTCCAAAGTTGAGGAGCTGTTCATGTTCACATTCACGGTACACTTTCTGGGTGTTTAATCTTTATTTAGGTTTTATTGTATAATGTAGATAAGAGAAATGTTTAAACAGGCAGGTTCTTATATTCCAGCTTCATTTCTCGTAATGACTGCCATAATGCTTGGAAATGTGGTGCTGAAACATACTTTGGTTTATGGGGCCTTTTTTGTTGTTTTAGGAGGGCTTGAATGATGTAGTGGTTAGAGCAGGGATAGTCAACCTTTTTATACCTACTGCCCACTAATGCATCTTTCTTGATGGTAAAATTGCCTTACCGCCCACCAGTGCTCAGTGGAAGGAGGATTCAGCTTGTGCTGTAGAACCCTCTACCGCCCACCTAGAATCCTGAAACACCCATTAGTGGGCGGTAGGGACCAGGTTGACAATCCCTGGGTTAGAGTGTTGAAGTAGAACCGAGGTTCAAATCCCCACTCCATCATGAAGCTCACTGGGTAACCTTGGCCCAGTCACTACCTCTCTTCCTAACCTACCTCAGTGGTGTTGTGGGAATTAAATGAGGAGGAGGAGAACCATGTACCTTTGAGCTCCTTGGGAGAAAAGGGTGGAGTATAAATTAAATAAGTGTGAAAATTATTTAAGGAAAAATATACTGAGGTTAGGTTTTCATATCTACTCAGTGAAGCAGGCATTTTTTACTAGGTTCAGTGAAGCAAACACACTTTCAGCTCTGGCAGAAAGTACAAGTGGTTTAGCTAAAATCAGACCCTTGTTTTGAAGTGGGATCTTTAACATGATATGTTCAATCCAGAACCTTAACTCCTTGTTAAAATAGTTTCCAAGTACAGTACAATCATATAAAGTTCTCATCTGCTGTATCTTTCTTCATATACTTTGGGGAAGAATGGTTGTCAAGTTAGTGTCATAGAATTGTTACCATAGCAATTCCTTTTCCCTCCCCTCTCCACCTTTATTGGGAACGAAGAGGAAATCAAGTCAATGCAATAGAACAAAGCAGATGTAACATTGACATGCTTCTCCGGTACTGTAAAATTTGCAGTGAGTTTGGTTTCAGAACCCTTCAGATGCTTTCTCAGTGTGAAAAAGGCATACCTCAAGGCTTTCTTCATGCCTGGATCAAGTTCCAGTTGTTGTAATTCCATTTCTTTCCCTGGCACAAAGATTATAGAGAGGCCTGAATAGAAGAACAAAAATGTAGCTTGTTCATACAATGTGACCAAGGAAACAATCAGCATCAGTCTGTAATTGAATGCAAGAATTTGCCCTACATGTGTGGACTTTACAGGCTGGTATGACAAAGATAATTCAGGTGTAAGGTAGCCTCTTTGTATAAGGCTCAAGCTAGCAAGGGTATAAGGCAAAGAAAGTACCTGGTGAACAAAGTAATTAGATTAGGAAAGCAAAGCTAGACTTTCTAATTCATTAAATCATTTGGATTGCCTGAAAATAGCTATCCTACAATATTTGTTTGCTTACTGATCTGAAAATGACCCACAGAACTCTCTGAAGGAGGCCTACTCTTGTTGAAACCTTTGCGCACATACAGTGAAGTACACAGGACAGAGTCTGACCATTCGCCATCCAGCTCAGTACACTGATTGACAGTGGCTTTATAGCATTTCAGACAGGAAGTTCCTTCTATAAAAGTGGGAAAGATGAGCTGGGGCTCTTCTAGAATTCAAAATTTTATCTGGGGAGAGGCAGGTGCAGAAGGGCTCTATGGAGGATCCATATCTTAGCCCAGGGGTCAGCAACCTTTTCCAGTCGTGGGCCGGTCCACCGTCCTTCAGACCGTGTGGTGGGCTGGACTATATTGGGGGGAGAATGAACCAATTCCTATGCCCCACGAATAACCCAGAGATGCATTTTACATAAAAGGACACATTCTAACTCATGTAAAAACACGCTGGTTCCCAGACCATCTGCGGGCTGGATTGAGAAGGCGATTGGGCCACATCTGGCCCACGGGCCTTAGGTTGCCTACCCCTGTCTTAGTCTTATAAACACTGATATACAAGCGGCAACCATTTTAGATTCATTCAGTTGACATGTGATTGCCATCGCGTGGGTCCTTTTGGACCTGGAAGAGGGCAGAACGTGCTCATACATGCTCCACCAACACACACAGGGGCCAAGAACACAACTCCCATGTGAAATGGTCCCCACCTGTACCTTAAGGTATTAGTGCTAGGTTAGAAAGAAAGAAAGAAAGAAAGAAAGAAAGAAAGAAAGAAAGAAAGA
>JAXCMG010000017.1:6764957-6807201 GCA_034642415.1 Podarcis siculus | reverse complement strand
AGAAAGAAAGAAAGAAAGAAAGAAAGAAAGAAAGAAAGAAAGAAAGAAAGAAAGAAAAGACTGGTTTATGCTAGTGTAGTGTTGCATTCTATGCCTTTGGTGTGAGTTTCTTTTCTTAGTTATTTTAGTTATGGGTGCTTAAATATTAGACACATTTTCAAACATGGATGGGGGAATGATCATAATGCACAAGGACGATCTGCAATTAAAAGTTGCCAAATATTTAATCACATCACTGAAACAGCTGCTGAAATGCAGTTTTACACAATTCTTTGGTCATGGTCTTCACTATTTGCTGAATCCAGATCTTGTTCTTAAGCAGGATAGCTGCTCCTGAGTAGTAGTCTGAAATGCCAGCTTTAATTAAAAGCTTCATTTTATTCCTGCCTGTCTAGTGGCAAATCTTACTGCAATGCACTTGTTAATGGTAGCAGTAAACTCTAGAGGCAGCATGTTTGACTGTAATATCAAGCCACTGGAAGGGTTGTTTAAGGACACTGTGCTAGAATTAACTCCTGAGTTGCCTGGTTTGCATTTCTGAGCTTTTTTTCTCATCTCACTCTCAACAATACTTAAAACAGTCAAGCTGCTAACATATTTACATAGGATACCTTGTTCAGTCACCAACTCCTTTTAACACTTCCTGTATTTATATAAATATCAGTTTCCTAAATGCAATGCATAGTCTACAAATATAGACACTGATGTAATTGAATCTTAGGTCTCTGTGCTGTGGAAGCCTCAAATATTTTTGGCTCGTACTATGAAGCTATTTGACACCGTCAAATGGAACTTAGCTCTGACCTTCCAGTTTTGTGTATTTGAATAATGTGCACTTTCTAAGGCTGATTTGCAATAACTTCTTGGCATACCTTTGCAGTAAATCCTGACAAAATTGATTTCTTTTTCAGAGCCACCTTAAACATTGGAAGTCAAATATCTTCAGCTTCTTTGCATAATAAAATTCACCTTTTTCATAATATAACTGCATGTATGTGAATGCTTGGCCTTAGCTGATGAATATATAGTACCTTGCCTGAAATGCTGTTTGCTGCATTTCCCTTGTGAGGTAAAACATGGCTGTTATTTAGATTATAAATCAAGTGATGCAACTTCAAACTTAAAATTCTGTTAGTATTCAAAATGAGCAAAGAGGCTCCCAGTTTAGAGCCTGTTTTCAGTGCTTGCTCTTGCTTTGGGGACCACATTAAGCAGGGCTATTGATGTGTTTGCATTGATAAATCCTGCCAAAGGAAAGCATGCCTAATTTTTCCAGACGCTGCTGGTCCTACAGGAATAGGGTGAGAGGGTTTTCCCACCCCTCATTTACTTCAGTTTCTGTCCTCATCCGTGCCTCAAATGGCTTGGATTAAATAACTGTTTAAGGTGGTGCAGGTGGGAGGCCACACTAAAAATAGAATGTCTGAGATAGATAGTTGAATTAAATTGAAATTACACACATCTGCCCACTTAACTTTGTGTGTCAGATGCAGGATCAGCACATCTCAGTATTCAGTCTGAGACTGTTGATCTCAAGGATGAGGGTGTCTCACAGTTTGGGGGCAGGTACTGAACATTTATGTAGCCTTTTCATTATAATATGGTGCTCAGATGATATTGTACCGTTTGACGCATTGATCTTAAAGGCTGTGGATGGGAGAGAAAGCTATCTTGGAGGTGTGCTAGGCCTACTTTGAGATACCCTCTGGGATCACAAATATTGGCTTTCTTACTAGCCATCCATTACTTTTAATGAAGAGCTGGAGTCAATCAATATATGGAAGGCCACAGGTTCCCTGCCCCTGCCATAGAAAAAGTGTGTGGGCTTTCAGGGGCAGTCTTCAGATTGTCTCTAATGTAACTTGGGGGTTGTGCTATGGTCTCTCACAGGCCAGTCCAACTTCTCATACCAAGGGGGCCACAAGAGTACTTCAGCACAGAATCCATGGGCAACGCACTTCATTAAATTTCCACATTGTAAATTAAAGTGTTTGCAATAGATTTATTATTTAATAGCACAATTAAGATAAATCTATCAATTGTGTTTTTAATTAAATATATCATTTAATTAGTAAACACATTTTAACACACAGGTGTATGTGCTTATGTTAATAACAGATGACACAAAAAATATCTTTTGAAGGCTTTTATGTTATTTTTTCTTTAATGTTGCCAAGGGCTGCCAAAAAACCCCATCATGGGCCACATCCAGGCCATGGGTTGAACCACCCTGGTCTACCATATTGCTTACTTCCAACTGTGCAACTTGCCACTTCAGATTTCCAGCTATCTTTCAGTGCAGCCTCAGGAGTTTGTTTGCAGTTTTCTTGACTGGGAAAGTGAATTGTTGTGTTTACAGGTTCATCCATACATGAACTTAATGTGAATTTGAAGCAGCGTGTGCCGTTTTGTGTGTATGTGCTCTCAACATGACATTTCCCCCTATCCAATTGGCTGCCTGCAGTTTTTCAACAATAAACGCAGATTTGGGGAAAATCCAAAAAGGGGAATTAAATGCAGTATAAAACCACTTGTTACTCTGCTGTGAATACACTGAAGTGCATTTAGTGGGCGGTTCTGGTGACATTTCTGTCACCACACCCCCCACTTCCATTTTGCTTCCATCAGCTGATAGGGTATGTTCCCCCTTTTAAAAACCAAATCAGCTGTTTTTCACAGAAGAGATCTTGCAGAAAACAACTGCATTAAAAACAAAAAAGAATCCCTTGCAGATTCAGGAGGCAGGGAAGGGGATGGTAGCCTTACATGAGAGTGACTCCAAACCATTACCTGATTTTGAGTACACACATTTAAATATTATTTAGATAATGAAGCCTGGATAGCTCATTTGATTAGAGTGAGATGCTGATCATTCCAAGGTTGCAGGATCGATCACCATATGGGACAGCAGCATATTCCTGCATTGCAGGGGGTCCACTTCCATCCCTACATTTCTATGAATCTAAGATCAATTAACTTTTGTTCCAGCACATGGTCTGCATTTGGAAGTATGTACCAAAAGGTGGGGTGGGGGGGACTATGTAGGGACAGCAGTTGACCCCCCCCCCAGTTGCCTCTTTAAACTAGGCAAAAAATCATGAGGTATCTAAAATTCAAGTCATTAACTGTCAACAATAGAAGAATGTTTGAAATTAGAAGTCAGAGCAGCACGGAGATGGGAAATGAGAAAAATTGGCAGCTAGGGGTGCTGGGAAAATCTTGTAAACTCTACTTGTGATTCCCATTTTTTTTGGTTTGGTGACCCACTAGTCCTAATTTACTTGGTATGATAGCCCATGAAATTATTGTCACGTGAATTTGGGACCTTAGGTTTTCTCTGCCACTAGTCATCAGAGAGTAGTTCCAAATTGTTAAGATGTTAGAATCAACCCTTTCTGAAATTTGCTTATAAGTGTCAACGCTATGCAGATGAAGTTATAAGAGGCATTCATCATTCCAGTTAAGGATTACAAGCAATCATTATTTTGTGTTTACACTTGCACAGGCTTCGCTGCTCTATAGGACATCAAGCACTTTTCCTAGACCAGAAGACCCCATTGAACTCTGCCTGTGAATGTTCAGTAAACCCTGCCTGCACCTTCGTAAATTGTTCTCTAAGACTATGAGGACTAGAAACTTCTTATAAAAAAGGACATTCTGAATTCTAATTTGTGGCCAGTGTTCTAGACATTCCTCTCTTTGCCCATTTTACTGTACTGCCACTTCCCTTTGAGTTGCATGCAAGGAACATGAAAAATATAGCTCATGTTGGCAGACTGATGATAGAAGACCAGTGTACTTCCTTCTTAATCTTGTAGTGGATTTTAACTGACAGAAGGAGGTTTGCTGGAAGCAAAACTGTCTTAGGGCATAAATCTCGATGGAGATATGGATAATCTTGCTATGTTGTCCAGTGTGGTGGCTCTTCAAACTGAAGAGCAGTTATTTTGGAAACAAGAATAGAGAAGGTGGGGGGGGGATTATACTTCATAAGAAATTGTTTGGCCCGTGAGGGGGGGGGAAGGGTTAAAATTGAAAGGTAGGTTTAACATAATAGTTTTTCTTGAGATTGTATGATAGCAATTAAGACTAGAAGTGGCAAAAACAAAACTAAGCTTGAAGTATTCAGTGCTTATTTTCAATATTTCCATTTCATATGGTGTGTAATGATTTAGCAGTGGACCCAGAGCTACCTTAAACCCCCAGTCCCTAGGCCTAATTAAGTCAGGCAGTATGAGGTCTGTGAGGCTGTTTTCTCAAAATCCACACCCATCTGCCCCATGTCACAAATGACATCAGGGGTGGTGCTGGTAAAGATATGGCTGAAAAGCAGCAGTTGGGAGTTTATAAGGTGTTCTCCTGATTGCTCCCTGGCAGTGAGCCCCACTGGGAGACAGGCTATTTGCTTTTGGGAATTCCCTAGTGCACCCAATGAGGCTTGCTCTCTATACCAGTCAGCCGAATGGTACAATGTAAGTACCAGTCAGTTGATCAGCCCCTTTGAAGTTGTTGCTGCCCACCATCATTATTTTATTATTTATATGCCGCCCATGTGACTGGGTTGCCCCAGCCAATCTGGGTGGCTCCCAACAAAATCTTAAAATCACAATAAAACATCAACCATTAAAAACTTCCCTGTACATGGTTGCCTTCAGATGTCTTCTAAAAGTCATATAGTTATTTATCTGTTTGACATCTGATTAGAGGGTGTTCCACAGGGCGGGTGCCGCTATCAAGAAGGCCCTCTGAGCTGGACCTCAGTGTCTGGGCTGGATGATGGGAGTGGAGACGCTCCTTCAGGTATACAAAATCAGAGCTTTAAAGGTCAGCACCAACACTTTGAATTGTGCCTGGAAACGTACTGGAAGCCAATGCGGATCCTTTCAGAGTGGAGTTGGGTCGCGGTGGCCACTCCCAGTCACCAGTCTAGCTGCCACATTCTGGATTAGTTGTAGTTTACGAGTCATCTTGAAACATAGCCCCACATAGAGTGCATTGCAGTAGTCCCAAGCGGGAGATAACCAGAGTATGTACCACTCTGGCAAGACAGTGCACAGGCAGGTAGGGTCTCAGGTGTTGTACCAAGTGTTGCTGGACGCAGAATTAATAATGTGAGGTAAGTGATAGGTGGGCAGCCCTGCCTACCTGCTGGAGTTGACCTGTAGAGGAGGTAAGGATTCGGCCCACTGACCAGATTGAGTCTCCCACCCTGGTCTTTGGTAAGCAGCAAAGTAGCAAACTTGCTTCTCTTGTCACAGTTTCCTCCATTACCATACCATTGGAGGTGCCTGTCCCACCACTTTAAATCTGTTGAGCGCAGTTGGGATAGCGCTGTGCTCTTTTTGGCTTCTGCAAATTTATTATTATTATTATTATTATTATTAATAATAATAATAGTTTAAGCTTCATTAACAAGAAAAGGGATGCTACAGAATGTTAGCATTTTAAAGGCGCTTAAGATTAATTTCTGAAATTCAGTTCTGTGTACTTATTAATCCAAGAGTTATTTATAGTTTACAGAGAAGGGAGATAACGGGAAAAGGCAGTTCACTGAGAACCTAGACAATTATAGACCACTAAGCACAACATCAGAATAGTTAGCACTTTGAAGTAGATTTCAAAACAAACCACTGAAGTTTAGAAATATCCCATCTGGAACTTCTATCAGTGCATGGGAATGCGAGAGAGCGCAGGAGGAGGACAGTGCCAGAATTTCCTCCCTCATGGCTACGCTGCTTGCTGCAAGTGGGAAGGATGGTCTTGAGAAGAAAGCAGAGCCATGTTAAATTTGGCCCTCAGGGAAGTGTAAAGAAGAACAACACCCACAGGGCACCTTCTCTCTCTCCCCCTCCTTGTCTTTCACAGCCACAATATACAGAAAAACACTTCAAATCGAGGCAGTATTGAGTCTATCCAAAAAATTTCTTTTTAGAATGATGTTGTTTATACATAGTGCATATGCTATCCATACCTCTGAAAATGATCTAAGCGTGCTCTGTTGATGCTTTCTGTTGAATCCTACCTTGAAGCCTTAGTTTTTGTAACTTCAAAACTCTTTTCAAGTCCACCAGCAGCTGAATCAGAATAGAGACTTGGAATACATGTTTTATAGGAAGGGGTGTAAGTACTTCTGCTTACAACTCCAAAAGATTAAGGACAAAAATATGGACTCAGTTGCTTACTTCTTTTCACCAGT
Source organism: Podarcis siculus (assembly GCA_034642415.1). Taxonomy (NCBI): domain Eukaryota; kingdom Metazoa; phylum Chordata; class Lepidosauria; order Squamata; family Lacertidae; genus Podarcis; species Podarcis siculus. Next base: position 6,801,005 of record JAXCMG010000017.1, on the reverse strand, counting down.
TTTTAACAAGAACAGTTTTTGATGTGGTTTTTAAAATATATATATATTAAAGATTTTCATGGTTTACAAAAGTATGTGCATTGCCTCTTTTTCAGGTTGTGTTTTCTATAGATTGATTACATTTGTTGGGAGACTTTAGTGTTGTATACAGTATAAGGTTGGGGAAGAAAAGGGGGCAGAGAGGGGAATGGGGTGGTAAAACCTATATTCTTTTACTTAGTGTATGTGCGGGGTTTTGTGTCAGCATCACTTGGGAAGGTTCTCTTTCTAAGCACTTGTTACATTTCCTTGATAGAGAGGTTGAAGGGGGACGGGGCATGTTTGGTGGTTTTAGCTAGCTGCAGTGAGATTTGTTTGCTGGGGGAGGGGCGGGATTGTTGGGTGAAGCTAGCCATATTGATTCGTATGCTGTTGGTGGATTCTTGAACAACGACGAAAAAGTGTTGAAAATAACTTGGCCAGTTACTTTAACCCTCCTGGACTCCCCTAAATGCTATAAAGGGAGAGTCACTGACAGTGTTAGAACCTGAGATATGAAAGCTAGGAGCTAAATGGCACCTTAAACCTCGGTTATGGGCGCAACAATGGAATATCTAGGTGCACTTTTTTATAACAATACAGAGCTGAAAATGAATGAACTGCAGCTAAAATATTATGTTCATTTTTCACATGGACTAGTCCTTCCCCTGCCCACCCCTCTAATATTCTTAAGAGGGTCTCCTCCAGTTTTCAGAGAGTAGCTGGAAGTAGGGAGGCAGAAAAATGTCCTCCTTTCCTTCCACTCTGCAGTTTTAATCTGAAATCTTAGGCACAGTACTGCACCCAGAGCTCAAAAACTGCTCACACTAATGAAATTCCCTTTCACAAAATGCGCGTAGAACAGCGGGAGTTTCGAACACTGGTTGCTGAATCTGGATTTAAAGCAACTTTGAGCGTTGTTGCGGTTGTGATTCACAGATGGCAGCCTAACATGAAGAAGACAAGCCACGCCAACAGTCTTGGTACAGGCAGACATTTTAGACTTGCACATAACAGTGTTCTTTCCCTCTTCCCACTCAAACTTGAAAGTAGTCAGGAGCTGTTGTGCTTTATCCTGTCTGACTGCAATTTTGCAATATATTCCAGTGCCATTTGGCCAGCCCTGAACTATAGCCAAGCATGCTGCTTGCCTGCCCACACTTGGTTGGCAAGGAGCCCGGAAGCTTGAACGTTGCATAACTGGCAACTTCTTAAATGATGAACATTTTTTCATGTTAATTTAGTCTGCTTGCTGCTGAATAGGTAATTGAACTTGTGTTGTCACATATTATAATTCATTATTCCCATCTCTGCTCTAGTGGGTTTTTTAAAAAGGGCTTCACACTTTTTACCAATGTGATTGGCAGGATGTTTTGGTCTTGGATTTTTGCTGTCCCTATGTCATCCATAGATTGCCGCCCCCGGCCTTGTGCTATCTGGATTTCTGCTGGTTTGCTTTCAAATGTTCCCTTACTATGTACTACAACGCCTGTGAATGAAAAATTGGATTCAGTTCAAATGGGCAAAAGCAACATTTGAAAACATTTTATAATTAGACCAGCGGGAATTTTGCTGTGCCCATCAAATGGAATATTTCTGGCCAGCTGATACGTGAAATCAGTTTACAGTACAAGGTTTTCTGTAGACATCTTGAAGTAATAGTCAGGACATAGGAATCTCCCTTATACTGAGTCAGGTCTTTATAGCTCAGTGTTTTCTGTTTTGTCCACGGCTGTACAGGATTTCAGGGGTCTTGCCCAGGCGTGCCAGGAGATGCCAGGGATTGAACTTGGGACCTTCTGCATGTAAGGCAGGTGTTTAACCCCACTGAGCTATAGCCCTCCTTTTGCAACAGAAACACATATCTAGAATTACCAGACTGGTAGGAAAGCAAGCATGTTCCCTCTTCCATGTGACAGCCCTTAAGATACTTGAAGATGGCTATCATATCTCCCCTCAGTCTCCTCTTTTTCAGGCTAAACATACCCAGCTCCTTCAAGCGCTCCTTGTAAGGCTTAGTTTCCAGACCCTTAATCAACTTGGTTGCCCTCCTCTGCACACATTCCAGTTTGTCAACATCCTTCTTAAATTGTGGTGCCCAGAATTGGACACAGTATTCCAGGTGTGGTCTGACCAAGGCAGAATAGAGTGGTACTATTCCTTCCCTTGATCTCTGGATACTATACTTCTGTTGATATAGCCTAGAATAATGTTAGCTTTTTTTGCTTCTGCATCACACTGTTGATTCAGGTTAAGCTTGTGATCCACCAAGACCCCTAGATCCTTTTCACATGTACTGCTAGTAAGCCAGGTGTCTCCCACCCTATATTTGTGCATCTGGTTCTTCCTGCCATGTGAGAAGTTGTTGGTTTCATTTTTAATTCAGATGACCTGTTTACTAGCTAGAAATGCTTACGGAATGCAACTACAATGTGGTGTGTAGTTTAAAAAAATACAAGCCTGGGCCCCAAAGTATCCACCATGCCTTGTGATCTTTGCTTTAGGATTATGTTGCCTGCCGTTGGCAAACACGTCAGACAGGTGCTAGCAACTATTTCATGTAGACAGGGGTCACTGCAGTGCAGAAAAAGGCACGGCTATATCTCAAAAAGAAAGTTTTTCCAAGGACCTGAAGGATGGCAGGCTTCTTAACATTTTGCCTAGCACTGGCTCCCCAGTGCTTCACATCGCAGTATCTTAAAATCCATCATTAACAGTGCGGGGCACAGCATAAAGTAAAGCCTTTGGGATGTTGTGGGGAACCTTTATGGCCCATTGGGCCCAGATCTTTAACCCATAGTGATAGAGGGAGATGGGAACCAAGTGCATTCAATCCTCCTTTTGCCAGGTTTTTTTACTTGTGGTATCGGATGTGGGGCAGGCGGGCATAGTTTGGGGGAAATGGCCTCGTGAGCCAAATAGGGCGACCTGGTGGGTCAACTTTGTGCTGTGGGGCAGAGATTTCCTACCCCTACTTTCGGTGTGAAGTGACCTTCATCTGAATACGTGGGAATTCAGACTTAACAGTATCTTTAACGGGAAGAAGCAGGCCTGAATTAGTTCTGTTCCAGGATCCAAGTAGCATTGGGCACAGCCGTCAGCTCATGAAGGAGGCTGTGTATGGGTAAAGCTCTTTAATCAACTCCAGACTTCTAATTCAATATATTTATTAAACATTGCAATACAATAGAGTAAGATATATCAGAAACTGCATAAAAGGAAAATAGTAATTTCCCAACTAATCCTTCCTCTAATGCAGTCTCTCCATCCCTCCTAATCCCTTTTCCTTTTCTTTTGCATCTTCTAGGAGGCTGTAAGCCTGAGGGCAGAGACTGGCTCACCATTGACATTTGTAAGCCACTCTGGAAGCCCTTTTTCAGCCGAAGAGTGGGATAAAAATGCATTAAATAAATAAATAGATTAGTTCAATGACTTATAAAAAACATTAGCATCCTTGTTCCATGCAGGCAGATTCACAGGATCTGTTGAAGTCAAAGTAAACAGTCAAGAGAGTTCCCTCAAGCAATGGAGACAGACATGCCCAGATCAGCCTATTAAGTATGTTGTGTGCCAGGAGGGGCACAGAGGTGGGTGTCCTGGCACAGAGGCTGATTCCCTCCCAGATGGGTATACGTGCGACCCTTTCTCTGTGTGCCCCCTCCATGGGAGGTCTGGAGAGTGGCAACACTAAAACAGGCCTTTTCACTGGTGGCTGGTGGAAGGATCTCCACTTGGAGGCATGTCTGGTTTTTTTTTAAGGTGTTAGGCAAAGCCTTTCATTTTTATCCAAGCTTTTGGTCCTTAGTTTGAAATATTCCACATATTTGTTGCCCCCTTGTTACAATCGGTTTGTTTTGGGGTCACTTTTGTGAGGAACGTGACTATAATAATAGTGCTTTCCATTCATGGGAATGCAGGGAGGGAAAGTGTCTACTGGGAAGGTTCGGGATGGGTGTGGGTTGAAAACATCCTTGTTTGCAATACCTATGTATGTCACAGGCTTTGCCCTCGTGGAAGATGTCAGGGTGGTGGGTTTTTTGTGTTTTGTGTGTGTGTGTTTTTATGCAAACATAACATTCCTAAAGAGACAAGAGGATTGGAACATTGGCTTTTGTCACAGTTAAGGGGGGGGGAAATGTATGATCACCTTATGTGCAAATCATTCTGGTTTCACGTGGAACAATGAGAGTATCTTATTTTAAGTTATTCTAATGGTAATAAGTGGTACGTGGAAATAAGATGGCTGCATGGCACAGACATATGTTCATATGTTCACCATATGAAACACCTTCTTTTTTAGACATATTGATATCTTTAGAACTCAGTGTTGAAAGTTTGAAAGATGCTTGGAGCAATGCTTCAGTATTTAATAGGCCATGGTTATATTTTCACCTCTATACATATTTCCCATAGCACTTGTGAAAACCTGCATTGGATATATGTGAGGCAGGACTGTTAATTCTAATGCCTATTGGTATTTCTGCTTCTTTACGGCAGAAGTGACAGCATGACCAAATGGGATGGCAGTAACCTCTCTAGAGAGTGCAAAAGATGCTAACTTCCTTGGGTTTTAGGGTAATGGAAGTGTTTGTAGCAGCTGCAAATAATGGGTGTGACTAACAAGCCAAGCCATAATGTGTAGATCCTAGCAGAGGAAAATCTGAAGAACAGTTTGTGATATGGCATGATGCGCTACAGTTCAAAGGGAGAAAAAGCTGTCATCAATCAATTTTCAATCCAATTAAAACACAGATATGGCATAGGAGGAGGAAGTCAGACACTGTCTGTCTCTCACGCAGTGTAGTCAGGATCACCTAAACAGCTCTTTAAAACAAAACAAAAAAATTTGCAAAACTTCTGTGTTTGGTGACAGAATGTCATTAACCGCATGTGCAGCACTGTTAGCTTTTGCCTTGTTTTCTTCACAGGGAAATCATCGTTGACGATTCAGTTTGTGGAAGGCCAGTTCGTTGATTCATATGATCCTACCATAGAGAACAGTAAGTAACTGAACTATTTCTCTGAACATGCAAGGGGAGCTGATTTGCCTTAATCCATTTCGCCCACACATGCACTTTTCCTCCAAAGAGCTTGAAGCAGTTTATGCTTCATTGATTTATCATTTAATCTGAAGTTGGATGTTTAACGGAGGCAGAACTTCATAAAGTGCAGTTTTCTATAGAGAACCTAGGGTGTAAACCAGTCGGACTTTTTAAATTTGTGCACATACTATGGCTTGTGTTTTGAAATCACATATGCAGAGAAGTAATAGAAGCAACACTTCTCTGCAGCCTTTTGGGAAATGAGACCTATGAGCTTGAAATTATGTTGGATCTAAAGTTAATATAACTGCTAGCCTTTAAGGCTAGTCTTTCTAGTTCAGCTCTGCAGAAATATATGCAGTGCTTTTTTTCAGGATGTACTCAAGGGTACGCAGTACTAGCACCTTGTTGTTGTTTGTTTAAAAGTTTGACATTCACTGTAACAACTTCATAGTGAGTAACAACACCTATTTTTCTAGAAAAAAAGCACTGAATATATGTGTATGAAATAAGTTTTACAGCCGTAATCTGGAGGTCATGGTGTATTTCACTCAAACCATGATCTATAAGTCAAGGTTTGTTTTTGACTTGCAAATCATGATTTGTGTTTGGGTGAAACCAACCACAGCCTCTGGTTCAGACGTAATGGTAAGCCATAGATCACATTCTTTTTAATCCATTAAGAATAGTTAACTGTGATGTGCAAATTTGGCCAATGAAACCCAGGTTATTTTTATTCTACTAAAGCGTAAAATGGCCAGTTTGAACTGAAGTGATAGGCTTTTCCTGTGAAGCACTGAACTGCCCTTTTTCTCATTTGTCCAGCATTCACAAAGCTGATTACAGTAAATGGGCAGGAATATCATCTTCAAGTAGTTGACACAGCTGGCCAAGTAAGTAATGTTTGTTTCCCTGATAGTATTTCCAGTGTTGATATCCTAAAATTGGTACGGTGCCTTAAAAGACTTAGGAGAGAAGGCTATGGCCCTTTTAATTATTTTCAAGTAGAAATTAGAGGTGATTCATCCTATAGTGTCTGGTTACAGATTGTATGAAATCTTTGAAGAAGCAGATCATAAGTACGTTTTCATAACCAACTCAGTTACTCTTGCTTAAAGCACAGAAAGATCATAGTTGCAGTTAATCTAAAATTGTCATATGAATTTGCCATTTATAGAGGGAATTCAAGTGAAGGAGAGAAATATGTGGTTATTGATTTGGGTTTAATCTCAAGTGTGCTGATAAGACAGTAGATTATATCCTTTTTGCACAAAGTATTTCTCACAATCCTTCATGACATAAGTAGGGTTGCCATACATTCTCTTTTTCCAGGACATGTCCTCCTTTTCAGGGGTAAAATTTCTGTCCTGGCAGATTTTTCGAATTTGCCAAAATGTTTTGCTTCCTCTCTTTCTCCACAAACTTGACATGAGCCAACAGTGTGACGCGGCAGCTAAAAAAGCCAATGCAATTCTGGGCTGCATCAATAGGAGTATAGCATCTAGATCAAGGGAAGTAATAGTGCCACTGTATTCTGCTCTGGTCAGACCTCACCTGGAGTACTGTGTCCAGTTCTGGGCGCCACAGTTCAAGAAGGACACTGACAAACTGGAACGTGTCCAGAGGAGGGCAACCAAAATGGTCAAAGGCCTGGAAACGATGCCTTATGAGGAACGGCTAAGGGAGCTGGGCATGTTTAGCCTGGAGAAGAGGAGGTTAAGGGGTGATATGATAGCCATGTTCAAATATATAAAAGGATGTCACATAGAGGAGGGAGAAAGGTTGTTTTCTGCTGCTCCAGAGAAGCGGACACGGAGCAATGGATCCAAACTGCAGGAAAGAAGATTCCACCTAAACATTAGGAAGAACTTCCTGACAGTAAGAGCTGTTCGACAGTGGAATTTGCTGCCAAGGAGTGTGGTGGAGTCTCCTTCTTTGGAGGTCTTTAAGCAGAGGCTTGACAACCATATGTCAGGAGTGCTCTGATGGTGTTTCCTGCTTGGCAGGGGGTTGGACTCGATGGCCCTTGTGGTCTCTTCCAACTCTATGATTCTATGATTCTACATAAAAAGATGCTGTTTCGCTTTATTGCTTTTCCTGGGCTTTTTAATTAATTATTTTGTATGCCTTACCACCTCGTGCTCGTCCCAAAGAGGGAGAGGCATGTGTATGTATGTATCACCCCCCCCATTTTGCATGCACAAATTTTGCCACGTCCCTTCCCAGTGCCCTCTGATGTCGCTCCAGCACATGCCCCACCCATAGCATGCTCCAGTGCTCACCTGCTCCCGCACCCCCTCCTCCCTGCCCTAGGCGCCGGCAAATGTATCCTCTTTTTTGCTCTTCAAAATATGCCAACCCTAGACAGAAGGCAAGTAGGAGGAAGGAAACTACTAAACCTCAAAAGACGCAAAGCAGGAACTTCTCTTTCCCTGTAGAGAAAACTATTTTGTAGCCTTGAGCATTGGGCTTATTCCTGTGCATAAATAGCCTGCTGTGAGTTTTCAAAATGTAGCATATGTCTTTCTGCATAGGCTTCAGCCTTCCAAAGGGATAGTTCAGTTGTAGCATATTTATATTTTCAGTGTGCAAGGTTCATCGCAGCACCCCATAAAATGAAGTAAAGATGAGCAGGAACATAGAATAATAGAATTGTATAGTTGGAAAGAGCCCCAAGGGTCATCTAGTCCAACCCCCCTGCAGTGCAGGAATCCTGCCCACAGCCACCCCAAACCACCAACCTTCTAGTTAACAGCAAAACGCACTGACCCACTGTGCTACTGGGGCCTCATGTATTAATGGTGAAATGCGCCCAACACTAAATGCGTGAAATGACAAATCCACAACATACTCATCAAAATAATAAAACTATATAAGTTGTTTATTTTATCAGTTTCATCATTTTAACTTAATCAAGTTCATGGGAGGAAAATTCCCATTTCCCCTTTTCCCTAGCAGCCCCTCTGGACCTCATCTCACATTGTGCAGGAGAAATTCCTGACCCTTCAGGCAGACACTTGTGGGAACATAGGTGGTTTGAGGAGGGAGAAGTGAATGGGAAACTTTTCCTCTGCAAACATCCTAAAGTCACGGGAAAGATGAGGGATATTGTGTTTACTTTTGTGTACTTAGAATTGTATTTTAATTAGTAAAATAAAAATCTTTAAACAGAACTTTGTTTTGAATTTGTCTGCTTGCATTGTCATTAAGAAAGTTCCTTCTTCCAAGCAAGTCAAAGTTACCTTAAATTCTGAAGGAGCAATGAGAGATCGATCCTAGTGTTCACATCTGCGGAAGCTAAAATGGAATTTGATCAGTGCTTTGTTGATAACCTACTATTTGCAGTACTTCATAGTCGAAAGATCATTTGGCATCTTAAACAGTATTGAGCAACAGTATTGAGCATGTTCTAAGTTATTTAAGTAGATGTCCAATTTCCCAACAGATACAATACTGATAGGTTTAAATGCCAAAATTGTCTGTCTTGACACAGTGTGCCAAAGTTGATGGACAGCTTCCCATAGGACTGTTTAGTAATTGTAAGTTACCAGTTCTCACATTCAGTGCCGTTCTTGTAAATGCATAGTGAGTGCATCATGCCCGTGAAATGTCAGCTTTCCTGTTTGGTGCCTTCCATTTTCAGCGGTGGCACTGCTCCTGTAGACCTTTGTAGAGGAATTGTAATCCTTCAGCTATGCAAAGAATTCACTAGAATGCAAGACAGCAGTGAAAGGAAGTCAGTACATGTACGTTCATGCGCAGCATTTTAACAATGCAAGGATTAAATGCGCTTAATCCTAACTCAGTTCTTCAAGCTTACCAATGAGCTTGTGTGGCAGCAAAACATTAACGTGCAGCTTTATCTTCCAACAGGATGAATACTCAATATTTCCTCAGACGTACTCCATAGACATTAATGGATACATTCTTGTTTACTCAGTCACGTCAATAAAAAGGTAAGACATGCCTCCAATTCCTGCTATCAAGGCAGTTTCTTAATTTTGAGCTGTTTCAGACTTTGGCTGCTTTAGTCTCCCTACTTTGCTTGAAAATGTGGTGCAGACACAACCCAAAAATATTTTGCAGGACATTGATTGAGTGCCATAAAAACATACTGAGTTTTTATTTATTAGCTTTCAAAGTAGCATTGCCTCTCACTGACATTCTGGGAGCCATAAAGTGCAAGCTAAATTGAGAAGTACTATAAAAGGGCAGCATCCATTTGCTCTTCATGAAACAAAATTGTAAGACCTAGAAGAAAAAACAGAATAGTATTTCAGGCAGTTGTGGTCCTTTACTCTGCCTTTGTCATCAAGCCAGCTAACAAGTGACACATTCCACTGATTCTCTTTCATAAACAACAGGTTTTGTGCTCAGAAATACACATTTACTATTCAATATGTATAAAAATTACTCAAAAATCTATATTGCCATATAATACAGTTTTATTTTACTTACTTACTTAGACAATTAATTTTGTTCTCAAGTGTGCAGTAGTGGTACCTGTCAGTATTGTTTTGCTGCCTTCTCTGCAAACGCACACCAGTATGCTCGGTGTATAGGTACCCAAAGTTGTGGTAACCAAACTGCAACCTACTCTGACCTACTAATGTGCATGTGTCAAGCGTTCTGGTATCGTAGGAACAGATCCATTGAAATTGATGGGCAAAACTAACTTGGGTCGATAGATTTCAATGGGCGAACCCTGAGTAGAACTTTGTGTTCATCTGTTGAAATGAATATTGCAAAGCCTTAGAACTGAACTTGCACACAACTCAGTGGGTATCAAAAGTGAGGTCTGTGAATTTGTCCCTAGGCTGAATCTTCCACTCATTTGATATTAGCCCTTCTGCCTTCCTGAAAGAGAAACCTTGGCACCATTTCAAGGCCATTAGTGCTTGATAACCTAAAGCCTATTACTGTGGGTAAAGGATTGCTAATGGGATATAGAGCCTTTCACGTTGAGTTCGCTCACTTACGATGTTGCTTTGTGGCATTACCAACCTTCAGCTGCCTGGTAGCCTATGAAAAATGAGAGTGCAACCTTGATCCATTTGCAGTATGCTCTGAGGACTCAGACAGATCTCCTTATTGGGGCAGTGTATGTGGACACTCTGTACAGGATAGCAGAAGGCAAGAGTTTATTGGACTGTGTAACCTTGGCTTTTGAAGTCAGTATTGAGGCATTCTTTTGCTTTGGAAATTTCCATTCTTTGAGCTCCGCTTTCTGTGATGGGCTCAATTATCACTTTCTCATATGTGTGTGTTCTTGGCCGCAGGGTGGATAGCAATTCGTTTGCTTTTCTTTCTTTCTTTTAATAGAGAATTTTAAAATAGGCTTCTTGTTAAGCCTGTTTGCAGTCTTAATAAAAATGTTGATGTTTTAATTTAAGTTTCCAAATTAATATTCTGCAAACCTTGTGGTACTGTCCTCTCGCACAGACATAAGTGTAGGTGATTTCTAACTTCCTTTTGAGAGCAGCAGACTGAAGAAAATATTGTTAGGAGACAACAGCTGTTGGGGGCTCGCCATAATGAATAGGAGGAGGGTCATGGTGACCACATGCTATGCCAAGCCATGTGGTTAGTTTTAACCGTAACACTTCACCTCCTCCCTTAGTTCAGCTGCTAAAGAAGTCCCAGGTCAGCTGGCTTGGAGTTGCCTCTGAACAAAGTCCTTGTGGTGTAGTTCTCTCCAAACAAACCGCAATGTGAAGCCTGACTTCCCAGTCATGGTTTGTCTAGAGGAAAGCAAACCACAAGTGCTGATACAGACACAATGCGAAGCCAGCCACTCCGTGGTTTGCTTCCGTGCTCAATTAAGGGAGAAGCGAAGTGAGATCTATGTGCACAAGCGCACACATGTTTTGCTTAAAATGAGCCCCACAGCTTGCTTTAGTGTCACTTGTGCCTCTGTGAACTTCATACCCATTATGGCGAGCCTCCAAGGGCATGGTCATATATCTCAGCATTGTTGTGATCTCTTGCCCCTTAAGAATATTTTATTCACCGATCTGCTGTTCTACACCTTAAGCTATCAGACATAAATTGGACTTGTGTTCTGCTCCCACATGATAGGGCCACAAGCCACACACGAGGGAAGAGCGCTTGGGTCTTGAGCTGCTCCCTAACTTGCCCATTACCCGGTTGCCAGCGCGTCACTATGCACTGCATTCCTGGAGCCTCAAGTAGATTGGGAAGGCAGTGTGTTGTATCCGTATTCTGTACAGGATATTTGCTAACCTTCACTTCCAGCTGTGGCCCCACTGTGCTATATTGAAAGTTATTCCAGAGAACAACCTCCCCCCCAAAACACACACACACACAAACTTCAGGAGTGGCTGGAATGGGGCATGAGGGCTGTAGTCAGTAGAGAGGCCTAAAAAAAAAAAACACCTGGTGTGCTCATGTAAGCCCACTTACACCCCTCTGGATCCTACCTTGTTTTCCTGGAGTTAACTGTATTATCACACACAAAGAATAAACACTGGGACAACTTCTGCATTTACTTCTCTCGTAAATTCCTGATAACTGTCAATACTGGAGAGTATGCTTAAGCTGTAGCTCTGCAGTAATTTCGCTTCTGTTTTTGAGGAACATGAGAGTCGCAAATATATTTCCACTCTAATGTCTCACATGTCTCCGTCGTGATCTCTTATTTCCTTCTTATGTGTAAAGCTGTTTCATGGGGGTGAACGAGGCCAAGCCTTGGCAGGTGTCTTGGTACTGGTGAGCTCTGCAAATCCTAAACACCTTGCAGTGCAAGCCGTAGGAAGGGAATGTGAGTGGTTGTATGTCGCAGTCTACACTGAAATGTGAAGCAAACACCAGCAAGTTCAGGCTGTGCCTGAAGCACCACACAGACCACTTGGGTAGAGAAGGTGAAAGCCATGGGGTAGTTGGTTGAAGTTGCTGGAGTTTCCTCCCCCCCCCCCCCGTGTTAGATGCAGATAGCGGGCAAGGGCTTGGGGAATTGGTGATGTAAATATTGCAGTCCGTACATAAAACGTAGGGTGATATGAGCTTGGTCTGCTGGTGGGAGGTGAAAGGAGCAGGGTGAATGCAGAACCTTGTGCATCTCCCTTTTCAGTCAGCAAATTGTTTTTAGATTGTACTGTGCTGTGCTGTGTTGGAATTCTGCCATTGGTGTTTTATGGATTGTCTTCCATTTACATGAGCGATCAAACTGTCACAATGACAGTTCTGGCTTTCTCCAATTCTGTTTACTTTTCTGTGCCAAAATGAAGTCCTGACCTCACTGACCCAGTTGTCCTTCATGGTCAAGGTCACACTGTGGTGGAAACGTCTGCATGCACTCCCACTGCAGTTGTGCAATTCTCCCTTTTTTTCAGTGAGGCTTGCACAGCGCAAGTTCCCTGGGGATTGTGCAACCAGCCTACACAAACATAAACTGCTTTGGAAGTGACCTGGTATATAACAGTATCAGGTTCGTGTTATGTTTTGGAAACAGCCTCTTTAACCCTGAGTTTGTGACTTAAAATAATTATGGTGTTTGATGCTCAACTTTATCACCTTTTACTGTTTAAAAGAAATCAAACTCATACACAGTTCAAGTAATGTCTCGCTTGCCATGTGTAAGCCAGGGTGCAGGTTTTAATTTCTCATTTTTTAATTGTGTAAACATGATGAGATACCATTGGCATTGGGGCTTCACTTAGGTTCTCCAGACAAATAGAATTCCCAGTAGTTAAATGAAGTAGTGTTTGCTTGTGGCTTTGATCTTTGTAGAATTATTTGTGGGCGGGATAGAAATGCCAGAGGGTGCAACGTTGGAGGGCGTGTATGATGTCATCCTTTTATTTTTCAGTTTTGAAGTGATTAAAGTTATCCATGGCAAGTTATTGGATATGGTGGGAAAAGTCCAGTAAGTAGTAACACTCTCATTTCATTCCATGTTTCATTTTGCTGTCGTATTACTCTGCAGACATCAGCTTCTGCTCTGAAAGTGATTTGTGTTGTTTTTAATCCCGTAGGATCCCCATTATGTTGGTTGGAAATAAAAAGGACCTGCACATGGAACGGTATGGAATATTTCTCTTGAGATGAGTTAAGGCAACTCTGCTAAGATTAAAATGTTGTGGTGCATTTATCCAGTCATACTCTGAGTAGGCCCATTGAAATTAATAGACCTTACTTACCTTGATTCATTACTTATTCATTTCAATGGGTCTAACCTCTGTAGAACCTAGAAGAATATGCTTCTCTGAGCGTAACGGTTTGCAGATAGCTGTAGCAGTCCTCTGCCTTGAAATGTTCTTGTAATTTACTACCTTTCCTTCTGATTCATCACCTCAGATACCACAGCTTGCCTCAGTCCAATTCCTATTCCTGGCTTTTATTTTATAAATTCAGCTAAGGTTGGAATGTTGGTCAGTTGATGACCTACTTATCTGCAGAAGCGTTATGTAGGAGGCCAAGAATGAACTATATTTGTCACACTTGTGCCCTGCTGTTCCTCCAAAGAGCTCAGGTCATCCTACTTGGGTTGGTACTTGACTATTGCTTTCAGGTTTTAGAGTTGCAATTATTTTTAAAACGTAGCATTTTGGCCAGGTCAGGTTCAGGTAAAGTTGCCTGAGGATAACCTGTTGCCTGGATATTTGTCCGCCGATCCTCTGGTGGATCTTACTACTGTCGGGGCAAAGTTGATTTTTAATTTCACTACTGTCAAATTCCCATAAAAGGTAAAGGGACCCCTGACCATTAGGTCCAGTCGTGACCGACTCTGGGGTTGCGGCGTTCATCTCGCTTTATTGGCCGAGGGAGCCGGCGTACAGCTTCCGGGTCATGTGGCCAGCATGACTAAGCCGCTTCTGGCGAATCAGAGTAGCGCACGGAAATGCTGTTTACCTTCCCGCCGGAGAAGTACCTATTTATCTACTTGCACTTTGACGTGCTTTCGAACTGCTAGGTTGGCAGGAGCAGCGACCGAACAACGGGAGCTCACCCCGTCACGGGGATTTGAACCGCCGACCTTCTGATCGGCAAGTCCTAGGCTCTGTGGTTTAACCCACAGCGCCACCCACGTCCTTCAAATTCCCATAGAATTCCCATAATCTTTACCAGTCACCTTTGCTGATTGGTAAAAAGTCACTTGCCATCATAATCACACATTTATGGTGACACAGGAACTCAGAATTAAGGTACAGTGGTGCCCCGCAAGACGAACGCCTCGCAAGACGGAAAAGCCGCTAGACGAAAGGGTTTTCCGTTTTGGAGGCGCTTCGCTAAACGAATTTCCCAATGGGGTTGCTTCGCAAGACGAAAAAATCTTGCGTCCCCCTGCGGGGTTTTCCCGCTTTTTCCCCCTTTTCCTAAGCGCTAAGCCGCTTATCAGCTGTTCCGCTGATAAGCCGCTTGACAGCTGTAGCGCTAATCCGCTAAGCTGTCAATGGGCTTGCTTCGCAAGGCGAAAAAACCGCTAGACGAAGAGAATCGCGGAACGGATTCTTTTCGTCTAGCGAGGCACCACTGTAATATGGTTATACTCCTTCAAGCAGCTTGTGGCTCAGCTGTGGAACTCGCTGCCTGAGGAGGCAGTGATGACCACCAGGCTGGATGGCTTTAAAAGAGAACTGGACAAATTATTGAAGGCTATGGTGATCACAATGGCTGTGCTCTGCCAATCACAGTTGGAGGCCCTATGCTTCTGAATACCACTTGCTGGAACCAGCAGAGGGGGAGAGTGTTCTTGCGCCTGAATCCTGCTTGCTGGCTTCCCATGGGTGCCTGGCTGGCCACTGTGGGAGCAGGATGCTGGGCTACGTATGCCCGAGACCTGATCCAGCAGGCTCTTCTACGTTCTTAATAGACAGAATTGCTGCCACTACTAAAATTTTACTCTTAGAAGAGAGATGGTCCAAATAATACCCTCTTTCGTAGATGGGACGTTGCTAAGCCTGTAAATGGGCAGAGCCTTAACTTAGTTATTTTTCAAAGTGGCTGTACCCAAAATTATACGCAACGTAGCGCTTGTGAAGTTGCTATTAGAGATGGTGCCTGTGTTGTTGATTCCAAACCCGTGTGATCAGCAGGGCTTTAATGTTATTGTGTGATCTGATTAAGCTTTGGCTTTCATTATGTATCTTCTAACAATATACTCAGCTCCCCTTCCTTCGAAACTAGGTGTCACCTGCTTCTTGCTCTAATTGAAAATGGATGTGAAACCTTCTCCATGAAACATTGATAATCCAAACTGTAAACATATCATATCTGGATCTATTAGATGAGTTCTCCTATATTTTACATATAATACAGTACGATGAGCAGTCAAATGGTTGGAAATTTAATTTAGAGGGCTCTTACTATAAATAACTTTCCTTTTTTCAGGGTGATCAGCTATGAAGAAGGGAAAGCTTTAGCAGAATCCTGGAATGCAGCTTTCTTGGAATCTTCTGCTAAAGAAAACCAGGTAGCCAATTTGCTTCTAAAGGGCTGAAGTTGAAATAGGAATTGCTGCTTAATTATAATGTGTTTCCAGGGAAATGGGGAGAATAGCTGCCGAAGTCAGCCTTTTACAGCTTGCTGATGACCATTTGCATAGTGGCAAAGTCATCACTTGGGCGTTTGCATCTCATTGACTGTTCCTGATCTGGAGATTACAGGCACTGTGATATGTCACCATATGATGAAATCTTCAGGCAACAAGACTGCCATGTAACTATTACAGTCATCAGAAGATTAATGCGGTCACATGAATGCAGCCACTCAAAACTACAAACAAACAAGATTAGTTATGGGCAATGCAAACTGGGAACCTTGTTAAAACATGTATTTTCCATAGACGTCATTGCATGACTGCATCAATTTATCCTTAAGCTGCAGAGGTAGCGTGGACTCTTGCTTTGCCACCACAGATTAAGAGCTCCCTAATTTTGTAAGATGAAGGGATCCGCTAAAAAGAGCACTGGCAGTTTTAGACTTGAGCTTGAGTTAAAGCAGCACATCATATATTGCTTGTTAAAATGGGAGCTGAATTACTGTTTCAGAATATCAGGGAGGGTATCTGAATGTCTCAATAAAATTGCATTCCTGTCTACCTTCAGGAGTAAAGAAACAGCATGTAGAGGTGAAACTTCTGTAGAGCAAGCTATTTGGGATTCTGCAAAAAATCTAATTGCAGAGGAAATATATTAGGTTAATTGACCAACTGTGGACAATTTGTGCCTGGGAAACATTGTACTGACAAATACCCTTTTCATTTGATTTTAGATTTTAAATGTCACATGAGATGCAGTACATATCTGACATTATATGAGGCAATGTTCAATTAACTGTCATATTGCACTTTTAAGATACTTAAGGGACTGCTTGAATCCTTTGGAGCAAATTTGGAAGCAAGCCCAGTTCAGAATTGTACCTTGTTGGCAAATGATTCTTGATGAACAGAAAAAAATAGAAAGACGAGCTTTGGATTCTCCAAGTGTGCCAACTCAAAAATGCCGAGATTGTTTCACACAAATGATTTGCAGCATTCTCATTACCAAAACCTCCGCTTCTTCATTCTTTACTTTATTATCCCTGCAACTATTACTTCTGCAGGCAAAAATTCTTAACATGTTTCAGTACAAGAGGAAAAGAGCTTTTAACATGAAAAAATGAAACATCAATAGCAACTAGATGATAAGAGATTATATATATATTTTTAATAAAGTTACTGAAGGGCAACCTTTTTGTTCAGGGGACAGTTCTTCCTATTCAGTCCTTATATATTTGGGTGCCTTTCTGTGCTACCTTCTAGCTCAGAATAATGGAAGTACCTTCTGAAAAGCATCTATTTCTCCAAACCAAAATGGAGCTCCTGGAGCTTATTTGAGTCACCTGCCTCTTAGCATCTGTTGACATTGCCTTCTAGTTTCTCAGAAAACATTTCCCTGGCCATCATAGCTTCCAGCTCTGTTCACATAACTATTGGGTTATGAATTCAGGCTCAGGTCCCTGAAATAGCCTCGTATCCTTCTCAGATGAGACTGCTAATCTTTCCACTCCCAGTGCTCAGGGCAGGTAACCATACTTACAGTGCAACACAAGTAGGTATGAAACCAAATTACTATTATATTTCACTGGTCTCATGCCAGGCCTAACAAAGAGGTCTTCGTTACACCTTGGAAAGCCACCCGATTCACACTTTGGCTTGAAACTTCAGCAGCATGGTAGTCTGCGGTGATCTTCGCATGCATTGTGCAAGGTACACAAGGCCCATTCTGAGCGATTTTGGCTCAAGAGGCAGTTCACATGTTGAGCATCACTTGCATATTACAAGAAAAAAGAAGGCTTGCAGGTCAGAGTTCAGCAATGAGAGTTGGGTGGGGAAATTAGGCAGTCCTGATTTTTTGCGTTGCTTTTATTGCATCGTGTCACATGCATATCCATCTCAGGCATGCTAGCAGTGCTGAGCTGCAGCATGTCGTCACCTTTCCTCTTCTCATCCTTGTTTGCTATTCTAAAACAGTCACAGCGGCTGCTGTGCTTTCTAGTGCTTCAGACTCTTAATAGCCCCTCTGCCTTCTTTCCAGACTGCTGTTGACGTCTTCAGAAGGATAATTTTGGAGGCAGAGAAAATTGACGGGGCATCTTCACAAGGGAAGTCTTCATGCTCGGTGATGTGATTGCCCACCGAAGGCTGAACGCTGGGAATATGTTCTACCTTAAGAAGCAAACTGCCTGTTCCCCCTCACAGCGAAACTACGCTTTTTCTTCTTCTGTTAACCTGAACAATATAAAGTCAGTTGGAGACTTTTCCTTCAGATTATGTTAAACTCTGACTCCTGTGCAAAAAAAAAAAAAGGCTTCACTTCCATTTTCAAATTTTAAGCAATCATATTTTCAATTTATATATTGTATTTCTTAATATTATGACCAAGAATTTTACTGGCATTAATTTTTCAATGTAGTTGGGTTAGAATAATCATCCAGATGATGCATATTGTTACACTACTATTAACTAGGCTTGAATATCGGTGTTTCTTTGTGTTAAATGTATACTTGTAAATAAAATAGCTGCAAACCTTTGTGTGCCCACTGCTTAACAGGTTCTTTACATTTTTTTTCATGCCGTTTCTGAAAAATACCTAGTTCAGTATGCCACCAAATGTTTGACGGAATGCTTAAACATTTTCAAAGGTCAGTTACAGGAAAAGATTGCAGTTTTTGAATTTAACATATTTGGTTGTACTTTCCAGGTTTTGAAGAAGAATTATGGCTTGTTCTTGCGCTTTGAGCAGTATATTACCTCCCCCTGGCCATAATTATGGTATACCGTATTTTTCGCTCTATAAGACACACCACACCACAAGACGCACCTAGTCTTTGGAGGAGGAAAACAAGAAAAAAAATATTCTGAATCTCAGAAGCCAGAACAGCAAGAGGGATCGCTGCGCAGTGAAAGCAGCAATCCCTCTTTCTGTTCTGGCTTCTGGGATAGCTGCGCAGCCTGAATTCGCTCCATAAGACGCACACACATTTCCCCTTACTTTTTAGGAGGGAAAAGGTGAGTCTTATAGAGCAAAAATTACGGTATTTACTGCTCCAGTAATGGGTGAACTGAATGCATATTATCTTTTTGAACGCAATCTTGTGAACCAGGTTTTTCCCCCCTTGCCAGTATATTTCCTCACTTTCCTGCCAGTACGATCCAGTTTCATCCTCTTCACTCATTTGATGTGGGCCTAAAGCTTTCATTCCACAAGAAACTACTAAACATTTAAGATATCACAGCACTACTTGTCATCCAAAAATGGTACACAAAAAATGGAAAGCTGTGAATATACTAGGTGGCCAAGCTGATGTGTAGTAAGATTTTCAACATCTCAACAGGCTGGGATACTTCAGTTGGGTTGCTGCTCTGTATGCTATTCTGAAAAGTGTCTTGACCGTTGCATGAATTTTAGGGTATACTAATTTAATAATGAAAGCAAAGGCCGTAAGAACTTGAGGACCCTGCTGGTCAGAGGAGAGGCATGTTTCATCCAGCATTCTGTTTCCAAATGCATTTGGGAGGGTCACAAGTAGGACGCCAGGTCAATAGCCCTCTCCCACAGTTGAGGATCCTCAGTGAGTGATACTCCACAGCAGCCAATCATAAACCTTTCCGTCAGCTGCCCACATTTCATATTGGGCGTACATTGAAACATGCTAGGGGTCCCCCTTTTCAAATGGCATAGTTCAGTTCTGATCTGAGAACAAGGGTTCTGCAGTAGGTAGGATTGGATTGGATGAATGAGCACAAATCCTTGCTTCGTCATGCGTCCTGTTGGTGACCTTGGGCCAATCACAGCTTCAGCCTTCTTGTACCTGAAGGGTTGATTGTGAAGGCAAAATGGTAATGCCGGTAAAATAACGAGCTCACAATGGAAGCACGCTGCATGGTGCATTGTATTTCTCCATCCAGCAAGCTTTGCCAAGATCCAAGCAATGAAAGCAGTCTGGCACCTGGGGGCCTAGTACAAGCATTGGAGGGCTAGATTTCAAGTCTGCCATTGCCATTAATTCCCTCTCGAGGCTTGGGACCTCCCATTGGCCCAATTTCCCCAACTGTGAAAAAGGAATGATGATCATTAGCTCCTTCCCCAGGGGTAATATGATTTAATTAGTTTTGTCTCTAGAGCACTTTGAATGTATAAAATGTTCCTGCTAATAAATTGCGTGCTGGTACAAAAATAGCACTTGCTGAGCCAGTTTGATCTCATTCCATATCTGCTGGTTTATATAGGAATTAACTATAGTACTGCAGGGCGTTTATAAGCCATATAGAATTGGGGGGGGAGGTGTGCATATGCAATGTGGAAATTATTTTGAAGCTTGGCAATAGAAATGTATTTTCAGGGCTTGGCTTAACATGAAATTGGTTCCAGTATTGCTTAATGAGGTCTTCTGATGAAGCAGGACAGCATGATATGGTAGCAAGAAGGTGCTGCTCTGAACATAGCCATTCTGTGCTTTAATACACCATAGGGGCTTGTTTTCTGCAAGGAAAATGTGAGTACAACACAGCTAGCCTCTGCAGAGCCACAGAGGAATTTGCTTCTTGGAAACACTTGTTGGAAGCCTCTAGTTGAGAGCAGAAGATCCCATTTCCCCTAAAGAAGGGCAAGTCCGCGTTTGTATGTTGGCTGTTGCTGCAGTCTGGTTCAAATGTAATTCTAAACATCCTTCAGGCCTGTATTTTGTTTATTTAGTGTTTTTATCTTGCATTTTTATGTTGTGAACTGCCCTGTGATATTTGGATGAAGGGCGGTATGCAAATTCTCATAATAATAAGGCAGCTTCCTATGTTCCTACACTTTACATACAGTGTATTTCAAATCCAGGATCTTGGGTTCCTTTACTTGTATTTAGTACATTTGTATCTGAGAATCCAGGGACGTGGGTGGCGCTGTGGGTAAAACCTCAGTGCCTAGGACTTGCCGATCGCATGGTCGGCGGTTCGAATCCCCGCGGCGGGGTGAGCTCCCGTCGTTCAGTCCCAGCTCCTGCCAACCTAGCAGTTCGAAAGCACCCCTGGGTGCAAGTAGATAAATAGGGACCGCTTTATAGCGGGAAGGTAAACGGCGTTTCCGTGTGCTGCGCTGGTGCTGACTCGCCAGAGCAGCTTTGTCACGCTGGCCACGTGACCCAGAAGTGTCTCCGGACAGCGCTGGCCCCCGGCCTCTTAAGTGAGATGGGTGCACAACCCTAGAGTCGGACACGACTGGCCCGTACGGGCAGGGGTACCTTTACCTTTTATCTGAGAATCCAGCTAAAAAGGCTCCCAGAGTGGCTTATATACAATTAAAACAAGGCAGTCCCTGTTTGCAATCTTTTTTAAAAAAGAGACACAAGGAAAAGGGGGCAAGGAAGGAAGAGGGAAAAGAGACCTGAAGCTTTAGATAACTTCCAGTTAAAACAGACAATGCCGGACTAGACAGACCAATAGGGTATAGGGCACATTCCTAATTTCTAAGGCATCTTCTGAAGGCTCACTCTATGGGCTCCAGGAGGAGAGGCTTTCGTGTGCTGTGTTAAAAGGAAAAGCAGGTGAAAATCGGCTTGTTACCTAGTCTAATAAATAAAGCTTCTCTCTAAAAGGAACTGTAAATGTTCGATGCTCGTTGCTCAAATCCCCCAACGAGTGATTCTTTTGTTAAATTGTCTGGATTAAATTAAAACTCCCGTATCAGCAGAGAGAGAGGTATGCCGTTCTTGCCAGCTAAGCACGAACCATCCCCAGTGTGCATTGTTTGGCAGGCCTTACAAACCCAACCTGGTCTCCCTGCTGCTGATATATAGTAGAGCTTCCTGTGGCTCTGAAAATCCCATTTGGGAGTCTGCCTCTACGTTAGCAGTTGCCAGTGAAACATGTCTCAGTATTCAGGAAAAGTAAGTAACGTGTTCCTTTTTGTAACTTTGCTTATGTATGAGATCAGAGGCTTTTTAAAAAAAGAGGGAGGAGGAGATGAGCTGGAAAAAAATAAAAGCTTTTGATGCCAACAGGAGACAGGATGGCTTAATGGAGCTACACTTGCCTTGCAGGATGGGGCCACACAAGCTGGGGTGGTCTGAGATTAAGGCGCGTTCCTTAAAACGCAAGGAATCTGGCAACTCCAGAGAAGGAAAAGCATATGAAAGCGAGAGGATAATGAGGATTGGGAAATACAATAGAGTATCTCTTAATTAGTCTAAATACACAATTTGAAAAAATGATGTTTATAAAAGAAAAGAAAACCCCGAGAGGTTGCATTCATTGTTAGCCACACACAGTGTTGTAAGCTGTAATGTCTCATTAAAAGAATAGTTCCAGCTTTCAATGAACTCTCTCGTTGAATGCAAAATTAAATCCGTCTGGCAGCAGATTCCATCTGCTTGGAATACCGGTGGGTCGTGGGGCTGCGCAATGGCCGTAGCTCAATCCTTGGAACGTCCTCTTTCCTCTAGATCACTTTCTATGAAGGCAAATGCTTCACAGGCCGGAAGCTGGAGGTTAGTGGGCCCTGCGACAACTTTCAAGAGCGGGGCTTCATGAACAGAGTCAATTCCATCTGTGTGCAGAGCGGAGCCTGGATCTGCTTCAGCCTCGCAGACTTCCGAGGCCAGCAGTACATCCTGGAACATGGCGAATACCCTGCTTTCCACCGCTGGAACGGGCACAATGACCGAATGGGATCCTGCAAGCCAGTTGGGATGGTTAGTGCTCCTTTTTTTGTTGTTGATGAGTGACAGGACAGGTCCTGTTTATCACAGGGAGTCTCTTTTTCCACTTTTGCCCTTTGGGAGGATGTCTGGAATGTCTTCAGCATCATTGTATGTTTTAACATTTTGCCGGAATGGTCATAATTTATTACTTTTCATAAAAAATTATGCAACACTTGATAGAAGAAAAACCTCAAAGTAGTTTACAAAGTATAAAACAATAAAATTATCAGTAAAAATAGTAAACTACTATTTAAAACTTTTTTTTTTAATTGCAATAAACTAAAAACAGTCTAAAACATGGATTCTACATGCCTGGGCAGGCTTGTCTGTTCCAGGGGATTAAACGCTGCCTTCATAGCCCAGGTCTTTGTGCCATCATCATGTGATCAAGCAAGACAAAGAACAAGGATATTGTATCTCCTGGACCTTGACATCCTTCTGGGTTAGGCGTTGGTGCCTCTGTCTCCCAGTGGTTCTGTTCCTACCTATAGGAACCTGAGTCCCTTGCTCAGCCCCATGGCTTCTAGACTGTGAGGTCCTCCAGGGTTCCATTGTGTTCCCAGTTGCTGTTTTAACATCTTTATGAAGTCATTGGGGGAAGTCATCCAGGGAGCAAGGCACAATCAATATGTTGGTGATACCCCAGTCTTCAGTGATGATGCCCGACATCTGAAGATCACAGAGTGGTCTATCTCACCCGAATCAGGAGAGGCTGTTTAAGTACTTGACCAGTGTTTGGAACGAGTATTGGGATGGTTGAGGTCCAATAAATTGAAGCTGAGGCCCAATGAGATGGTAGTTCTGTGGCTTGGTGGTTGAAGGACCAAGTTCATTGCTTGGGGCTGCTCATCATTTCTAAGCTGTCACCTGAGGAGGCGTGGCAAGGCGACTATTTTCTGTTGTCTAAGCATCTGTTGTCTTTTTCAAACTCCAGTTGGTTCACTAGTCCCCACAGCAGCTGCCTGTGCATTACCAGGCTCAAATAAACTTATTAATATGGGTGCATAAAACCCTGAATGACCTGGAACCCAAGTATCTGAAGGAATACCCCACCCAGTCATTAAGATCTACTAGATATGTCCTACTTCAATCTCCTGGCAGTAGCTGTGGGTGGTGATGCATACTCAAGAGTAGACCCATTGTACTTAATGAGCAGGACTATCTTATGCCTATTAAGTGGCTCTACTCTAAGTTGGAAACAACCCATAGAACTCAATGGGACTGTACTTCTTTTAGACATGCACTGGTTTGTGCTGTTAATGGGTTAGCTCTCCTGCTGACCTTTTTTGTAAGGCATTCTGCAAACTTACTAGCTGAAGAGCAAAAAAAATAATATTTTTAATACAATAAGACACATACACACCACAGGAATGGAGCCCTCCCTCAAAGTACCCTCAACAATTTTTAACTACTATTTCCTGTCTTCAGCCTAAATTTGTATTGCAGTGGAAGGTGTGTGTATTTGTGTATTCGTGCACTGTATGTACAAGACGGGGAACAGGGGAGAACCTCTTATTTGGTTGTTTTTTTGGACTGCCATCAGAGGTTTCAGGCATATCTGACATTCCACCGCCAAAAGAATGCCACAAGCCTTCCTCTACCTCAGCCAAGTCTTCTCATACATGATTCCATTTATAAATATATGTCCTCTGTCTGCTGGTTCTTTTCTTTTTTTTCTAAAAAGAACTTTATACCTGTCTGCAGACTCCCTCACAAATACCTACCAAACCTACCGGCGGGAGGAGAGGGAGATTTCCAAAGCGATTTACCTCAATTCACCTTCCAAGAATTGCATAGACAGGATACTGGAGACCGAAGCGGGCGGCGTGTGTGTGTGTGTGTGTTTCTTTTCCTTGCTTAATAAAGTCACAACTATCCTGTATAAATAACCACAGACTTGACTAGGAACAAGGAAAATGTGATTATTATTTTGTTTGTTTGTTTTAAGGGAAGCAGTCTCAAATAGATGTGTGTTTTGGAATTTCCTCCTCATAGTTCCGTTCCTCGTGGGGTTCTTAATTCATTTCCCATGTATGGATGTCTGGTTCTCTTGCAAATGTCAGGAGTGGCATTCTTGTGGCCATGTTTTCTTGACCTTGTGCGTGGTCGTTTCGTGGTTTGTATTTCTTCCGGGGCAAGTTTTATGCTAAAGGGCACTTGAGGATGGTCTGAAAAACACTCTGTGTGTGTTTATGCCATGAATCTGTAGGGCAGTCACAAGAACAACCCCTTCCCCCACCCCAGCTGAAGTTTGAACACTTTCATAGTCTGGCATTAAATTACTCACTGAAAACAACAATAATAAGAAAAGT
Source organism: Podarcis siculus (assembly GCA_034642415.1). Classification (NCBI taxonomy): domain Eukaryota; kingdom Metazoa; phylum Chordata; class Lepidosauria; order Squamata; family Lacertidae; genus Podarcis; species Podarcis siculus. Next base: position 6,776,443 of record JAXCMG010000017.1, on the reverse strand, counting down.
ACCAACTGCTTGGAGAACTTAGCATGACCACATCTTTACAGGCATGTTGCTCATATGGTAAAATGACGGGTCGTTCTCTCCCACCTCCATTTGATTCTCACAACACTCCTGCCAAATAGGCTACTCTGAGGGAGAGAATTCCCTAGTGAGGTTCATGGCTCAGAACCGATTTGAACCTGAGTCTGAAGACCTAACTGAAGACACATTTCTTTATCTTGGCTTTTGACACTGGAGATGCGTATTTTAGAACCCGCCTTATTTCTGAATTTTAAAGTTGCTTTAAACTTTTTTTAAAAATATTAATATTGTGGTTTAATTGTCATAGCCCACCCTGGGACCTGAAGGTAAAGGGTGCGTAATAAATTGTAAACATCGTCCTATCCCAACCTGACACTCTAACCACTACACTGCACTACTTCTCCTGTATTTAGGACACAAATCACTGGCATATTTTGTATATAGTATGGGGGAGGGGGACAACGTGTTGCTTGTTTAAATAAATGTTTTAATACATTTTTATTGATATATATAGTTATGTTTGCTGCTAACCACCTTCTTGAGATCTTGCTATGGTTTCAAAAAGTGGAATACCAATTTTTTAATCAGTAGACAAAATAAATATTAAAGTGATGAAACAGTCGCTGGCCGGCGAGCGCTGATGCTGAACCCATTTTCCACCTGTGGCTTTTTGCTGGCTACAGAATTCACTGGCCAGCCTGGGGCACATTTCTGTCTTTCACCTGTGGGTCAAAATGAAAAAAAACAAACCTCTCTGTTGCCTGGAGCTCCTTAGAAGACGAGAAGGGTGCAAATGTTATTTTTCTAAATACATTTTTACTCATATTTCGTAACACCAAGCTCTTCAGTGTGACTTTGGAAAAGCGAGGTGTTTCTGGGTTTTGCCACTGCTGTTTCATGAAGCTAATTTTGGCCTGCCTTTGCCAACAGCATGGTGAGAATTACCGGATCGAAGTATTCGAGGGCAGGCACTTTAGTGGTCGCAGCCAGGAGTTCACCGAAGATTGCTCTTGCCTGCATAGGCAAGGCTGGGCCAAAAACTGGATCAACGCCATCAAAGTCTATGGGGATGGAGCGTAAGTAACTCACAGATGTCAAAATAATACAAGGATAACCTGCAATAAAGGGTTGCAGCATGTAGTCCTCCTTTTAGCCCTCTTCAGAGTACTCCATTCCATTCTTCTTCCAGCTGCCACCATTTTCCTATTCCCTGCACACTGAGCATACTCAGCCCCCATCTTGCTGTTTTCTTTTTGGGGTGAGTCATTTGCCTCTCTGGGTTCCCCTGAGCATGTTGTTACCTCATCTCTCTGTGTGTGCATGTATGGTGCCATTCCCACTACGTAACCACTAGCACTTGGATAATTCAGATTGCTATTGATGTAGTTGCTAGATTGGTCAGTCTGGATGAAACTGGATCCCTTCTGAACCTGCAACTCTGCATCTGCGAGGATAGAATACATAACAGGAAACTTGCCGAACCAGTTCCTTTGTCAAGGTTTGTCAATGCCAGTTCCTTTGACTGGCCAGTTAAGTACCCATCGTCTGCATCTCGAAAGGGTGAGCTCTGTTGCCATAGAAACAAATGGGCAGGCCTTTTGCTCCCCACCTCACCTGCCTGATAGATGAGAGAACAAAGCCAGAGTTGTGCATGTGAGCTGAAAACTGGGGGGAGAGAGAGAGAGAGAGAGAGAGAGAGAGAGAGATGTCTTGCTTTGTGCTGGACTTTGGGTCTCCTCTGGAAACCGACAGGGGAAGCAAGATCTGTTGGGGTCAGGGCCGGCCCACCCTTGTGGCAAGATGAGGCAACTGCCTCAGGTAGCAGAATCCACAGGGGCAGCAGATTCTTCCTCCAAGAAATGATTGCCCGCTGCTGCTGCTGCCGCCGCTGCTACTGGACTCCATCTCCCACCAGCCCCTGACAGCCAGCATGGCTAAAGGTCAGCAATGATGGGAGCTGGTCCATCCACATCTGGAGGAAGATAGGGGGCTCACCACCCTGATATAGATGATGAGAGCTCTGACTCTGCAGTTCCATGCCAGAATAGCCACCCGCAGACATGGGCCCCTGTTGCTTTCTGTAGCTTTTACCAGTCCCTACCCTTCATCAGTCATCCCCCCATACAGGTTAAACCTACTCCTAAGTGGGTTTCTCGTCTCTCTTGTATGTTCCAAGGTTGGGTCTAGGAATTAATATCCACTTCCTCTACACCTGATGTCGGATGTGGGGCAGGAAAAGATGTGTCTGGTTGGAAAAAATGGGGTTTGCAAGCACTGCTGATCAGTTCAAAGTTTGCATAAACAACACAGAACCAGATGTACCAATTGTGTCACTATAAGGCAGCTTCCATTTGCTTTCTTCAAAAAAGCCATGTACTACAGTTTGTTTGATTGATTGATTGATTGATTGATTGATTGATTGACTGATTGATTGATTTTTGCATATCTACAGGGTATCCCTTTTAAAAGAAAGCAAAACCCAGCTCTCTACTCCCCTGACATTCCACCAACCCTGGGCTTGGGTCTATGTGTGGAGTCCTTACTGTAGTAATACTAAATAATTGCAGGTTAGCAATATCCAATCCAGCAGTTCCGTCATAAATGTTCATCTGAGGCAAAAAAAAAACATTTGCATGTGGCACGAGAGGATCAACTTAACAAGCCTCTTTATTCTGGAAAAGATTAACACCAATTATAGCTTTCCCACTATAGTTCCTTCTCACATTCTTGCTTTCTGATCCTTTGCTCTAGAAGTGCCAAACTGGGAGAGGCCAACAGCCTTGCTGTCCCTCCCTCTGTCCCAAAAACATTTCCCCTGAAAACCGGCGATCACGCAGGGTTGTATTTCCATCATCGCTCTGACCAGGAACAAATGTTCTCTTGAGGGGGTGGAAAAAAACAGAAATCATCGTGTGTGTCTCACCCTTTCACCAGTGATGGCGTTGTTGTGTTATGATGTCATTGGCTCGTTCTCTCTCTCTCTCCTCCCCCACTATCCCTCTGACCTCATGGTACCATGCGCTTCCTTTGGACAAACAAACACAATTGGAAGGCACGACTTGGATGTGCGTGCCTGGGAGAGAGCTGGAGCCCTCTGTCCGCGCCAGAGAGTGCTTGGCTTGTGTGAGGCACAGCTGGAGTTCTGGTTCATGCTGCTTTGTGCTTCCGTGCCAAGGGAACATCTCTTAGGAGGGCAAAAAGCAGGACTTCAAAGGCAGCCTTCCCCAACCTGGTGCTCTGACAGATGCTACGGGCCACAGTCTGGATTGGGATGGTGGTAGTTCCTGCGGCTAGGTGGGGAAGCAGGATGGCGACAACCATTCTGGGCTCTCTGGCTGAAATGCCCAAAGTGCTTGCCAGATGTGCTCTGTGGCCAGGGAGGAGCCTTTTCTTCAAGGCTTGGCAACTGCAAGGCTGTTGTTATTTGTTTTATTTTAAAGGACCCTCTGCTTGAGACCCTGAAGAGCTGATAGACAAGAGAAGCAATAGTGGATTAGATCAGGGGTTGGCAACCTAAGGCCAATGGGCCGGAAACGGCCCATGGAGGCCGTTTAACCGGCCCCCAAGCCGAGCTGCCTGCTCGGCGAGTCCCTGCACACTGTGCTAAACCAGGGTGGTGTGGCGCAGGGACTCTCTTCCGCGGCTCCGGAAATTGCTTCTGTGCAGGCACAATTTTCAACGTCTGGGCATGCGCAGAAGCAATTTCCGGCACCATGGACATGCACAGACGTGATTTCCGGTGTCACACTGCGCTGGCCCGGCCTACAAAGGATCTCTGCAGGAGTGATCCGGCCCATGACTGGTAAGCCTTGCCAACCCCTGGATTAGATGGAGGAAGAGTCTGGCCTGGAGCAAGGCAGCTTCCTCAATCCCTAACAGCCATGCAGGTGAAAGTCCTATGGCACCTTGAAGAAGTAACAGATTTATTACAGCATCAGCTTTCATGAAATAAAGTCCACCTCATCAGATGCATGAAGTGTTATCCTCAGTTGACGGATATACAGTTGTACTTTGGAAGTCGAACGGAATCCGTTCCAGAAGTCCGTTCGACTTCCAAAACGTTTGAAAACCAAATTGCGGCTTCTAATTGGCAGCAGGAAGCTCTTGCAGCCAATCAGAAGCTGCAGAAGCACCGTCAGATGTTCGGGTTCCAAAAGAACGTTCACAAACTGGAACAATCACTTCCAGGTTTTTGGAGTTTGGGAGCCAAAACGTCCGAGTTCCAGGGCGTTTGACAACCAAGGTATGTCTGTATTGTTACAAAAGTTGGGCACCATCCCCATCTCTGCCAAGCCATGGCAAGATTCTAGGGGGTTCTGTGTTCCTTTGAGAATCAAGAAATAGGATTTACAGTATTCACATTTATATTACATGGAAATACAGGACGGCCCCATATTATACAGGATGGGTGGCAACCCTAGTCCTGACCCCAGAATTCAGCAGGGAGTCAAGGAACAGCTGAACCTCCACATTGCCAGAATCCACAGCACCCAGGGTCCATAAAACCAGAGGTAAACCCTCACAGGTGCTTTCCTTTGGGCCTGAGGAACCAAGTGCCTCCCACAGTACTCTGAAAGTCCAGTGGCACAGGAGGTGCACCAGGTGGGCAGGGCAGGAAGCGCAGGAGTGCCTGTCTGTAGCTCAGAGGGCTGGCCTAGGAGAGATGGGCAGCAGGCAGAGGCCCAAAAGGTTTAGCTTCGCTTCCAGCCTTTCTTAGAGCAAATTGCTCACTAGGCGCTATCCTTGGTGCTGAGAAAACCACCTGCCTTGAGCGATGGGTTCTTCTGCACAACTAGAATAGGGCATATGTGGTACCCCAGTGCTCATATAGAACCTCTGGCCAGAAATTATGTGGATTGGCCTCTAAGTCCTGTGTCTCTTATTAGATGTATTTATGAAAAAGAGGATATCTTAAAGCATATTTTCTGCAGCCTTTTCATCTTAACGTTCCCAACATTAAGTACTTTGGGGGTTGGCTGAGCGAGTAAATTTGATCGATGTCTAGGTCAATGAACTTATAACAAAACATATTACAAATTCAGTATCTCCAAAACACCCAAACACAATTAAATAATCAACAGGGATCTAAAATAAACACATTAAATACAAACACATGTGCAAGATAAACATTAAACAAATGGAAGATGTGCATACTAACGCATTTGTTAAAATGTATTTATAAGGTGAATAAATAGTGATCAATTGTTTTAAAAAACTTTCTGCTTTTTGTCTGCCATCTCCCAGACATACATAGGTTGGGTTTAATGTCTTCATCACTGCTGCTTTCTAGACCTTTGGTTAACCAATCCTTCAGAAAAGGAGCAAGTCCATCTCTCCAGCTTTTAACATCAAATGCCAACTGTTTGGAGGAAACCAATATGGCACCATAACTATCTCTGAATGTGGCTTGGAGTGTTTTGACTAGAAAACATTTTGTTTCTGTTTCAGATGGGTGCTGTATGAGGAACCTAACTATCGTGGCCAGATGTATGTGGTCGAGAGAGGTGACTACAGCAGCTGCAGTGAGTGGCAAGCTGCCTGTGCAAACATCCAGTCAATCAGAAGGGTTGTCAACTATTTTTAGCTAACTGCCTGGTGAAAACGGAGAGTCTGGACCCTTCCCTCCTGGTCTCTAGAAATGTGAAATAATAAAGACTTGAAATCTGATGTGCCTCTTTTGCATTCCTCCACATGCCCAGGCAGGTCACTGGCTTAAGCAGCCCAGGGCCTGATAGCGCACTGTATGGGTAGCCGCCGTGGACCAGCCAATTGAGGTAGGAAGGTAATTCTGTTTGGGGAGAAAAAGTGCCATTGTTCATGGAATGGTGCATTCTGAAGGCTCACAATAAACTGCAAGGGATAAAGAGATGGGTAAGGAGGTTGTTACTTGAACTCTAATGATGTAAATATAATTATGGGGTTTGATGACCCTTAACAGAGGCATGGAAAGCTGCTTTTTGTCACATAAGACCATTTAGACATCCTCTTTCTAAATATGGAGGTGAGCACACGCCCTCTCAGAAAAGAAGGAGCAAGATGAAAAAGGAAATCGACTCGTGATGGACTTCAACACGACGTGGGCTTCTGAAATCGAGAGCACGGCTGCATTGGCGGGAATGGGAGCAAGTCAAAATCGCAGGGAAGTCCAGCTGTTAGTTGCTGCTTGGAGTGCCTTGCTGAAAAATAATAATAATAATAATAGAAACCTAGTGCTGGTATTGGTGGGGTGGGGTGTGGAAACTTGCAATGTGCTGGGGCAACTGCCAGAGGAAGCCACCTGTTGATACTGACCCTGGTATGAGGTCTCGAAGGAGCACAGGAGGGAGTCAACATTAAGTGACCACGCTCCTAAAGGCATTGCATGATATTCTCTGCAAGATCATCCATTGGCTGTTTAGACCAGGGGTGAAGAACCTCAGGCATGGGATTGAATGTGGCCCTCCAGGCCCCTTTCCCTGGCCCTTGGATTTCTGCCCAGGCAGTACCCCTCACTGGCCCCCACTTTACACTCCAAGAGCTTCTGCTGGGCTGGGATGTGTCCTTCCACTCCCATATTACAGATAGAGAGAGTCGTGTGTTGGCATGTGAAGAAACGAACCTACTGTGCAAAGGGGAAATGGGCAGGACTTCAGGGGTGGGCCTTGGTAATATGCCACCCTGTTATGAGGCCATTTGATGCCCCCTACCAGGCATTGGGAAGGCGCCTTTTTCGGCTGTGCACTCCTGCAACCGTACCACTCGCACTGCCCTAAATCCACTTCTGAGGACTTTGCCTGCTTTTTTCTCTGATCCCATTCACCACTGGCATGCGGCCCTTGAAAGGTCGTTCAGAAGGGAATGTGGCCCTCGGGCTGGAAAAGTTCCCCCACTGCCGGGTTAGACTCATCTGCATGATGGATGCCCACAAATGCTGGCGGCGGCGCTGCTATAAGCCACTCTTGCTAATCTCCTGGAGAGTCTGATGAATTAGCTACTTTGATCTGTCACTTTTACAGGGATCTTCTCTGGCTTGCCAGTTCTAGAGGGCAGATGGGCAGCTAGCTCTTGGCAAATGGAGGTTCTGCTCCTACACACACACACACACACACACAGAGAGAGAGAGAGAGAGAGAGAGAGAGAGAGAGAGACACCACTGCCCTGGACTTCACCCTGTCTGTGAGCACAGAGAAGAGGGAGGTGTCTGTTGTTCGTGACAGTCCAGCCTCAAATCAGCAGAACTTGCAGGGTTTCTTATTTTATTTTTATTTTTATTATTAATTTTGATTAAGTACAAATTAGAAAACATACATATTTACAACAAAAGAAAATACAAAAGAAAAAGAAAATACATATAACCAAGGAAAAAAAATAGAGAATACTTTGTCTCTTTTCATATTTACAGTTATTTATACCTCTATAAAATGCTATTCACAATAAAGGGGTGAAATGAAAGATATCAGAAAAAAGAAGAAAAAAGAACAAAGAACAAAGAACAAAGAAAGAAGTAAAAGAAAAAGATCATAGGTTAAAATTTTTAAAAGTAGATAAGTATTCGCTATACATAGCCGTTTCCCACTTGCAGGGTTTCTTTGCAACACTGTGCTGCTGCTGCTGCTCATTAATGCCGCTTTTGAACTGCAGCAAAGTGCAGGATGACAGGAAGGCAAGGAAACAAGAAGCAGGGAGCGATGTCTGTAAGATCAAGGAAATCTGCCGTGCTCTGGCAGCAGCTCTTGGAAAGTTCACAGAAAGTTGAGGTGGTGAAGACTATGTTTGAAAATTTGACAGACACCCGAGTTACTGCATGCTGTCTTCACAACAACCCTGTGAGGTAGGCCAGTGTGAGAGAGCATGTGTACTCGTGTCCCAAAGCCGTCACGGACATTAATGGCTGGTCAAAGTCCACTTCATGACACATTTCACCCCGCTGGCTGTATAGATGCGGAGGGGTCTGGGTGCAGAAGGAAGACTCCAGACCTAGAAAGGGGCAGGAAGCCAAGGAAGAGTTCCCCTGTCAGACATCAAGAACACAGTGCCTCTGAGCATATTCTATCCACATGATAAGGCACATTATGCCATGTAAGCAGTCATAAAGGTAAAGGTAACCCTGACCATTAGGTCCAGTCGTGGCCGACTCTGGGGTTGCGTGCTCATCTTGCTTTATTGGCCAAGGGAGCCAGCATACAGCTTCTGGGTCATGTGGCCAGCATGACTAAGCCGCTTCTGGCGAACCAGAGCAGCGCACGGAAACACCGTTTACCTTCCCGCCGGAGCAGTACCTATTTATCTACTTGCACTTTGACGTGCTTTCGAATTGCTAGGTTGGTAGGAGCAGGGACCGAGCAACGGGAGTTCACCCCGTTGCGGGGATTCGAACCGTCGACCTTCTGATTGGCAAGCCCTAGGCTCTGTGGTTTAACCCACAGCGCCACCCGCGTCCCATAAGCAGTCATAGTCTTCCCCAAAGAATAATGAGCTACACACAGAGCCACAAATTCCAGCACTGAAGAAACTACACCTCCAATTACATCAAGGATGGAGCATTTATGACCCTCCAGATGTTTTAGAACCAGTTACCTCTGACCATTAGCCATCGTCTGCTAAAACCTCTTGTCTTTCTCTACTGTCCCCCTTGCAAAGCTAGTCTGCATAGCCGTGGCTAAGGGAGTTGTATCCGAAGCAATGTCAGAAAATTTCTATGTCCTCATCTAGAAAGAAATCAGCCCCCTTTAATAAGTGACCAAGGCAAAGAGTTTGCCTTGGGGCAGAGGAAGAAAATGACTCGTGCCACCCTGACTGGGCTGCAACATGCAAGATTCAGGCACTGATGCTCTGTGCCCGATTTCGAACTCTCCTAAAATTATTTTCCACTTGCAAACTGCATTCCGTTCAGGGCCAGCGTAGCTCACTAGTCTCCCTTTTTTTATTGCTCAAAGTGCCATTAAATATTTCTGTTTAGAACCGTACATTCTGGCTCCAGCATGACCTCTTGCCTTGCTAATCTGTCAGCAATTCACAGCTTGGGCTTTTTCGCAGACATGATTTCAATAGAACAGTGACCTATTTCTTATTATTCCATCTTTTTGAGGAGGTTGTCATTTGGGACTAGGAACGGAGAGCAATAAAGTGGGAGAGAAAGCCAGTGATTTAAAACAGGAAGAACTTGCTCCGTGCTTGAAATAATAATCATAATAATCATCAGCTGACTCTTGCAAAATGCGGGTGTTTAACAGGACGGAAGGCATCCATGCTGAATGCATTCTGTAATGAATCCCTTTCCTCCACTGCGGCTAACCTTAGGTTGACTCTGCCCTGCAAGTGAACTCGTGCCTGCTGTCCTCAGCTTGCAGAGCACAAGGAGAAATGCTGAGCCCAAGTTCTGGGTGCCACGTGGGCAGGATATCTTTCTCGGTGGTTCCTATAGGCACTTTCCAGCTCAGTCTCTTCTTCTGGGCCCAACCTACCAATACCAGCTGTTGTGGAGGGGCAGATCTGCCCTCTGAACACCAGCACCGCTGCAACTTATCTGGATGGTGCAGTGCGACAGTGAGATTGCACTAATGTATAAGGCAAATAATAAATGTTGGAAATGTAAAGAAAAAGAAGGAACATTTTCTCACATGTGGTGGGAATGTAAGAAAGTAAAGACCTTCTGGGAAATGATATATAATGAGATGAAAAAGATGTTGAAATATACATTCTTTAAAAAAAAGCAGAAGCATTTTTACTTGGAATTATAGGCCAAGACATTAGTAGACAAGATGTCAAACTGTTCTTATATGCAACAACAGCGGCAAGAGTATTGTTAGCCCAGAAATGGAAGCAAGAAGAAATTCCAATGAAAGAAGAATGGCAGACAAAATTAATGGACTATGCAGAATTGGACAAAATGACAGGAAGGATTTGAATCCTGCGGGACCAGAGATTTACAGAAGATTGGAAGAAGTATATGAATTGTTTGAAGAGCAACTGTAATCAACAAATTACGCTAGTAGGACTACAAGAAGTTTTGTAAGGAGAAATATACGAAGTGTTACAAAGTAGAAAAAGATAGATATTGGTTATGAGTTTGAAATGTAATAGGGAAAATAAGAAATGCATACTAAGAGATTAGATTGGAAAAATTTCAGACAGGACTGATGGAAGTCAAAAAATTGAATAAGATGTAAAAGTATGTTTAATTACTGTTGAAAATGATAAGTTATAAGCTAATAAAAATAGAGAGAGAGAGAGAGAGAGAGAGAGAGAGAGAGAGAGAGAGAGAGATAGATAGAGATTGCACTGGAAGAGCCATTCTGGTGCCACCACCAGTATGTGTAGTACACCACCAGCCAGTGTGGTGTAGTGGTTAAGAGCAGTGGACTCGTAATCTGGGGAACCGGGTTCGCGTCTCCGCTCCTCCGTGACCTCCGTGACCTCCTCCGTGACCTTGGGCCAGTCACACTTCTTTGTTTTTTTTTTAATATTTTTTATTGCGTTTCTTTTCATAGTTTTATACATTCCAAACAGTACAGAAAGACAGAATACAAGAAACAGTTTTTTTTTAATACAAAAAAAAAGAAAATAAAGATTGTAAATATGTAATAATTCAACTTTCAGTAGATCCTTATTGGACTTCCCCGCACCTTCCAGATCTGCGTTATTTAAACTAACAATGTCAGCAATTTGATACCTTATTTCTCACCTTGTTATGACTTTCAATTATTATGTATCCAAATTCAATATATTGTATCTCAGTTTTGATACCTTTAAAATAAACATAATATATTTGATTCACATTTATCTCCTTTTCTCATTTATCACTTATTTTACCATTTGCTTAATCATATTTGCTAAAGCATAACATTTCCTAATCATGCACTGTCTTAGGATTCATACAGCTTATAGTATTTTTGCAAATAGTCTTTAAATTTTTTCCAATCCGCCTCAATTGATTCTTCGTCCAAATCTCGGATTCTGCCGGTCATTTCGGCTAATTCCATGTAGTCCATCAGCTGCGTCTGCCATTCCTCCAGCGTGGGTAAATCTTGTGTCTTCCAGTTCTTTGCGATGAGTATTCTTGCTGCTGTGCTAGCATACATAAACAAAGTCCTGTCCTTCTTTGACACTTTCTGGTCCACCATGCCCAGCAGGAAGGCCTCTGGTTTCTTGGGAAAGGTATACTTAAATACCTTTTTCAATTCATTATAAATCATTTCCCAGAAGGCCTTCACTTTTGGGCAGGTCCACCAGAGGTGAAAGAATGTCCCTTCTGCCTCCTTGCATTTCCAACATTTGGGCCAGTCACACTTCTTTGAAGTCTCTTAGCCCCACTCATCTCACAGAGTGTTTGTTGTGGGGGAGGAAGGGAAAGGAGAATGTTAGCCGCTTTGAGACTCCTTCGGGTAGTGATAAAGCAGGATATCAAATCCAAACTCCTCCTCCTCCTCCTCCTCCTCCTCCTCTTCTTCTTCTTCTTCTTCTTCTTCTTCTTCTTCTTCTTCTTCTTC
>JAXCMG010000017.1:6751016-6764947 GCA_034642415.1 Podarcis siculus | reverse complement strand
CTTCTTCTTCTTCTTCTTCTTCTTCTTCTTCTTCTTCTTCTTCTTCTATGTCCCTGCAGCCCCAAGCTTGCAACCAACCTGCCCCCACCTGCCCCCACCTGGTAAGCGGATGCGATGCAGGGGTCAGGAGGGTGGTTCTAATCATTGGCATACCCCTCAAATGTCCTGAAAAAACTGGAATGTTCCATTTTCCCTTGTGAGAGCATGGCGGCCATTTTGGGTGCCATGACCTCACACAATTTCACGCCAAGATCTCGCCTCCCTGCCCCCCTCAATGCTTTTTCAGAGCTGCAATCTTGCACAGCGCCACAAAGCACACATTTTGGGGTCTCTCTGAAAGCACGGCCCTGAACATAGTGTATCTTTTGAGCTCCACGACAAGAAAAGAGGTTCTGACTAAACATCTGGAAGAACTTTCTGATGGTAAGAGGTGTTCGACAGCGGAAAAGACACCCTCGGGAAGTGGCAGATTCTCCTTCCTTGGAGGTTTCTAAGCAGAGGTTGGATAGCTTTCTGTCATGGATACTTCAGAGTAGCTGGAGAAACTCAGCCAGATGAGCAGGGTATAAATAACTAAATTATAATTATTAACATTATTATTATTTTGTTGAAATTCCTGCATGGGGTATTTTCCAACTCTACAGTTCTGTGGTTCTATTATTCTATGGACAGCTGCGCCACCGCCCTCAGTCAGCCCCCAATCATCACAGACTAAGGCCTTTATGCCGGAATCCATTGGAACCACCGTCAGTTTCTAGTGGATTCCCAGCAGAATTCCATCTCAAGTGCCACTGAGAGGTGAAAACTCAAAAGTGCTGTGGAATTCCATTTGAGTTAAAATTCAGCAACGGCGTCACTTGCCTTAAAAGCAGAAGGAATGCACAAGGTGCAAACTGCCACTAGTTGAGTGCAAAGGTTTCCTCTTAAAAATCAATTCCTTTGAGATTTGGGCAGTACAGTAGCCTTTTTGTTGATGTTGTTTTTTGTAATTGCATCTCAAGCATTTAGTGCAGCTGTGCAATTTCACAAACTAACAAAAAAGGGAAACAAATTGAGAATCTCATCTGTTTCTGTTGAACATTAATTTGCATTCATTTGGATGAAACGGGGGAAATAGGAGCAAGGAAATGTGCTCTTCTTTATCATTCCAGGTACTACTTAGCATCAATCAGCTAGTTTCGTACACATTTGAAGAGGCGCCACATAGAAAGAAGCCTCCCAGTGACTGTAGTGCTGGTTCCTAAAGCCATTGCCAGCTGCGCAGCACAGAGCTCCCTCTTCCTCCTTGCTTCCTGAGCCCCCAGCTTCCTTCAGGAATACTTTTGCTTGCCATCCAGGGTACAAACATGTTCTAAAGGCAAATCCACACATCCATATCCCTCACGTTCTGATTTCAGAAAGGTGGAAGCAAAAAACAGAACTCTTGTAGAAGCCGGTTGTAACCTAGTCTGGTCCTGTTTATACTGCAACACTTGAAATGGTTTGACCGTGTGACTGGAGTTTCCAGCATCGCAATTTCTCCGAAATGTAACTAAGCAGGGAGCAGAATGTGCTGAGACTCGCACAGCGGGACGTGGTTATCTTGGCCAGCGGGACGAAACAAAAACAATGGGATCATCTGAACCTGTAATAATAGTAATCAGAGGAGAACTCAAGGAGCTTTCTTTTTGCTTTATGGGTCCTGTGTGCATCAACTCAAAGTGGAAAATGCTTCATTTTTGTTTGGTGTTTTTCCCCCTCTCTCCTGAAAGTGACATTGTCTCTTTACACAAGAGCCCTGCTGGGATTAGACCAAATATCTAGCTAGCCCAGAATCCTGTTCTTACAGGAGACAATCAAATGCCTATGGGAAGCCCAAAAGCATCACCTAAACACAACAACACTCTCCCCAGTTGTGATCCCCAGCAGCTGTTTTGGAGGTATGTTGATTCCAACAGTGGAGGCATTGTTGCTTGTGGCCATTGATAGCATACCCTCCAGCATTTCTCCAGTGAAAATAGGGACTTCCTATTCCAATATCTGGGATGCAGGTGGTGCTGTGGGTTAAACCACAGAGCCTAGGACTTGCCGATCAGAAGGTCGGTGGTTCGAATCCCCGCAATGAGGTGAGCTCCCGTTGCTCAGTCCCAGCTCCTGCCAACCTAGCAGTTCGAAAGCATGTCAAAGGGCAAGTAGATAAATAGGTACCGCTCCAGCGGGAAGGTAAACGGTGTTTCCGTGCGCTGCTCTGGTTCGTCAGAAGCGGCTTAGTCATGCTGGCCACATGACCCGGAAGCTGTACCCCGGCTCCCTTGGCCAATAAAGCGAGATGAGCGCCACAACCCCAGAGTCGGTCATGACTGGACCTAATGGTCAGGGGTCCCTTTACCTTTACCTTTATTCCAATATCATCATCATCATCAACAACAACAACAATAACAACATTATACGCCGCCCATCTGACTTGGTTGCCCCAGCCACTCTGGGCAGCTTCCAACATATTTTAAAACATAAAACATTAAACAATAAAAAATTCCCTATAGAGGGCTGCATTTAGATGTCTTCTAAAGGTTGTATAGTTTCTTATCTCCTTGGCTCAGGGGTCGCATAACTCTGTTACCTCCAACATTTCTCTGAGGAAAATAGGGACCTCCTAAGGAAAAGTGTGGCATTCTAGGATCAAATCAGAAACCAGGATGGCTTCTGTAAATTCAAGACTGTCCCTGGAAAATAAGGACACTTGGAGGGCCTGTGATAGCCTTATTCTCAATGAATTTGTCTAATCCTCTTTCAAACCCACCCACTGCCACATACTGGCTCACACTTCCCACCTGTCCAAGAAACAAGAAGTTCGGAAGCAGGGCCATGTGCCTTCAAGTTGATAAAGATTCTCCGCAGCCGGTTTGCAACATGTTCATGCCCATACTTCAGGTGTGGGTGTGTGTTTGTGTGTAAGCGAGCTTGTCCCCTGTGGAAACATGGCAGGGCCATCTTCTTTTTGCTCTAAACTGTGACTTGGCCTGGAGGCTTCCCACAGGAAATGTTAACAGACCGCAGCGTGGCATCTCCCAGCACCCTGCTGTGTAAAGTGGTTCTTCTGCTTCCTGAGAAAATGGTAACAAGGCTGCTGACCATATGAGCAGGACCGTAAAATGGCTGGTTCAAATACATGTGTGTCTCTTTTTGATTGACATGAAAACTGAACCCACGTCTCCAGAGGCAATTCGGTGCTCCTGCTGTGAGCTTTATAATTCCATTTGTTCTCAACTCTGGGTAGAAGAGGGGTGCTTTGCAAACTTTCATGCCTTTATTCCTCCCCACCGCAATTAATAATCATATAATGGAATGGAAAACCTCAGGCTGTACTTTGGCGTAGTGCTTTATAGCTCCCAAAGGTGGGTGAAATGTGGCAGAAATGTTATTTCTGGGTTTACAGAAAGAAACCCTGAGGTTTTCACAGATACTTTGGGGGTACCAGTGGAATTTGAAAGGCACCTTAACTGCTTTCCATCCTTCCCAGCCCTAGCAATGATGGCCTCCCCCAAAACCCACTGAGTCACTTTCACAGCATTTAATGGTTACGGTTAGCCATTGGAAAGTTGGCACATTCCATAATGTCTCTTGGAATCTCGTGGGACTTGTACCAAAGATGGGGCAGTTCACACGCCATTGTGTACTTGCAGTGAATCACCTTGCACACCTCTCTGTGCATTCAACACAACGTGTGCCTGTCTCGGCGCATCCACCTGGTTCTATCCAGCGGCGTAGCTAGCCGCTCGGGTGCCCGGTGTAGCCAGGGGTAAGCCACCCATGGGGCTGGGGTGCGCTGCGTGGAGCCTCTCTGCAGCCTCCCCTTCAGCTGTAGGGTGGCTGAGGGAGAGGCAGTGAGCAGGTGCAAGCTCCATGCTGCCATTTCAGGCAGTGCCGAGCCTGCGGGCGCCCAAGCCACCACATCACTCCTAGGAGAGACGTGTGGCTTGGGCACACTGCAGGCCCTGTGGTAAGTGCTGACCCCTGTAGTGTGGCACCCAGTGCCAGACGCATTTCGTTGCGTTTGTTGACAGAACTAAAAAGTTTCGTGAGCCCAATTTTTATTTTTTTAACTCATATTTTTGTCATTTTGTCACCCCTCCCCCTCAGTGATGACACCCGGGGCGGCCAGCACCTACCACACCCCCCTTCCTCCACCTCTGGTTCTATCCACCTGCTTTAAAAAAAGGTAAACAAAATCTGACACATCACTCACCTCCATCACAGAATCCACATTGATGACTGGTTTACCCAATTTCTTGCAGCACATTTTACCATGTCTCCCACTTTGCTCCTCCCCTCGCATTAGCAGGATAACCGGCCAGGATAACCAACTTCCTGTCACGTCAGAAGCCACGATCTGTAAGCCAACAACGAATCACAGCTTAAGGATGGCTAGTGACGGGGGCTTGTTAGGGAACAGCAGACCATGAGCAACGCAGCAAGAAGTTAAATCTTTGGCTGTGTATACACTGCTGTTTACTTTGCACCAAGTGCACTCTCACTGCTGGCTTGGGAAGCAGTAGACACACAATGTAACGCACAACCCATATCAATCCTGTGTCTACTTGGTTGTTTCTTAAGAGAGGCTGGATCTAGACACATCAAAGAAGCGTTTTGGTTTAAACACATTGCGAACTTTGCATGAGAAATCGGGTTGGCAAAAACGGAACTCGGCAGTGCCATCTGGTGTCACAGTGTTAAGAACGCATAAACAACGCATATAAACTGTTTTTTCTTTGCCAATGTAGCTGAGTCCAAAGCCTGTGTTTCGATGTGTTACCCCACTCCAGCCCGAATCCACTTCAATCCGAATTGAGAGATACGACGACGCAGCTGCATTTTAAAGCAGTAATGTGAGCACAGCCTCCCTGCGTTTGTATACCCCACTTACGTCCTGGGAGGAGCAAAGTGGGAGGAGCCAGGCATCACTGTGCACCAGCATGCTGCTCATTCACACCCAGGCGCAGTAAGTCATTCTAGGTTTTTGTTACGTGTGAATTCAACCGCTGCTTGTACAGGCTCACGTGTCAGGCCGTGTGTGATGAGGTGACAGCAAGGCAACATCCTTGTACCACAAGCAGTATTTCCAGAGCTGGCCCAACTCATTTCTTTGCCCTAGGTGAAGGGCAAGATGGAGCAATCCCATGACATACCGTATTTTTCGCTCTATAAGATGCACTTTTTCCCTCCTAAAAAGTAAGGGAAAATGTGTGTGCGTCTTATGGAGCAAATGCAGGCTGCGCAGCTAAGCTAGAAGCCAGAACAGCGAGCTGGAGTGCTGCGCAGCGCTCCATCTCGCTGTTCTGGCTTCTGGGACAGCCCGTGAAGCCTCCGCAGGGCAAGGGGATGAAGGCTCCCCGTGCCCTGCGGAGGCTTCGCGCAAAGCTAGACCAGCTAGAGGGAGCACTGCGCAGAGCTCCTTCTAGCTATTCTGGCTTTTGGATAGCCCCCATGAAGCCTCCATAGGGCAGCAGGACGAAGGCTCCCCGCTGTCCTGCGGAGGCTTCGCGCGACTCTTGCAGGAAGTGGGGGAAAGGGACAGAGCGCACGACTCTGTCCCTTCCCCCACCTCCCAGAAAAGCCCCCAAGAACCGTGCTCCCTTTAAAGAGCACACAGTTCTTGCGGGAGATGGGGGAAGGTACAGAGGGCAGCTTACCCGCACGCAGCCTCTTCCGGGCAGGGGGAGCCTTCATCCTGCTGCCCGGGAGAGGCTTCAGCAGCTATCCTAGAAGCCAGAACAGCAAGAGGCTATCCCAGAAGTGAGATCCCTCTTGCTGTTCTGGCTTCTGGGATTCAGATATTTTTTTTTCTTGTTTCCTCCCCCCCAAACTAGGTACATATTATCATCTGGTGCGTCCTGTAGAGCGAAAAATACTATGCAAATGGTCATTGGAATGGCAATGGAATCTGGCTTCCCTGCTGTTGATGGGACAGCAACCACTACTGTAAGAAGAACAAGCTAGCTTAGATGGGGCTTCTATCCAGCCTGATTTCAGCAGGGAGAGGGCACCCTATAGGCACAAGGTCTCGGTGGGCCCCTGGGCATCAGGCTGGTGACCCCTGGGATACTGTTATCATGAAGGAAGAGAAAGGAAGTGGGGACTGCTCCGAGGTTTAAGAATGACTGGAACGGGGGCTCTGTCTGCTCGGTCAGAAACAGCAGTGACTCTCCTGTTTCACTTGGAGCAAGACAGAGTATCGATGCACATTCCATTCGTCAGAGCAAAACCGCTGATTACACTGTGTGTAAGTTGAGTAGGAGGACTGTCTGCAAAACCAGATGAGTTAAAGGAAGTTCATAAAAGGCTCCTTCCCGCATCCATCCATATTCAGACCATGTCATCTTGGGTATATATGCTATGTTTAGCAGCAAAACCGCTCCTTGGCCCCCTAGTCAGCGCTGGAAAGGAATCCAGCAGTATCAGAGCACGCAGTCTGGAATGAATGGAAACAGATGCTTATGAATCAGCTAACTGCAGTCTTTCGCGCAGGAGAAGGGAACGGTTATTTCTCACTTCAGCAAAACATTTCACTTTTTCTTCTTCATCCTTCCAAGCAGCCTTCTGAAGTGGGTTACGACTGTTATTATCAACTGTGTTTGTCATTCACCCGCCCACCCTCCCTCAATCAAAGGATCTTAACAAGGTGAAATGCAAGCAGGTAAAATTAATTACCGCATTTTTCGCTCTATAAGATGCACCAGACCATAAGACGCACCTAGTTTTTGGAGGAGGAAAACAAGAAAAAAATATTCTGAATCCCAGAAGCCAGAAAAGCAAGAGGAATCACTGCGCAGCGAAAGCAGCGATCCCTCTCACTGTTCTGGCTTCTGGGATAGCTGCGCAGCCTGCATTCGCTCCATAAGACGCACACACATTTCCCCTTACTTTTTAGGAGGGAAAAAGTGAGTCTTATAGAGCAAAAAATACGGTAATTGCCAAATTACAAATCAATGTGCAATACAAAATTCCTTAAAATGCTCATCCAACAATGTCATAAGTACAAGCCCTACCCCACAGAAGCAGCTAACTTAACCGCCAAAATCCTGGGTCAATAAGAAGTATTAGCCCGGCACCTAAAAATGGACCATGATGGTGCCATTCCCCAAATGGTGGCCACTACTGAAACATCCTGTCCACTACTGTATGGGAATTGTTATTCCTACAATGGTCTCCAGCATTGAGTTAATGCATATTTTGATTCTGCAACACTGTTGGATTAAATGGGGTGTCTTGTTCCAGTATGTAGGGAAAATGACAACAAAACAATTACTGGGGAATGGGGATCCTGTCCATGTGGCTCCACCCTCCAGACCTACCTTGGATGAAACAGGTGGATTGTCTCATCCAGGCTTGGGCAAGTGTTGTACCCCTGGACCTGGTCACCACTCAGCATGCAACCAAGCTGCAACCAAATTCTAAGTATGTGAAATTATATTTGCTCACTTTCATCTTCCAACTTATCAGTCATCTTTCCTTTTGACCCTATGTGGTTTTTTCAACAACAACAAAAAGCTGGAGTTATTCATAAGACTCTTCCTACTTTGAAAAAATAATTACAACAATCTTCATTCCATTTCAGTTGCCAGTTTGCAAACAAATCTTGAAAATTAAAAAGGAGGATTGCTTTTTGAAATGTGAAACAGCCACTGGTAGATTTCATTTATTTGCTCCTTCATTTTGTTTTCAATTTCACAATTTGGGTCCCATTTCCTCATTTATCTCTGGTGTAAACAAGAGCGATGTTGGCCAAGACCTGTTTATATACTTTTACACTTATATCCTTTGGCTTGTGCTTAGATTTAGCCCCTCAGGAATGTATTGTTAGAGATAGACAAGGCTGGGCAAGAGGCCAGTTCGCTGCAAATGAAGCAAGAGCTTCCACCAAAGTAGGGAACAGGTTAGATTATTACAACGAGTGTGTGTTGTTTTTCAAATCCCAACAACGCAACAATATCCCTGGGAAATGGCTGGCTTGACTGGAACTGGCTGCTGGCGGTAACCCTTTCCTGAAACAGCTGTACCAGCAGCCATGTAGGTGCACCGCTGAAAAGGATGCTTTATAATTAGAGGTACCAAACATTTTATCCAAAATCCAGTGAGGAAGATTTGTGTATTGAGACAACTTTCCATTTTTGTAATAAGTACAAAAATAGAAGAGGAATGGTGGTGTCCAGGAGTCCATAATGGGTTTTCTAACACATTCAATGCATTGATCAAGTAAGTCCACAAAAGCTAGAAGCCTGCAAGTGTGTGTGTGTGTGTGTGCATGCCATGAAGCTAGAAGCTTGAATTTCCGTGTTGGTTGTCATCTGAAGCCTGCATAGAAATGCAGGTATTCATAACCTCTTGACTGGCTAGGAAAAACATTTCTACCCAGGGACATAGCGTGTGGGGTGCCAGGGGCTTGTGGCTCCAGGCGCACAATTTTCAAGCGGGTGCGAAACAGGCGCCCCCACGCAGGTGCCCCCATCATGGCTTGGCCTAGTGCTCCTCTCCACCTGCTAAGGGCCACGTTGGCCAGCCAGGCAGCTCATTGCAGCTCTGCTTTGCTCCGGAGGGGGTGGGATCAGTCTGGCAGCATTAGCTGGGCTGACACCCTCTGACCGACACATACCCACCCACCCTGGACGCCAGTAACCAAGGCTATGCCACTGCTTCTAACCAAGTGGACTGGTTGAGGAGAGAAAGAATCAACCACCCATCCCTTCTCTGCTAGCCTTCTGCATGTCCATGCTGGTCATAGAGAAAGGGCTCTTTCTTCCTCAGCAGCCAACACAGAACATGTTACCCTGATCCTGGCCCAACTGCGCTGGCTGCCAATAGTTTCCGGGCCCAATTCAAAGTGCTGGTTTTACCATTTTACCACACGCATTTAAGCAATGCACATTCTGTTTCCAAGCAACTGGTCTCATTTCCCAGGTGGGTGTCTCTGCTGGGTCCTTAGGCAGGGTAGACACGCACGAAGGTTCAGACATTCACGTGTAACAAAACTTCTTAACAGCAGGAGACCAGAGCAGGTGAGATGATACTCTGATGGCTTCCCAGTCAGGATTCCTCACTAGTCTGAGCAACTTGGAGACTCTGTTTCTGGATACTGACCTGCTCTTGCTTTTATCACATGGGATAGACTTGCACTGTGCAGGGGGCTAATCCTCTAGGAAAGTTAATTCCAATGGCTGGGCACTTCATTGTTTATGATCAGCTTAAGAAGGGGCTTGAGACTGACTGCTTAGGCCTTTAAAACATTGCTGGCTCCACTTCCTAGAAAGAACAAAAGATCCTTTATTGTCTGCAGAAGACCATAGCACTCCTAATCATCTTGGATTTGGCCCCACAAAACAGGAATCAGAAGTAGTTTTATCCTCTCTCCATTTAAAACTTAATAAGGTTGTTTATTTTGTTTGTAAACATAAATAGTGGTTTTGTCCAAAACCTTTTGCCTCTTGAAAGCAAAACAAGGCAGGATCAAATGCCATTTTTTTTTACCTCTTTTATTTTGTTCCAGCTGCAATTGAAGCTTGCCGTGGGAGTCTAAATGCTTATTCACCAAATGAAAAAGAAGCCAGATTAGCCAGAGGTAATGTTTGTTCAGTCAAAACTTCAGATGCAAGGGAGCTACTCTTAATACTGTTGTTATAGCTGTCAAGTGAGAGGATAAAAATTTCTCTAGACTCTTGTAATTCAATAGCTAAAAGATCTTTCTTCAGTGAGCACTGTTGGCTGAAAGGTGCTTCCTTAAATTAGCACTGATGGCTTTTGATGGCTGGTGGCAGCCTGCTACTGAACACACTCTAGTTGTTTTGGTGGGAATTTGACAGAAACAGTTGGAGAGAATCTAGTGAAGGAGGCAGAAATCACATTTTGTTTCCCCCCAGTTAAATGCTAAAGAGCCTTGTAGGTGTGGGAGGGTTTCAAATGACGTGTTATTTGATTTGGGGGAAACCAACATGGGTTAAAACCCAGCAGTACTGGTCTTGGCTGTTGCCTGCTTCTTCATGTTCATTTCCTATTTTTGTAAATATAACATTAAATAAAAAGATAATGGAGACTGTTCTCTCACAAGGAAACTGATCCTTTACAGAGCTGCCCCTGAAACTTCCTACTATTTGGTGAAATGGGAGCAAACCCGTTTTATTATATCGATGGCTGAAATAGCAATATCCAGCCTTTAAAGCCCAGCCTTTAAAGTGAGTAATTAGGGTAGACAGCCAGCTATATCAGATT
The DNA here is from genome assembly GCA_034642415.1 of Podarcis siculus. Taxonomy (NCBI): domain Eukaryota; kingdom Metazoa; phylum Chordata; class Lepidosauria; order Squamata; family Lacertidae; genus Podarcis; species Podarcis siculus. Next base: position 6,754,708 of record JAXCMG010000017.1, on the reverse strand, counting down.
GGTGCTACAGATTAATGCACAGCTGACTGCACTAAGGCATACATTTTATTTGCGGGGCTGATTTATGGCATGGACCTATGAGCCACTGCATGACACGGTTATTCAGACTCGCTGCTTGGATATGTGTTCCTGACTTCCTGACCTGGAATGAGGCACAGCTGGGACTAATTTGGCTGCCTTGTCCTCCTGGCCCTCCAGCCTCTCAGTGGCTCCTGCAAAATAAAGCAGGAAGAAGAGGCCACTGGTAGATTCTTCAGCAAGCTCTGCTCAGAGCAGCTCACTTGCCCCATTAACCAGCCTAGTCCACCCACCTAGTGTGGAATGTGTGGGTCGATTCACACGTAGATTTCCTCACTTGATTCTTGCAACATCAAGTGATGATTTGCGTCTGTGGCAGGGGTCTGCAACCTTTAAGACAAAAAGAGCCACTTGGATCCGTTTCCGAAGAAAAAGAAACTGGGAGCCGCAAAACCATTGCGACATTTAAAACAAATATAACAGCGTACATGTAACCAGCGTACATCTAAATATATAAATTTATATAAATTTATATAAATATAAATATAACCAGCATACATGCCCCCTTTCAATGCAGTGACCAGCGTACATGCCCCTTACAATGTAGTGACCAGCATACATGCCCCTTACAATGTAGTGGGCGGGCGGGCGGGAAGGTGATGTCGGGATGGTGCGTGACTAACGCACGCACCGCCCCATGCGACGTCACAGCCAGTACAGCGCCCGCCACAGTGGGGAGTGTCGGGGCGCACAATGCGCCTCCTCCCCTCGCTAGTATCCGCCACGGAGCCGCAGCAAAGGTGTAAAAGAGCCACATGCGGCTCCGGAGCCGCGGGTTGCAGACCCCTGGTCTGTGGATTGGGCTTCCCCTGCAATAACATGACAGACGTAAGAACATAAGACAGGCATCCTCAACCTTTGGCCCTCCAGATGTTTTGGACTACAGTTCCCATCATCCCTGACCACTTGTCCTGTTAGCTAGGGATCATGGGAGTTGTAGGCCAAAACATCTGGAGGGCTGCAGGTTGGGGATGGCTGGCATAAGAATTGCCCTGCAGGATCAGGCCCATGGTCCATCTAGCCCAGCCTGCTGTTCTCTCAATGGCCAACTGGATGCCTATGGGAAACGGACAGGAGGGACCAAAGCGCAACAAAGCTCTCTCTGCTTGAGATTCCCAGCAACGTATTCAGAGTCATACTGGCTCCAGCAGAGAAGCTGAACATAGCCATCAGGGTTAGGGGTCGGCAAGGTTTACCTCACCTGGGCCGGTTCACTCCAGCAGAGAGCCCTCCGTGGGCCGGATTATGCGTGTGCGCTCACGCACACGATTTCCAGCATCTGCGTCTGCGCAGACACGATATTCGGTGCCACAGAAGCAGGTCCCCGCACCTTTAGCACAGTGCACGGGGACTTGCCGAATGAACGGCTTGGTTTGGGGGTGGCTCATGGGCAGGTTAAACGACTCCCGTGGGCCGCTTGTGGCCCATGGGCCTTAGGTTGCCTACTCCTGATCTAGACTAACCCTCTTTTAAAGTCCTTAAAGTCAGTGGCCATCACTGCCTCTTTTACTATGCAGTGGATGAATTAACTACAGTGGTACTACTGGTTACGAACTTAATTCATTCCAGAGGTCTGTTCTTAACCTGAAACTGTTCTTAACCTGAAGCACCACTTTAGCTAATGGGGCCTCCCGCTGCCGCCGCACCACTGGTGCATGATTTCTGTTCTCATCCTGGGGCAAAGTTCTTAACCCAAGGTACAACTTCTGGGTTCCTGGAGTCTGTAACCCGAGGTGTTTGTAACCCGAGGTACCACTGTACTTTCTTTTGTCTGTCCTGAATCTTCCAACATTCTGCTTCTTTGGATGTTCATGAATGCTAGTATTATGAGAGAGGGATAAACCCATTTCATTATACACTTTCTCTGCACCATGCATAATTTTATACACATTTGTGTATATTCACCTCTTACTTTTTCTCTGTATGAAAAATCACTTTGTACGCAAATAGCTCTCCTAGGTTTAATTCCCAGAACCATCAGGTAGGACTGAGAAAACTGAGTTGTTGGCATCCATCTCTCTTGATGGACAATGGAGTGTGCCTCCAGGGGTGAAGTTAAACTGCTGCATTAGCAGCACCCAAGTGACCTCCCCAGGGTACAAGTCTGGACAGTGTGTATGGAGCTCCTGGGCTGCCCAGATTTTTTTTTTAAAAAACCCTCTTGGCCTGGATGATGTGGTCCAAAGGAAAGCAGAGCAATGTTTGGCACCAGCTTGGCTATAGGAATTGCCAGAAGGAAGCATTCAAGGTGCCACCCAACCTTCTTAGGGACTCCATTCCGGATTTGTGTAGGGTTTACTCCTTAGCCTTTTCTTCTGAAGATATCCCACAAAGCAGCGGAGGTTTAGGATCAGAGTCTTCCTCCTCCCAGATGGGCTACCTTCCCAGGTTGATGAGCCCCATTTGCTCCTCACTTCCCTCTACAGCTCATGCAGAAACCACCTTATTGACCAATGGACCCACCACTGGTCTCGTTCGGTCAATCCTCCTGAGCCTATCTTCACATGTAGAGGAAGTCCCTAACTCACTGAGGGTTTGAGACCCATTGGCTCCCTTCACCTGGTTTAGCCAGCCAGCCAAAGCCATTCCTGGAGTGCGGGCACTGCCGCATGCTAACAGCTTCTAGGAGCCACAGGTGAGAGCTGAGTGCAGGGTGGGGACCAAAGGTGGACAGTCTACCCCAGAAGGAGCACAACATGTCCCCTACCAGAGGTATTACCTCTCCCCTAACACACCATACACCCTCAAGAAAACTGCAGTGCAGTGCAACCCTGCAGAGTGGCTGCCAATCCTCTGATTGGCAATACTGAGCTAGACTGACACATCTGATGAAGCCCAATTTCTGATCCGGCCAAAGCTTCTCTTGCTTGTCCTCACACTCCCCATTGCCCTCACGTCTTGCCTTCCTAGGAATTCCATATTGTGTGTGTTCCTTTAGCACCCTGAGATACAAAACTTTCCATATCACTTATATACCGCAAGGCATTATGCATTTCCAAGAATCTGTTGTTTAAATCCTAGTAAAAACAGCGGAGAGTCTTGCAGCACTCTTTCTGCTACAGATCCTAGTAGTTTCTGCTATTTAATTCAGCTTTCTTTAGGACCTTGTAGAAATCTGAGGGGTGGTATTTGATCCCCCGCAGAGCGTGAAAAGACGGACAAGTTATGCTCTGCACAACTGTATTAATCTAAGAAACAGTGAAAAAGTTTTGGGGGAGAACTGGGTAAAAGGAGAGAGAAAGAGAGAGAGGTTTCGGAGTCCTGCAGAGATCTTGGCAAGCAGTTCAGATGAGCCTTCTTCACGCACAACTGAAGGGGGTAAGAACAGGAGACAAAAGGCAGCTAGTCTCTCTAAACAGGAAGACTTTTAAAAACCGTTTTTTTCTCTCTGCAGTGCTGCAACAGCCGCCCCAATGAATTATGCTAAACTCAGACTCAGGATCTGCATAGGCACCTTCTTATTACAATGCAAAAAGCCACTGGAGAAAGTTAGGATTTAGGAACTGCCTGAGAGTCCGGGCAAAACTATTTGGCTCCATTAACCCAGCAATCTGTCACCCCCTTTTCTTTCTTTCTTTCTTTCTTTCTTTCTTTCTTTCTTTCTTTCTTTCTTT
>JAXCMG010000017.1:6706951-6750853 GCA_034642415.1 Podarcis siculus | reverse complement strand
ATTTCTTTTTCTTTCCCCTTATCATGGAAGGAAATGAGATCTGCCTGGAAATGACTTTTGCGGTTACTAGATTGGTTTGCTCTCTGGAGTTTGTGTCCTCTAGGATTTTTCCTTCCACCCCCCTGGAACAATGTGAAGAAGCCTGATCCTGCAGCGCGGATCCCTGCACTTTCTGATTTTAATTTGGTTTTTTTGCTTCTTCGCCTGGCCGTAGTTTGTGCGTAAAAAGATAACATTTTTGGATGAAGCTTCTCTGAAGGCGAAAGGGGGTGTGCGTGTTTGCTTATTTGGCTTCTCTCCAACGACACCAGAGATCATGAGCAAGAGGATTTCCCCTCGGGATGGGGATTTGAACTGAAGTAAGCGAGCAACTCTTGTGTGCTGTGTCTACATGTAATAATAATTATTATTTTTTTGAAAATCTGCGAGATTGCTAGGCGGAAACATGGGAATGGTGCCGTGTGGGGGAGCTGGGGGTGTGCAGACTTGCTTTGCCTTATTGTTTAGAAAATGAATTATGATGGAGCTTTGTGGAGAAATGGACAGAGGCGCGAGAGAGATGTGACTCCCCGCGGGTGGGAAACTTGCACAGTTGGGATGGGTGCTTCTCTCTGGGGACATTTCACACGGATTGCTGTGGGGGCTTTTTCTGAGGGAAGAAGGCAGGCGCAGCTCGGGTCATGGGGGTCACCGTGTGGGGCTAATTCGCACCCTTGTATTCTGCTCCCTCATGATATTACCACCGGCCTCACCAATCTGCCTCAGAAACCCCTCCTCACTCCTACAAAAAAAGGACCCACTCCCCACTGAGGGGGTCTTGGGAAGGCACCCAACGTGTGGCACCCAAGGGAGGAGAAAAGAAGAGGTTCGCTGAGGGAAGCGGCAGCCCAATAAAGAGGTTCGCTGAGGGAGCTGTGTGACCCTGGAGAGGAGAGCGATGTGCTGACTTTTGTTTTTTACACACGAGGAGGGGGTTTCTTTTCTTTTCTGTCCTCAGGACAGGAAAAAGAAATACATACATTCGTGTGTGTGGCGGTGGCGAGGGAAACAGTGGGAGTTATAGGGGAGCCTTGGGGGGTCCTGAGGGAAACTTTGGAGAAAGCAAGAATGCTGTGAGGAGGGGGGCTGCGTGAGGGGGGGCAGGAAACAAAGCGGAGAGGAGGACTGCAGGCATCTCTGCGCTGCGCGCGCAAAGGAAACAGGAGAGACGTGGGGGGTGGGCGCTGAGGATTTGGGTCGGGGGCGTTGCTAGTTTGTGTGTATGCGCGCCCCCCTTTTTTCTTCAGAGAGGGAGGGAGCGTGCAGGATCTGCCCCGCGTCCTGTGGGCGAGGGTTACAGACAGAGCCCTGAGGCTTCTCTTTTTGTTTAAAGAGGGGCCGTGAGGGAAGTCCGGGGTGTGTGTGTCTTTTTAGAGGAGGCGAGGGAAGCCTCAGCCCACCCAGACATGGGGGGTGGGGAGGCGGTGGCGTGAGGGAAGCAGCGCAGACATGGTTATGGGGAGGAGTTGGCTGTCTCCCTTCCTGGGCGAGGCAGTCGAAAGGGGTCTTGGCTGCTCCCGGAGTTTTCCCGCCCTCGAAGGGGTCCATTTCTCCACACACACCCCATTGAGGAAGGTTAATATCCTGCCGTCAAAGGGGGAAGCGATTCCATAAGGAAGACCTATTTTGGGTTGCTTCTCCCCTGGCTATCCCCTTTCCCTGGCTTTCACACCTGAGGCTTAGGCTACAATCCTGTAATCTTTAAGAGTTAGGAATAAGCCCCACTGAGTTTAATGGGTTTGCCTATTGAGAAAACATGTATAGGAATGTGGCATTAAATTGAGGTTTAGGGGATACCTGAGATGGAATATAAAATATCTGCACCACCTTGGGGCGTGGGCTCAATTTTGAAATAATTTTGATTTTAAAAATTAAAGGCCTTCATGTAGGGCAGGGATCGGGGCACTTGTGGGCCTGCAGATGTTGGAGTCCATCATCCATAGCTAGTGTGGTCTACCAGGGATGATGGGACCCTGAGAATCATCCTGCTCCAACCGTCTGCAATGCAAGAATATGCAGTTGCCCCATACAGGGATCAAACCTGCGACCTTGACGTTATCAGCACCATGCTCTAACCAACACATAAATAGCACAAGAGGCAGCCTCAAAGGCAGGGTTGGTGTTGCACATAGAATCATAGAATTGTATAGCTGGAAGGGACTATGCAATTATTGTTGCACCTCTAGGAAAACCCTCCTCATAGCTGCACATATATTACGTCTCTGTTCCTAGAGTGGGTGCAAGAATCAAGGCTTGAAATATAATTTACAGCAGGAGCGGCTAAACTCTGTCCCTCCGGACAATGTTTGACTTCAACTCTCATTATCCCTGGCCATTGGCCTTGAGCGTTGGGAGTCCACCAGGATTCGGAGGGCCACATATTAGCCTCTCCTTCTTTACTTCTTTATTGTAAATTGCATTGTGGGTTATTTTTAAATGAAAAACAGCATATAAATACTGTAAGAAAGTAAATAAACGTGGCTTGATGAGGAATGTGCCAAGCTTCACCCTGTGGCCAGTTTTCATATTGAACCAGGCTGCGTTCAAGATAATAGGAGCAGTTCACTGTGGTCAGGAACACAGGGCCCAGGAAGCTGCCTTATACGGAGCCAGACCATTGGCCTATCTTGATCAGTATTGTCTGCACTGACTGGCAGCAGCTCTCTAGGGTTTCAGACATGAGTCTCTAATATCCTTATCTGGAGATGCTGAGGATTGAACCAGGGACCTTCTGCATGCTACAGCCCCTCCCCTGGGGGAGTAAATTACTGCCATATGATGGAATGGAAAGATGGATGGAGCCATGTATTCTTTCCTTTTGCCACTTCTTCTGGCTGCTGGAATAGGGCTGCCAGGTGCTTCACAATTTACTGTTTTATTTTTGACAATCCCAGGCAGGAAGCAAACTAGGAAGTTCTTGAGTTCTTGATGGGCTGTGATAGATTTTACTGGTGGGCTGTGTTTGGCTTACACAATTTGTGTAGGCAGAGTTTGCTATGACAGGCTTCCCTTTGGCTTGGAGATATTAGCCCGGGCAGCCTTGTGCAGATTAAAGACAAACCCCATGGTATCTAGAGACTATTTTCTCCTGGGATTAAGGCGTTGGGGGGCCACTTGCTGGGATAAATAACTGCCACCCCTGCTGCCCTCCCACTGAGATTTATTGCAGAAATGGTTTTGTATGTGTGTTTCCACAAAGGAATTTACTAATCTGAGGCAGCTCTGTGCCCCCTGCCCAGCCCACATATTCTCAGTATCCTTTAACCTTTGCCAAAGAATTCCAAGCATTTTGAAAACCTGGATTTTTGAAGCAGGATAAGTGTATGCAAACTAAGGATATGCATAATATTTGCGATGTCTATTCTGGTCACAGAATTTGATTTTCTTTGGCACAATCTTTGGCAAAACAGCCGTGGCTGTTATTAAAATGACAGCAGCTAGCGTCAAAATAATTTGTCTTCCCTTTAGCTTTTGGACACTTGTGAGTAGCAACCACTATTTGCGGTGAGGGAGGAAAAACATATGGAATAAACTACAGAGTTTGTTGCTTGAACTCTTAGCCATAACTATAGCCCTCCATTCTCCAAGGTCTGGCATGTGATGTAGGTGCATCATTCAATATAAGTTTGCCTAAACTCGGCAGGGCAGCTTCCCAGACTCCAGCTCGCTAAGGAACACTGGTAGCAAAGTCTCCTCTCCTTTTGCATCTGAGAAGAGACATGCCCAGAGCAGTGAAAATCACAGACAGCAGGGAAGGGGAAGCAATTATGTTATTTGTCTGCATCTGATATGATTGCATGATCGGATCATTCAATCACACCTGATCAGCAGAATTACCTGTTCTCAAAGAAGGCATGCCCAGAGCCTCAGACAAGCCTCCTTTAGGCGCAGTAAGTACCGTATTTTTCGCTCTATAAGACTCACCTTTTCCCTCCTAAAAAGTAAGGGGAAATGTGTGTGCGTCTTATGGAGCGAATGCAGGCTGTGCAGCTATCCCAGAAGCCAGAACAGCAAGAGGGATTGCTGCTTTCACTGCACAGTGATCCCTCTTGCTGTTCTGGCTTCTGAGATTCAGATTTTTTTTCTTTCTTGTTTTCCTCCTCCAAAAACTAGGTGCGTCTTGTGGTCTGGTGCGTCTTATAGAGTGAAAAATATGGTAGTTCATCCGAGTCATACCAGAATGCTCTGGCATACAAATTGGAATAACTGTAGTAGAATCATAGAACTGTAGAGTTCAATTCTGTTTCAGCTGAAAGCTTACATGTGGAAAAACAGGGTCACTCCAGTGGCCTTTAGTCAAAAGTCTGGCCATGTTTTTAACCAGGCGAAGTTTTCAGATATTTTTTCAGGGTTTATTTTCCAGGGTTATTCTCATGTTACAATAAACAACGAAATGTTTAATATAATGGGTTTACTCATGGGGGAGGCGCAAGGGTTGGCCAGCTTAATGGTAAAGTTTCTGGCTAATATGGCTGTGTGTCTGAGCAATCTAGTATCATTTGTTATTGTTGTGTTGTTGCTCTTATCATTATTAACACATTTTTTTCACTTTTCGTAGAGACCGCAACATCCCCCTACTGTTTGTTTTTGCACCAAAGATGATCCTTGGAGTTGGCTTGATGCAGCCTGCTGTTTTAAGGCCTACTCCTGATCCTTGTTTGGCTCGGACCCTATGAGACTCTCCACCCCGGCTCCTGCCTTGTTGTGGAACCCGCAGGATGGGGAGCAGTAGTTCGGCACTGAAAGTTTGCACTGATCACCAGGGAGGCATCAACTGGCTGAGCCTCAGCCCAGACGGCCAGTGGCTCCTGACAGGTAGTGAAGATGGCACTGCACGGCTCTGGAGCACTGCGGACAGCCAGTGCAGGGCCCATTTTCAAGGTAGGGTAAACCTTCCTTTAGCCTCTGATTCTGGGGTGCAGCCTGTGGCAAACTCCCTCAGTGAAGATGGGAGCGGGGCAAAATGACCGCATCTGAGGTGATTTAACCTTGGTCAATCCCTGTCTATGACAACTGAGAATTCAGGGATTCTCGCTGATGAAAGGCTAGCTATGTAAATGGATTAAAATTAATAGATGAGAAGGTGAATAAAGAAGAAATGAAGCAGCAACATCAGGAAGCAATGGACATATGTTTGTAACAGGAGCGGGAAACCTAATTACTTTTAAAAATTAATTTGGAAAACATTTAACATTTAATTTGGAAAACTAATAAAATTAATATATATAAAAAAGAGAATTCAGGGATTCTCTGTCTGTGGCAAGGCACTTGTACAACATAAATCAGCTGCAAAAATTCTTAATATTGGTGTTCCTATGACAACTTATTTCCCAAACTAGGTATAAATTAAAGCTGAGGCATGATGGAAGTGGAAACTGTATTTTTACTAACAAGGGACAGTATTTTTTCCATCAGAAATGCTGTTTCAGGTGTAGCCTTTCAGGCCTTGCCCACGGGTAGGAAGAGCATTGCGCCCGGGGGGAGGGAAGAAGGAGCCAATACAGACAGGTCCCCTTCACAGGTTTGAGCAATAACTTTACTCACACCGTATTTTTCGCCCCATAGGGCGCACCGGCCCATAGGGTGCACCTAGGTTTTTTTTTGGGGGGGGGAATAAAGAACACCCCCCCAGTTCTCCCCCTCCATTTTTCATATATTTTATTTAAAAAATCCCATTCTCTCATTATTCTCTCCTTTGAATGATTTCTTATTGAGTTTGTAAGCTTAGCCAATTCTAGGTATTCACTTAGTTTTTCTTTGTTTCTTTTGCAACTGAATAATCTCTAAGGGCTCATGTAAACAGCTTGATTGTCTGCTCTTAAGTTTGTTTTCATCTTCAGAATGAGAAATGCCACTTTTTATACAATTTCCATAGATTGACCTCAAAGTGATTAAAGAACATGGAAGCTGACCATGTAGGTAGAAGGAAGTGCCTATTAAACAAGGAACTTGGTGGACTTAAAAAAAAAGAAAAACTATATTTGAAACAGTAAAAACATTGAGTCAGAAGAAGCTTGAATTTCCAAAGTGTATGTTAGTCATCTTTCATATAGATTGCATCCTTCCCACACATGTGGAGAATTTGAATAGGGGGAGGTTTAATTCCTACCCATTCTGTTGCTGAAATCCTTATGTGCAATTTACGGTACTTGGGAGCAGGTCCCATTGATCTCTATGTGAAAAACACAGGACAATGGCGGTCAGTGCTAACAGAGCAAAACATCAGGCCAGCCCATCTAGGGCTCTGCACTCAGGAAAATGAGCAGGGAGGCAGGGACCCCAGACCCCACAACCATTGAGTCCAGAGTTTAAAAATTACCTAACAGCACCACTGGATTGCTGGAGTGTGAATTTTGGTTTTGTTTTTTAATATATATTTTTATTGGGTTTTACACATGTTTTCCAAACATAACATCCCATCTTGAACAACATAACAGACCTTTGGCTATCACTGCCTAGGACTTCCATCAACCTGATAGACTGATGGTTTTCTAACTTTCTAATTTTGCATTTTATTATTATAGTTATTGCTATAAAATCCAAATCCTAAATAAACTCCTTCTTAGTCCTCTTTCGGAATAATTCATATAGTTCTCCTTACAAAACTTCTTGTGACTCTACAAGCGATGTCAATTGATTACAATTGTCTTTCAAATATATCGTGAATTTCTTCCAGTCCTTCAGGAAAGTCTGGTCTTGCTGGTTCCGCCAGCAACTCGCCAGCAATTTTGCCAACTCAGAATAATCCATCAATTTCATCTGCCACTCTTCTTTTGTTGGTAGTTCTTCCTGCTTCCATCGTTGGGCTAATAGTATTCTTGCTGCAGTTGTCACGTATAAAAACAATTTTTTATCATGCTTATTAATCTCTGTATCTAAAATACCAAGTAAAAGGGCTTCTGGGGTTTTTTTTACAAATGTATATTTCAGCATTTTAAAAATCTCATTATAAATAATTTCCCACCACATATGGTAAAAAGTACCTTCTTTTTCCTTACATTTCCAACATTTATTATTTATTTTATACTACTGGAGTGTGAATTTTGAGGCATAGAGCTGTGGTTTATATGAGATAGTAGAAAGCATCTTTTAAAAGGAGAGCAATTGTCCGGGGGGGGGGGCCTGCACAAGGACATATTTATATCACAGATTCAGAACAGGTTTCACAGACATCTCTCCCTTTCCTGGCAATCCAGGGTATTGTAGTTCTTCAAGTGCTTGCAGATCTGTAGAGAATTCCAGGCACTAACAATCACACCTCCCAGGAATCCTTTGAGGGAAGCATAAGACCAGTACAAAGGTTCTTTCAGATCTGCCACAGTAATCAATTTAAGAATGTGATGCAAACCTTCCTGTTACAAGACCAGGACAGGGAACCCTGTGGTCCTCCAGAGATTGCAGGACAAACTGCAATCATCCCTGGTCACTGGCCATGCTGCCCTGGGTTTGATGGGAGCCGAAATCCAACAACATCTGGACAGCCACAAGTTCCCGTTACAAAAATCTCCTTTTGTAGTTTTCAGTAAATTTGTACTGATCGTTTTTAGTTCTGTATATTTTTTCCCCAGGACATGAAAGCTACATCACATTTTGCCACTTAGAAAATGAAGCTGCTTTTACATGTAGTGCGGATCACACAATTCGAAAGTGGGACGTGATGACAGGCCAGTGCCTGGCGGTTTACCGAGGGCACACATCGATTGTCAACAGGTAGGTACTACAGAGTCTTTTATTTAGAGCTACCTAGATTTCTCACCTTGCCAACTAAGGTTCGTATAGTTAAAGCTATGGTTTTCCTAGTAGTGATGTACGGAAGTGAGAGCTGGACCATAAAGAAGGCTGATCGCCGAAGAATTGATGCTTTTGAATTATGGTGCTGGAGGAGACTCTTGAGAGTCCCATGGACTGCAAGAAGATCAAACATAACCATTCTGAAGGAAATCAGCCCTGAGTGCTCACTGGAAGGACAGATCCTGAAGCTGAGGCTCCAATACTTTGGCCACCTCATGAGAAGAGAAGACTCCCTGGAAAAGACCCTGATGTTGGGAAAGATGGAGGGCACAAGGAGAAGGGGACGACAGAGGACAAGATGGTTGGATAGTGTTTTCGAAGCTACCAGCATGAATTTGACTAAACTGCAGGAGGCAGTGGAAGACAGAAGTGCCTGGCGTGCTCTGGTCCATGGGGTCACAAAGAGTTGGACACGACTAAACAACAACAACAAAGATTTCTCCCCTCACCCTGTGTTCTCTGCTTGTCACAACCTGTAATCTGATGCTAGTTAGCTCCTCAGTTAACCTCCTCAGGTCCCCCATCCTTACTTCTGATTCTGTTCAAAACTAGTCTTTTCCTCCCTATGTTGTATTGCACAAATGGATTGCCTAAATTTCTGCTACACATGCTCTTGGCAGTATGCGATTAGTTATTCCAGCAAGAATGCTGACGCAGCCACAGCCTGGGCAAGAGAGACGGACAGAAGAACAAGGAGGAACTGAACCGAATCCTCTGCTGGGAATGAAATTGGCAACAGCTGCACCTGATAAAGAGATTAAAAAGCATTGTGTTAAGCATACTTCTTAGTAGTAAAAAAGAAAGGAAGGGGGGATACAGCTAAAGCTTTGTTTAAAGATTTGGAATTTTGCCCTGCTGTTAATTACCCCCCAGAGAAGCTTAAAGCCAGACGTTGATTTGTTATGCTAAACGTGCATTCTGTGTGCAAGCAAGAAAGGGATCCTTTTTGTGTGTGTGTCAGCTGCCAAATGTACTTCTCCTTTTTGCAAATGGAATTTCTAGATACTAAATTGGCAACCTAGGCTGGAATACAGAGGACCACCCTTAGGGATCCTATACCATCTTTAGGTATGGTCATCTGCAGTGTTCAGTTTTATTGCACTTGGGGAAATCTAGGGCCGTGATAAAGTTCACCTGTCCACGTGGCCAAGCACTTACAGTACATGGCTGCACCACAATTTGTTCAGAAACATCCACCATCTAGGAAACTATGGCTGGCATGCAACCATGGCTATTAGTGGATAAGGTTGAGAATTCAGCTGCCCCAGGATTTAATCTGACCCCATTTCAGTTAATCTAGATATAAATAAGTTTCTGGAAAAGTAGCCGGGAATTCAAGGAACTAGCACAGTATTTTTATTCCAGCAGGCTTCACAACTGAATTATGACATCACTGTATTGTTTTAACTCATTTTTAGTTTTATTCTACTGGATCTTCTGTACACCACTTAGAGACGACTGTGATTAAGCAGTATGCAAATTGGGGGAATAAAAATATATTCATGTGGGGTACTATGTTTAGTTCTGCATACAGCAGTTCAGCTAATAAAGCTGAGGAAAAAAGCTACAAGGATTAGTAAGATTGCAGTCTTATTTACCTGAGTGTAAGCCCCATTTCTTAGGGACGCGGGTGGCGCTGTGGGTAAAACCTCAGTGCCTAGGACTTGCCGATTGTATGGTCGGCAGTTCGAATCCCCGCGGCGGGGTGAGCTCCCATCCTTCGGTCCCAGCTCCTGCCCACCTAGCAGTTCGAAAGCACCCCTAAGTGCAAGTAGATAAATAGGTACCGCTTTCTAGCGGGAAGGTAAACGGCGTCTCCGTGTGCTGCGCTGGTGCTGGATCGCCAGAGCAGCTTCGTCACGCTGGCCACATGACCCGGAAGTGTCTCCGGACAGCGCTGGCCCCCGGCCTCTTAAGTGAGATGGGTGTACAACCCTAGAGTCGGACACGACTGGCCCGTACGGGCAGGGGTACCTTTACCTTTAAGCCCCATTTAATTCTGTGGGACTTACTTTTCAGTAGAGGTGTATAGGATTACATGCTGAGAGTCTAAAGCACAAACATTATAAGTACAGGTAGGTAGCCGTGTTGGTCTGCCATACATAGCTATCAACTTTTCCCTTTTCTTGCGAGGAGTCCTATTCGGAATAAGGGAATTTACCTTTAAAAAAGGGAAAAGTTGACAGCTATGCTGCCGTAGTCGGGGAAAAAATTCCTTCCAGTAGCACCTTAGAGACCAACTAAGTTTGTTATTGGTATGAGCTTTCATGTGCATGCACACTTCTTCAGATATGCACACGAAAGCTCATACCAATAACAAACTTAGTTGGTCTCTAAGGTGCTACTGGAAGAAACATTATAAGGGCAGGCAGAAGGAGCTGGGGGGAAAACTTCAGACTCTTTTGACATGTGGCTTATTCCCCCACCCCCAACAGGATTCTGGTTTTCAAGGATTATCTCTTCAGTGGCTCCTATGACAGGACAGCACGGTGCTGGAGTGTGGATAAGGAGAAGCCAATCCAAGAGTTTCGAGGCCACCGGAACTGTGTTCTGACATTGGCTCTTTACTCCTCCAAGGATGTCCTTGAGGATTCAGAAGAGGAAGAGTTGGAGGAGGAGAAATTGAGCCGGGGCTTCTTGGTGACAGGGAGCACAGACTGCACTGTCAAGGTCTGGTGGGTGTCCAGTGGGCGCTGCCACCAAACCCTGCTGGGACACACTGGGGCCGTCTTATGTCTTATACTTGATGCTCCAAACAGGGAGCTTTTTTCAGGCAGCACTGATTACACCATTCGGACTTGGAACATCGTGACTGGCGAGCAGCTCAGAGTGTTCAAAGAGCATCAAGGATCTGTCATTTGCCTAGAGGTAAGTGACTTGATATTGGCCTGGTTTGTACATAACACTAAACCATGGTTTGTTTAACCAAAGTGTCCTTTGTTTGAATGTCTGAACCCAGCCCAGCAGACTAACCACAGTTTGTTTTTGTTTTCTGGGAACAATCAGTGATGTGTTTTGTAGTTGGCTAACACACCATAGATTGTTTGGTGGCACACTGGAATCCAGGTGTCTTACTTAGCCTTGGTTTGTTTGACCACAGCACCCCAAATGCATGCCAAACTACAGAGGCATGAGGCAAGAGCAGCTGGAAAATGAACCAAGCTTCGGAGAACGAACCACAGCTTCTTTGAATGTATGCAAGGTGACTCATGTACAAGCAATGGTTAAGGCTTAGCATTATGTGCAAATGTAGCCACTCACTAAGGCCAGTGTTGCTGCTTGGAGCAACTGGGCAACCAACTAGGGTAGCATTTGTTGGGAAGAGAAAGCAGCAGAGGAAGCCAGTGTGATAAAGGACTTCTATAGTAATGGAACTAATGTAAGGAATGGCCCAAGTAGCGGCTGTTAACTTATCCCAGTGTCGTATGCTCAAATAAGGTATTTCCTGACAGATTGCAATACATACGTGGAGAGATTCACGTAAAGTAAAGCAACTGTCAGAGTGTGTCCACAAAGGAGATGAACTGAAGAACTCCATGACAAAGAAAAGAAGTAGGATAGTCTTCTGCATCTGATTGGGATGGAGCACATCCCTGAGAACTGTGGTCAGAAGGAACTTCTGAGCAACTCTCTTCTAGATTTCTTTGGTCAGAAAGATACAGAAATAGCCTTGAACAGCTGCATACATGCAGAGCATGTCTGTCAACTACTCTGGGATTTTATTTTCCTTGCATTGAGGCGAGAGCTATGTACAGTGTGTGTGTGTGTGTGTGTGTGTGTGAGAGAGAGAGAGAGAGAGAGAGAGAGAGAGAGAGAGAGAGAGAGAGACTAATTCTAGGAAGAACATAGGAAGTATCCTTATACTGAGTCAGACCCTTGGTCCATTTAGGTCAGTATACACTGACAGGTAGTGGCTCTCCAGGAATTCAGGCAGCATTCTCTCCTGGCCTTCCCTGGAGATACCGGATATTGAACCTGAGACCTTCTGCATGCAAAGCAGCTGACCCATGACATTTGTGGTGCCGTAACCATTGAAAAATGCAGCTGTGCAGGCATGGTTCCATGTGGGAAGCTGTGAAAAGCCATGCAACCCTGTGAAAAATATATTTATATAATTGCAAGGGAAGGGACCACAGAAAGTTGGAGCGGGAGATAAATTATCTCCGTAAACATGTTCTATCCACCACAAAGGTCTCTTCAATGTTATGATTTGTAGACTAGTAGAGTGAGTAATGCTGGCCTTGGGCATAGAGAATGCAGGTTGAAATCCTGCTCAGCAATGACGCTCACTGAACAGCCTTGAGAAAGTTGCCAAGCTGGCTCACAAACACATGTCCATCACCACTCAGTGACTGCAGCACGAACGGGTGTTTTCTTCATGTTGAGTTGTCACAAAACAAATGCTAAGGACAGGACCCAGTTACCTCATGTCAACGGTGCTTTGCCTTTTAGTGGAATGAATCCACATGTTCAGCTGTGGCTCATCAGGTCATAGTGTTGAGGAGCTGAATAAGGCACGTGCCTTGGGTATACTGCCCAAAAGCTACCTCACAGGATTGTTGCAGAGATTAACTGACACTGTGATCTCATTGAAGGAATGTTATAAAAACGAATAAGTGTGAGGACTGTACCTGACTGCATGACTGCGTTTAACACAGGGCACTTTCAATGGATGGTTTAGCAAGACATTGATCAGGAATCAGCTGTTACTTGCTCCATGCAGGGGGATAACTACAAGGTAGAGATAGATAATCTTGTCTTCTATACATTGTTTTTGCGAACGCCTGTCCAGTAGTGGAAATGAGTAGGTGTCAATTTAAGCTTTCCAGGGTTGAGTCAGTCATGTGTGGACAGTGTTATCTGTGATTCCATGAAACATGTTGATGTGAACAAGGCCAGGGATGAGTGAGAGGAGAAGCTGCACTGGCCTGCTGGAAATTAAATGGCTAAGGCTCTTCCTCCATGTTTTATGGGACTGCATGAAGTAAGTGAAATGGGATGAAAGCCATCCCATGTAGTATTGTCAACATGACCTGAGAAATTTGTCAAATGAGTTTCCACCAAGTTCCTCCTTTCTTTGGGATGTGAAGATACTGCAAGCGCCATTGAACAAAGGGTTGCAAGCTCCGCTGGTGTGAAGCAGGGCTGCGGAACCTCTGGCCCTCCAGATGTTGTAGTGCAACTCCCATCATCCCTGACCACTGAGCATGCTGGCTGGGGCTGAATGGAGTGGGAGCCCAGCAAGCTCTGGAGGGCCAGAGATGCTTCCCATCCCTGGTGTAAAGGACGGACGCCTCCATGCTGTCTGCTTCTCTAGCTGTCAACACAGCAGAAGTGATTGCCTAGCCAGCTTCACGATGCAGCATGCGAATGCCACAGAAGGCTAGAGCATCTGTCTTTTAGGAGCTCAGGCAGTTGCCACTCTGCAGACATTCCCTAAGAGGTACAAGCGCAGTTGTACTCCTTGTTTTCCGTGATCTGCTGTGCTTTTCTCCAACAGCCGCTCTGTTGGGAAATTAGCCAGAGTGAACAAAGCCTTTTCCAATGCCAGCCAAGAAAAACACAGCAACAAAGCCGTTTGCTGCTTCTTCAAGCCACAGGCAGATTATAATTGGGATTTGTGTCTCCCCAGCTATTTTATTTTTTTTAAAAAAACAGGCATTGTTGGGGTTTGGATAAGTTTGGAAGAAACCTATGGTGGAAAGGGCTCTTTCCCGCTTCCCCCTTCCCTTGCTAATCATGGGAAATTAATCTCTGCTCTTGTCGATGAAAGGCATGCCTGTCTTTCTAATGAAAGAAATTAAAAGCACGTTTCGCAGAGATTGGCCACTTTATTTTATCTTGACATAAATGAAGCAAAAATCGTGTATAGGCTTTCCTGTTAACACACTTGGTATGTGCCTCACGATATAGGATACCTTAAGCCCTACGGCTGCAGTTGTTTTTCCATTCCATTAGCCAAATGACTGTTGTGGGAGGTTGCATGAAATGTTTCTTTTATTTAAAATAATGGATCTCTTCTGGAAGCAAGCATTCCTTCAGGAGGAGGGGGAGGGGGAACCTGCACCAAACCGAAGTTTTCTGAACAAGAAAGTTTGCTGTTTTGTGGGTTTCTTGCCTATGTATGTTTTCTGTAGAGGAAAACAGCTGAAAATAAGAATTGGTAGGAGACATTGGCTTGGGTAATGGAGTGTGCAGCTTCTCAGAGGCCTCATCCAGACTTCCTTTTGTGCCACATTTCTAGGATCATGTCTGCTCTTTAAAGCCATGTGTTGGAGCACTTTTTTGTTTGGCCTGGTGCTTTTCCCCATGAAAACCCACTTTTTTACTTCTGCATTGGAGAAAACGGCAATCTGCAGAAACCCCGAATTGCTGCTTGTTCAGATTCAGCGTTAAAGAGCAGTTTTTACTGAGGAAAGCAGTGGGGGGGGGGAGGTGCTCTGACACCACACTTTAAAACATGGACCTCTGCCTAGAAAGCACGGGGCGAAATGTTAAGTGTAGATGAGCCCAGAGTTTTGTATCTGACCCTACATTTTAAAACACTGCTTGCTATTAACTAAATACATATAGATTTGCTTGTTTGTAATCCTGAATTGAATTGCCACCTCCAGTCTATGTTACCCAAGTCATTGTCTTAGTCATTCTAATCCACTGCCTTTTAAATTAGAAGCATATGCAAGGGATTCTTTGTACCTCCGTTTTCTGAGAAACAAATACAGTCATACCTTGGTTGACGAATGCCTTGCGACTCAAACGTTTTGGCTCCCGAACACCTCAAAACCGGAAGTGAGTGTTATAGTTTGCAAACGTTCTTTGGAACCTGCATGTCCAACAGACTTCCAAAATGGATTCCATTTGACTTCCGAGGTACCACTGTGCAGTCATTACCTCTCCTACAGACTATTGGATGTTAAGCTCAGCAGAGGTGGCCCTCTAGGTAGTTCTACTGCTCTAAGAGGTTCATGAAGTTATGGAATTCCCTCCCCACAGAGGTGAATCTAGCATATTCATTATGCTGAAATGCAACTCTTTATCCTTGCCTTTGCCATCTGTGACACACACACACACACACACACACACACACACACACACACACACCTTCCTTTCTTGTGTCACTTGTTTTAAACTGTTTTTAATACTCTATTGTCGCATGCCACCCCAGTCTCTGAATGGTGAGAGATTCCAGGGGTTCCAGGTGCTCACCCAGGATTCGTGTTTCCTTCTGGGAATGAGGCACAGCAGAGACTGTGGGGTCTTCATGATACGTGGTTTATTTACAGATATATGCAAAGGGATGGAGATTCACTAGTTTTAAAGGATCTGCTCCTAATTATACTAGTGGAGTGAGAGCTATTTCATCTGTTCTTCTTTGACATCTCAAAGCCATTTGGAGGCCCACTGGGAGCCCTGGCTGTGTGCAGAACATAAGATCAGAGGTCTGTGTTAGAGCTCCAAAAGCTGTGCTGCTTTCTACATTGCAATCATATCATTGAATTGTGTCATCGTTTTTCTTTTTGCAGGGGGAAGGCAGCGCCGAAAATGACCATGACTCCGAACAATGCTCCCTCGCGAAAGTGATCTTTCCTCTCTTTCCCCTCTTAGCTTGTGAATCGGCGCTTGTATTCAGGGAGTGCAGACAGGACGGTGAAATGCTGGTTGGCCGATACAGGGGAGCGAGTCCGGACATTCAAGGCTCACAAGCACAGTGTCAGCACTTTGAAATACCATGCTGGAATATGTAAGTTCCAACAAACCCTCCCAATTGCCTTTTCTCATCTTGTCCACTGGTGACAGATATGTTAGTTCAGGAACAACCACCTCCTGTGTATTCTCCTAATAGCAGAATTTTGCCACAGCTATCCAAGTCCTGAGGGTATGAAGGAGACAAGCATCCCCATGCTATTCTCCTTCTTTTGTTAGGTAAGCCAACAACACAGACCTAGGCAGAGGCTCATGTAGAGTTTTAGCTCCTTATAAAAAGGGTGTCACACATCTTGTTTCAGATTTTGAATTTTCTTTCCTCTTATCCCTGATGCCATTTTGCTCACCTGGCACACTTTGCTAGAGTTGAAGACACACTTATATTTTTAGGCCAGGCCTGTGAAATTGCTTTTTTGTATGTTGCAGAGCTTGTAATGGCACCGCTTAGCAACTTTGGTGATTAAGTGGTATATAAATAGTTGAAAGTAGGTAATAAGTAAATTGGCTGCAAACAATAAAAATCTAACTGACAGATGTTGCAAGAAGTGAAAGCAGATGAATATCGATGAAATATCCTGTTAAGGATGTAGATTGTGAATGAGTGACATCTTTTCAAAAACTTAGCGGTGGTTATTGCTTTAAATCTCATTTTGGCAGCTTGCTATGGTCTCTGGTTAAACCAGTTATCCAGGCATTTGTGGAAAAACTATACTGCAGAAAAACCAAATACCTCCTAGAACAGGAGTGAGGAATTTACAGCCTGTGAGCCAATCCTAGCCTGCTAGAGAATCCAGTTTGGCTTACAAGGCCATTTCACCCAAACCATGCCCAGCTGATGTCATGCTGATGGGTGAGTGATGTCAGCTGATATACAAGAACAGGGTTCCATTTTGACTGAGTTTACTTATATGTCACTTTTCCACAACAAGCTTTGCCCAAAGTGGCTTGCAGCAAACATTCAAAGCATTAAAAGTACAAATATACAAAATATAGAACATGTCAGTAAATTCAAAATAACGAAAACCAGTAGTTTAGGAAACACATAATAAACTCAACATTACAAAGAAAAAAAACAATCTAGGCTTAAGTACATAAATACAAATAAAATTTTCCATTGGCTGCACCCCCTGTTCCCCACAGGGTTGGGGCTGTGCACCCAAAGTAGCAGGATGTAACCCCTTTTCTCATCACCTGATGAGGTTGCTCATCGGGTGAAGGGAACACACTGGCATAGCACCCCCCCACCCTCATCAACTTTGACAGGTAGGCAGGACCACCCAGATATCAGTAGCCTGAAGCCATTATGACATCAGATGATTGACAGATTGGTCAGCCCAGCCAGCTGTCATATTTCCATGGGGGTGTGGGGAGATAAGGATCTGGCATGTCAGGCTAAAAAGACTCCCTACCCTGTCATAGAAGCATGTAGGTTTTGGCATGAACCCCCTGGAATGGATCCGTGAAGCCCAGAGTTCTGGCCTGCAGAGAGGGGACTCTGTAACTTGAAGGCTGGAATCCCTTTCAGCCGCATGGTAGGTAATGAGCATATTGGGTTGCGGCGGCAAGGAATTACGCTAGCAGCTAACTTCCTCCTCATGCTCCCACTGCCCATGGTCCAGGTGGCTTCATTCCAATGGGGCTTTCATCAGAGGTGTGCCTGGCAGATTATGCCCTTGGCATTAGCTGGTACCAGTTAAAAGCCAAATGTTAAATTGGGGCTCTTCCCCTGCTGGCAGTACCCTACCATGCTAGCCCAAAAGATTAAGCTGCATAGCCACACTGCAAATTATATTATGCTCCCCCCCCCAACACGTTCAGTTGAATGTTGAGGGTACTTTAAGGCAATTTTGGGCTCCAAGTACACAGGTATTCTGAGCTGGGTCTTTCTTTCTTTTTGGCCCCCTGCGCACCCTTGGCCTTGGTAGAAAAGCAGAACAGTCAGTTGTTCATCCAGAGATAGTCACACTCTCCCCTTCTGTAGCAGCAGACCAAGGCCTTTGCGTTTAAGGAATAAATGCTTCCAGATGGCACAAAATCATCCCGGCAGTTGGCAAACTTGGACTGTTCTCCTGATCTCTGTTAAAAAAAACCACCCAACAACGTAGTAATTGGATGTAATAAATGTCCTCAGAGGGCGTTACTGGCTTTGCATGCCTTTTTTCTACATATACCCAATCTGATACCCCTTTCAGACTTTATTCATGCTGACACAACCCCAGTTGCATATTGGATGTGCAGCAAGCACACAGCTGAAGTGGCACGATTTGTGCTGAAAACAGTTGTGGTTGTGTTTTGATGCCCATTCTGCATCAACAGGTTTCCTTCCCTCTTAGCCTGGACCTGCTAGAATTGAAAGGGTAGAGAGGATGTTTGCCTACCTGAAGTAATCATACCAGAAAGCATCCTTGGCAACTAAAGCTAGGAGTCTACCCCTTGCAGCCTGAGCTGCAAAAAAGCTGCTGGCTCTAGAATGCTTTAGTAATGCATTCCTTCATGTCTTGTCATCTTAACACCATAGCCAGTCAAGCACTCCCTTATTCTGAGCCTGAGCACATGCACACGAAAGCTCATACCAATAACATAGTTGGTCTCTAAGGTGCTACTGGAAGGAATTTTATTATTTTGTTTCGACTACGGCAGACCAACACGGCTACCTACCTGTAACTAGCTCAGTATTGTTTGCAGAGAGTGGCAGCAACTCTCCAGGGTTTCAGGCAGGAGTCTGGAGATACCAGCCATCTAACCTGCAGGCAAGACATGCTCTTTGCCACTGAGCCATGGGCCTTGACCTCTTGAGATATGTTTTAGCTTTGAATACAGAAAACAGCAGCTTAAGGATGAATTGGACGTCATGTGTAATTCACTCCTAATGCCCTTCCCTTCCCAATACACCTAACAGAGGCTCTGCCACTCTTTGCAACCCAGAACTGTTTGCCACCTAGACCCATTAATAAGAATTCACTGCTAGATGGCAGGAGAAAGATCCCATGTGAGTGCTGGGAGGAGCTATTGCCTCTGTGGGTGGTAAAGGGCAAAGAATTACCTTTAAGAGAGGACTCTAAATTTGACAGGCATGGCACCATTCTGAACCCTTCGGAAGCCTTTTCTTGCTTTACAGCATGTCTGGATTGTAAGTGCAACCTTTGTTTGATTATGTTTATCACATGAACCCCGTGATTATGGGTTTCTATAGCAGGATACCTTTTCAAAGTAAAAAATGCCCTGGGTTAATTGAATGAAAAAGAATATTTAACACATTCCAAATAGAAATGCCCCTTTTTAGAAGACACTAAGATTAAAAATGACTTGCTCTGTTGTTCAAACAATTAATTAAAGAAAAGAAAATCTCATTCTGCTTGCTAAGTGATTCATTGTTTGTGTTACATCCTGTGGTATATTTGGTCTTCGTGCCTAACTGATAGAAAAGGAAATTACATGGCTATATAGGGTGTTTAGCTTTGATTTAATTTATAATTGATGTCATAAATTCTTATTGATGTCATAAATTTTAAGGCTTTTTTTTTGCATATGCCAGTTGTTTCCATCTTTAGTATTTGGTGAATGCTTATAAATTTAAAAAAATGTAAAGCTGAGGAGTGCCAAAATATATAAGATAGTTGGGTTCAGTTCCCCTCCTTGTGAATTTCACTAAGAGAATTGGGGAAAGTGCCTATCCAAGCCTACCTTGCAAGTTTGTTGTGAGGATAAAAAGCGAAAAAATACATTACGACTCCCCTGACATATATTATTATTTTACTGAGTGCTACATTCAGCCTCAGGGTGGATTATCAAATTAGAATTAGAATTAGAATGGAAATTAGCTGAAAATAATTCCCAAAGGGTTGGCACATTTACCTTCTCTGTTCCACCCCTTCCTCTTATAAGACTCACTTTAGGCTACAACCCTGAACCGACTTATCAGGGAGTAAGTTCTGATGAATTCAATGACACTTATCTTGTGTAGTTTGAATCTTCGCTTTGTTTACCTGCCGAGTTGACCCTTTGTGTTGAAAATAGGAGAAAACAAACATTTTAATAGCAAACGAATAAAAAAAAAAGTTATTCTGAAAAGGTCCCTCATCCTTGTTTTCATTACAGTGTTTACAGGAAGCGGTGACGCCTGTGCCCGAGCTTTTAATACCAAGACCGGCATCCTGCAAAGAGTGTTCCGAGGTCACAAGCTGGTTATTAACTGCATCCAGGTGAGCCTCACAAAGAGCAGCTGCACAACACTTGGCTATCGCTCTGTGGGTCAGGAACGGTTTGGTGTCACTTCCTTTACAAGCACTTAAGGGTTCCTTCTGTTAGCTATTAATGGCAGGCTGGGCCATAGCTCACTTTTATAACACATGCTTTGGATGCTGAAGGCCCCAGGTTCAATCCTCAGCATCTTCAGGTAGGCTATAAAAGAGCATTGAAAAGCTACTTCCTGCTGGTCCAAACAAGGCTCAGCCAGATGGAACAATGGACTGACATTGTTACCGATACTCATTGATTGTTGTGCAGTGATGGATGTGGAAGATTCTTTAGAAAAAGGCTCTACTGGGGGGGATTGTTTCCTTGCTCATAGGGTCACCCTATGAAGTTGATTTGCTTAGGCAGCTTTAAAATAAGTTCCAGACCCATCCATGGTCCCTGGGTCCTAAGTTAATTCACAATATCCAACCAAATGTTGCTTAGGCAACCTGGGGATTCAAGCCAGCCTCCGTAGACTTCATACCTGGCTGCTTGCTATAAACCCAATCTGCAAGCTCTCAGTGAGCTAAGGCACATGCAAAAAAGCTCTTTCACCCATTCCTCCCCAGTAAACAGAAGTGGACTCTTTAGCAGAGCCCTCTCATAATTATGCACCCAACATGCCTGAGATGAAGGCCAAAAGCTTCCGTCAGAGTGAGCAGCGAGAGAGGCATTGGCTGTGCTCTTCTGTTATGCACTCACATTCCTGAGCCAAGATAGGCACATGGCAGTGAGCAGCTCCCTGGAAAAAACAACGCTCTATTGCTCTTTTGTGCTGCATCGAGTGGGGTGAGTCAAGAGCCCTTTGTTTTTTGGATGGAGCCCGCAGGAAGTGGGAGCCAGGAGGTCAAGAGAATGATGCCTCTTCAGGTTTCATTACATTTGAAACACTTTGTTAAAAATTATTTAGGTGTTTAAGTATAAATAAAATGAGGATTGCATCTCCTGCCACTATCGGTTTGAAGCTGGGTTCACGCACTGACTCCGGCTGGGTGTTGTGCCTTCTTCTGAGTGGTAGGCATTAGCAGGCCTCCTCCGCCAGACTTTGTTCCTTCTGTGCTTGCCACACCTTCTTCTTCTCATCATGCTGGAGGCATTCTTTGTGTGCTCCCTTTGGTTGCACATGAACAGGTCCTGCCTCTGACAAAACTGTGGGTGTCTTTTTACCTGTCACATATCACAGATGTGAGGAACCTTTGGTCCTCCAGATGTTGCTGATCTACAACTCCCTTGAAAAGCATATTTGGGGAGGCAGTGTGATGGTTGGGGTGTGTGTCAAATTTTGCCGAGGGCCACTAAAAAAAGGCATTGAGGGCCACATACGGCCCTTGGGCCGCAAGCTGAACCACCATACAGTCATACCTCGGGTTACAGACGCTTCAGGTTGTGTTTTTTCGGGTTACAGACCCGCCAAAACCCAGAAGTACCGGAATGGGTTACTTCCAGGTTTCGGGGGTCACACATGTGCAGAAGTGCTGAATCGCAACCCACGCGTGCGCAGATGTGCCACTGTGGGTTGCAAACGTGCATCCCACATGGATCATGTTCGCATCCCGAGTGTCCACTGTACAATGAAATAATAAAGGAGGCGGTTGCTTTACACCTTTGTAACCAGCCACCCCACCCACACCTGGGATTGGGCTCAGAAGGAAGGGAGAAAATGGGTTGTACAAAAAAAGGAACAGAGAAGCTGCCTCTTTGCTTCTGTGTGCTGTGTTGTGACTATGGCTAAGCTGTCCTTTTAAAATACGGCACTTTTGTTCCAGATTCACAACGAATTACTGTACACGGCCTCCCACGACGGCACGCTAAGGATCTGGGACATACGTCAGGTCAGCAAGCGGAGCAAGCGGCGCTGGAAGGAGAGGTCGATCCAGGGCAGGCGTTCTCAGAAGGGAAGCCTGTCTCGGCTCTTCAACAACAAAGTGGGCTGCATGGTGCACCAGGAAAACAGGGGGGAGCAGGAGGCCGTGGAGCTCGTGTGACGGCTGGGCTGGTGTGAGAGGACAGGAAGCACCCAGTCAACTACATAAGGGAACGCCTGAGCCAACTGACTTACCAAGCCAAATGCAGCCTGTAGCTCATTATACTGAGCAGGCCTATCAGGGGCTCAGATTCCATGTCCTGGCATTTCTGCCCGCCTGCCATAATCAAGCACCTGGCTGGCCACAGCCTTGTATCCTGGGTGGGCTGCGTTCAGCAAGGTGGGTCACAAGCTGTGTGGGCATGATCCTGGCCTGATGCTGATGAAATGGCAACAAAAAAGAAGCAGGGAGGTGAACTATGACAAATACCTATTTCATGATGATGTATGTATTCTCGTGAACATATAGAAATGCCCGTTTTGTTGGTCTACTGCATCACACACCGTTTGTTGCCCACAGAGATGTCTCATCCTGCACGCTGCAGGTGCAGATTTCTAAGCAACGGGGCCCGCAGAGGCAGTACAACTAGGAGTCGCTCAGAAAGGGAGGGGGCAAGGAAGACTCAGGGGTGGAAGCCAGAGCTTTAACAGGTCAGTCATAGAAGGTTAGGGAGCCTGATGTCATGTTTAGGTGGTGTGTCACAGAACAGGGGTATATGGTAACTCCCCCCCCCCTTTTGCTTTGTGCCCAGACCTGGAAAGGTATTTAATGGTACATGCAGGAAAAAGCAGTTGCTGTGCATTGGATGTGTACTTAATGCCTTGTTAACAACATATTCCCATTCCATAATTTAACACCAGGGGAAACTGCTTCTCTGGGTTTTGCAGCAGAGCCAGCTAAGCAGAGCACTGATTACTGATGTCGGTAATCCCTCGCTCTCCTCAGAGCAGTTTTGCAATTATTTGCCAATGAATCATGCTAAATGGATGGATAAGTTCATGAATGATGTGGCACTTTTACAACCTCCCCCCCCCCGCTCCCCATAGAGCATGAGGCATATGCAAAGCATATTGCATCCAAGGTGGGATCACAGCCACCCACCAATCAGCACTTTGCACAGCTGCCTTTCCACTTAGGGAGCCAGCGCATTTCCGCATCTGCACTAGGCTGGGGCTTAGTTTAGTGTGATGTGCAGAAATTGCCATTGTGGTGGGTTGTGAGCTTTTGCACTGGCCTCTCCAGGTGGCCCTTAAACAAGAGTTTGATCTACAGATGAGCATATTCAGCTCCAGGCCACAAAAAGCCTCACTTACTGATTTGTTTTTCAAACTTCTGTTAAAAGCAAAAGGCTGGATTCTTAAAAGCAAAACTGGGTTTCAGGGCGAGAGGTTTCTGGCAACATTTGGGAACTGGAAAATGGTTGGGCTTGTCTTCATGAGGATACGGTTGGAGCAAATTGGTCTGGGTTCTATCAGGGTAAAATATGGAGTGTTTTTTGTAAGTGGGTAGGAGATACTTGACTAAACTGCGGGAGGCAGTGGAAGACAGAAGTGCCTAGCGCGCTCTGGTCCATGGGGTCACGAGGAGTCGGACACGACTAAACGACTAAACAACAACAAAGGAGATACTTGTGATAATCTCCATGGGGACTGGTGATGGAATGAGGGTCTGACGTAAGCTCTTTCAGAAGTAAAAGTGTGTTGGTTCCTTGCTGGCAGAAGGAGCAGGGAGATGCATCTCCTGTCCTTCACTGGAGAAGGCAGCAAAGATGTGTGTGTGAATGTGTGGAATATGGGCCCAGCAGAGTGACTTGGAACCTGTCCTTGAGATGGGACGTGTGTGGAGTGGAAGCTGTGTGAGCTGCTTTTCTGCTCATGAAAGACAAAGGAAGTAGTCTAGTATGAGGCTTTGGAAGACCTCTGTTGCTTGTGTGGCTAAGCTTCTCCACCTGGGGAAGCAATCTCTTACTCTGGTTTTCTCCTTTCTCCCTCTGATGTTTGTTTAGATAACCACTGAGCCATAAATATGTAACTATGATGTTGTGGATTTTGTTGTAGCAGTGTTTAACTGAAACAAGTACTTTAATCACCTGTGTGTGGCTTTCTTTGTTGTGTAGCATACCGAGCCAGTGCCTGTGACAAGGGGGGGGGGGTAATAAAAACTGTCATAGATATAACACTTAATGTGTTCTCTCTCTTTTTTTGGACTGATTTTAATCACAGCAGGATAAAGCCTTCCATATTCTACAGCAATGGCATCAAATGAAAGTTAAATACAAGAAATATAACTGGCATGGGGGAGAAAAGGAAGGCAGCAATTTTGTAAGTACTGTACTGTATTCCTCTATCCCAGGGACCGGGAACCTCTGGCCTGTGGGCTAATCTTAGCCCACCAAGGCATCCAAGTTGACCTATAAGACCATTTCCCTCTAACCATGCACACCTTCCCATCAGCTGACAACACTCATTATATCACCCGATGGACTTAAATCCTGCATAAACACATGCAGCCAAAGCAGCAGGAATTAACAACCCTGCTCATCAGCCGTGTAGGGTTAAATCCTGCTCATTTTGGCAGCATTCCAGCCAAACCCTTTAATGTTTAATGTTTCAGGAAAATTTCAGGAAAGGGTTTGCATGGAATCCCCTGCAAAAGCAGAGGGGGAAATCCTTCCTTTTGGCAACGACTTGCAAGGTGCTTTGAAACCCAACTTTGGGACTTCAAAGCACCTTGGATCTGATGTCATTGTGATGTGAGGTGGTTAACAGAAGGGCAGTCCCACCTTCTGTCAAATTTGGCCTACAAGGCTGATCCTATACCTCTAAACAGCAAGTTATATTGCTAGAAAGCCAACTCAAGAAGGCACTGCTGGTGGGTGGATCAGCAGGAATCACTGCTTTCCTCCCAAAGCCCATTCCTGGTGTAGTGACTTGAGAGAATGAGCTGTGAGGCTGCTGGTTCACATCTCTCAGGCACAAATACACTACCTGGCCCTATTAGTTCAGCCTCAGCCTCCTCATCTGTAATAACAACACTGGCTTACTTTACAGGTCTGGTGTAAGGATTACTGCAAATAGTGTATGCATTGAAATGCTTTGAACGGTGCAAGCGCTATATAAATATGAAGTGCGTGTATACTTTATCTATAATCCTCTCTCTTCACTAGACTGAATTAAAAAGACCCAATTGCTAGCTGACCACAGCAGGTTGTGCATTCACCCATTGCCCCTACAGTGATCCCAATTGGTGCCCCCACTGTTACCATTCCCACCCCATAGTTCTAATCTGGTTCCCTCCAGCAGCTTTTCGTTTCAATAAAAAAAATCATACAATGCCAAAGCAGGTGACAAACCTTGCTTTCAGTTTGCCTTTAATGAAACAGCCATTTCCTCTAATAACAACTCAGGTGGGCAGTGCTGAGGGAGATGGAGGGGAAACAGAGGAAGCCAAGAATGGAGGTAGCGTCATGCTAAGGGGAAATCCTAGAGGTTGGCAGAAGTACAAAAAATACATATACAGATTTTTTTTTCTTATGCTGGTCTATGACCGTAATAAAGTTCATTCATTCAGAAGTGTAACCCATATATGGGAAAAAAAACCATGAGGCTAAATATCCCTAAGATAGAAGGGAGAAAGGGGAGCATTTGGTGTAAGCTGCACAAGAGCTCCCTGCAGGGCATGGCCCAATATTTTATTTTTAAATGACTGGATTATTATTCTTATTAGGGGGTTGCAATCTTGATAGGTTTTGAGCAAGGATGAGCAGCAGAGTTAACTGGACACAGGAGAAAAAGGGGCGGCGGGGGAGACTGTGGAGTAGTTCAATTGACTTCAATAGTACCAGTCCTACAGTGTCAGAGAGTTGGTGGGGGGACGGGACGGCTTTTGAGGCTTCCAGCCAATTCTTCTGCCTGCTCGTTTGGGGTGGATGAATGCATCTTTTATTTGCTTTCCTGTTCCTGAGCAGATTACAACATTCTCACGCTTCTGCCAATTACTCTTGCTGTGCAAACTGCAAATACTTGTACAATTCTTTCCAGCTGGAGTGGCAGCTTTTGGGGTGCTTTCAGCATTTCAAGTAAAAGATGCAGGGCTAATGGCTTCTACACTAATTAGCTCTCCTAGTACTCATAAATGTGACAACTCTACGAATTTTTAAAACTTATTCTTAAAAAGGAAAGCCAAATGGCACACGGTAGGTGCTAATGGATGGCTTCCTTACGAAAAGAAGCCGCTTGCAAGGCGTCTCCCCATTAACGTTTCAGTGGAAGACAGGAAGCTGCCGTACATGAGTCAGACTGGTGGTCCATCTAGCTCAGTAGTGTCAACACTGACTGGCAGCAGCTCTCCAGGGTTTCAGGAAAGGAGCACTCCCAGCAATAGCTGGAGGTGCTATGGACCTTCTCCACATAACCTCTTTTGTAAAGTAGGGCAGTATTCTATCCATGTTATCATCATCCTCAAATGCCAGAGGCCCCCTGAAGGGCTCATGTTCCCAGGCTGAATCCAGGCTGCTTGAGTTTGGCACATTTGTCCAGGTGGGTGCTGAGCCCCACTGACCGAAGAGCCTGCATGTGCCTTGACTGCTTGCCTGCAAACATGGCAGCTTCCCAGCATCTCCTGATCTCATTCCTAGTAATCCCTTCTCCTCAGCACTGCCGTCTGCTTCTCCTGGGCCTTCTGGAATTGCTTCTTGCTCATACCCTTACTTATGATACCCTATGGTATAGTGTAATTGAACTAGCCCTGTATTCTTATTCTTTATTTTAAAATTTTCCCCATCAATCAACATCCACGCATGTTAGCTTTGTTTAAACTTGCTTACACTTCTGGATGCTTGATTTACTCAGGATGGTGTTTCAGTTATAAATATGCATGACAAAAGCCATTTAGACAATTTCCTGTTCCTTAATTTCAACAGTTATGGCTTCTCGCAAAGTGCTCTGGGAAGCGTAGTTTGTATAAAGGGTGCTGAGAATTGTAGCTCTGTGGCAGTTCGTTACTCTCAGCACCCTTAACAAACTACACATCCCAGGATTATCTGGGAAACCATGGCTTTTAACAATAAGAGCGCTTTAAATGTATGGCATGGATGTGACCCCAGTGACAAATCTTTTTAGGTGCTCTGGAGCCAGGAGAATAAAGCTTTAACTCACATGTTTGGGACACCGGATTCCACTGTCCCTGAGGTCTCACCGCCTTCCTCATGCTGCCAGTCAAGAGGCCAAGCCTTGCTGGCTCCTGCTGCCTATGCATAGGAAGTGTCAACAAGAACAAAGGAACTTGGGGACTTGTACTTCTTGGGGGAAGATGTCACAGGGTGGCACACGTCTCTTTGTCTCTCAAACTACAACTTACCCTCAGTTTTCTGCTCAAGTTAACAGGCTTGCATGCCTGGGTAAATCACGACCATTGAAATTGTTATTAAATTTCTCTAGCCAACCAGTAAATATTCCCAGGGCAGCTGACAAATTTATATATACAGTGGTACCTCTGGTTGCAGACAGGATCTGTTCTGGAGGTTGGGTCGGATCCCGAGGTTTCCGCGACCTGAGGACCACTTCTGCACACGCGTGGCAAAACCCGGTAAAATACTTCCAGGTTTGCCGCAAGCGCATCCCGAAGTTTACATAACCAGAGGGTTACGTAAACGGAGATACGACTATTATACACACCCCCCCCCCCAATATAACACAATTAGAAACAAGCTGTAAAAAGCAAAAAGTGTCTTTACAACAGACACAGCAAGCAAGCACTGTTCACAGCCTGTACAGTGGTACCTCGGGTTACATATGCTTCAGGTTAAATACGCTTCAGATTACAGACTCCGCTAACCCAGAAATATTACCTCAGGTTAAGAACTTTGCTTCAGGATGAGAACAGAAATCGTGCAGCGGTGGCGCAGCCGCAGCTATTAGCTAAAGTGGTGCTTCAGGTTAAGAACAGTTTCAGGTTAAGAATGGACCTCCAGAACGAATTAAGTTCTTAACCCGAGGTACCACTGTATTTAAAACACAGTTAAGAAACCTAGCACCAAAAAGGCTACAGAAAAAGTGTCAGGAGCCCCACTTCCTCTCCACCACTATGGCTGGGCCTTTCAAGAATTCATAAAATGAATTAAGTCTCCAAGCAAGTGCAGATACTCTTTATTCTGTCTGTATGGCTGAAAGAATAACAGATAACCAGCACATTGTCTTCCCATCAGAACGTGCTAGTTAGGTGTAAGGACAATGACACTGGTAGGAGCAGCTGCTACATCCCTCCTTATCTGAGAAGCAAATCTCATGTGCCCGATACTTGTCATCACCCAAATGACTGTTCAATCATAAAGTTACCACCCAAAGTGCATCAGGACATTTCGGATAAACGAAACCTACCATTTTCTAGTCCTGTCCCCTGGAAAAGCGAAGTAAGGTGCCTAATGTGTCCTTGCACACAATACATCCAGCTTCAAGATCGCCTTCTGATGATGACAACCAGCAGACTTGGTTTGTGGCTTTTGGGGTGTGCCTTGATGGGAGAATGATGCTCCGTGACCTGGCTGCCTGCCCCTGTCCTGACCAAGCCATTTTAATGGCATCAAGTTAAGTCCAGCACAGCCTTAAGGAGCATTATCTCCAGGACAGGAACCCTGCATTTCTGTCTCATATTAGTTAAAATACTGAATGAATCCTGGGTGACCTCTAGTGGCGAGACAGCAACTTATTTTTCAGTTTGGGAAGGTCTCTTCAAGGACCAAGGTTTTTATCCTGTGTCACGGGAGGAAAGGTTTGGGTGCAAGAACCATCACATCATAGAAGTTACTACATCAGAGGCAATACTTGTAGTTATTTATTAATACTTAAAATGTGGGTGCCAATTAAGATCATGAAGCTTTCTTGCTATATAAACACATTTGCCCTCCTGGTGCCTCTTGAATCTGACCCTAGGAGACCAAATTGCAGGAGACTGAAGGAGGCAGTGGCAGCCTCCTAGGTGAGAGACTAACATTTCAGAGCAATTTACGCTGAGATTTTTTTGTGGTCCAGGGATTCAGAAGCAGGGTCGCAGCTGGAACATCTGTGAAAAAAACTTGTATACACCTTTGCCTCTTACTAGTTTCTTTTGCCTATTTTGTTGCATTTTAAATACATTGGAGGCTGCCTTCAGAACTAGGACTGCTAGGCAGGTTTAAGAATAGTGTCTGCCATGTTTTTACCAACAATTCTTTATTTACTTCCCCTTGTTTATAGCTGCAAAAACTGGTGTATACATAAATGAACATGAGATTGTGTCTACATCACCACTACAACCAGTAGTTCCCTATCTGGTTATCAAGAGGGGCTTAATGTGAGGTCCACAGTCACACCACCAACTTGGCCTGGTGTGTGGTATCCAGGATGAATTCAGCAAACGCTTTAAAAAAAAAAAAAGTCAGGTGACATCACCACTCAATCCAATTTGCGTTGGAAGGATAAAGGAGGGAAGTGATTTGTAAGCCAGCAGTACAAGGAAGAATCCTACCACATTGCCAACCCTGTCCGGATCAAAACCACCTCCTACAGGCTCTCTGGCTGCAGTTTGCAAGTTAATTTTCCAAGGTTTGCTAATCAGCAGTGATAACAGTGCAGGATGATTTACTGAAGACACAAATTTAGCAGTTATGGGATATTGCAAAAACTGGAAAAGGTGTTTCTTTGCATGAGATCCCACAGAGCCAATGATGGCATGAGTCATCAGTACTGAACTGGATGGTTTAACTGGTTTAACACAGCATGGCACCTGCCTTTGTACTTTTAACACACTTCTATTTTTAAGGCAAGAAACCTTAAATTTTGGAACTACTGGACAAGCACAGCCTAGACTAAAGACCACGTCACAGGTTGCGCGTAACACTAAGCCAAATTATGGCTTGGCAAAAATGAGCAAGTGTGCTGGCACCCAGAGCAAAAATCACAGCCCTTTCACTCCTCCCCTTGTCCTGCTGCTGCCATATTACCCAGAGCTAAGGCATGGTTTGGGCTTGGGTGTTGTGTGTGAATCCAAGTTTGTGGTTTGTTCTGGATTCACCGCTAGTGGTTTGTTTCAGGGAGACACACAAGTCTAGGTTCACTCACAGCGCTAAACCGAACCACAGCCTAGTGACCATGATATTCGCTGAGTGCCTGGCATGCTTGCTCCTTTTTGCTAAGGCATGGTTTGGTTTAGTGCAAGCGAGGCCACACAATTTCCTTCTTGAACAGGGTTAAGCAAGGCAGCTCAGGGGAACCCACCAGCCCATTTCTAAAAGCTCTGCTTGTGGTATTTCTTTCATTCGCATTTTGACGACAAGGGGAATAGGTCACAAAATGGCTGCAATTGGACCCCCTTGAAACAAAAGTCTCCTAAACTGATGTGCTGCAACTGAAGTTTGGCTATTTGTATGGTATGAATTTGGCTATTTGTATAGTATGAATATACACACCTGCATCACTTTTCCAGGGAAAAGCATCAGCAGGGAAAAGCAACATGGGACATTGCCCAAGAGCCTCTTCCTGTAAAGATAATTTTCAGTGCCTACCACTTCCAAATGGGCAGTCCTCAGCTTTATGGGGAAACTGCAATAAATGTGATGGATGGGTGGGGGTTTATTTTTATTGGTTGTTACTGCATTATTGAAAAAAGCAGCTCTTTAAAGTCCATGCACAATAGATTTACAGCTGGCTCTAGAATACAGGATGGCCAGAAAAAGCTCTATAAGAACGGACAAATCTATACACTTATGTCTCTTATTTCTGTGACCAGGAGATATTAGAGCTAGTCACAGTGGATACTATGTATGTGCTGTCACAGTCAGATCATCTGCAGTTTTAAAACAAATCTGGGTTTTGTGAATGTATGCAGAACTGATTTTATTTGCTCTAATTAAATAGATGAATTTCACACCAATATAATATATCGAAGCTCTCTATAAAAATATTTCTTCTGCAAATATTTTTGTTCTACAATTAAATGTATTCCTCTCCAGTGTCACTATAGATTAATAGTACTACAGGTTTTACTCATGCCAGTGTTTGTTTTTTAAAAATATGCAACTGACTTAACTTAAGGCATTTGGCAAAAAGAGGGTCAGACATATTTGCAATCTAAGTATTAGAAGTCCACGGTCCTAATCTAGACTAAGTACATTACACTTAAAATTAGTCATGACCCACTGACTTCACTGTGACTTACATGCAACTAATTCCCCCCCCCCCCTGGATCTAAGACCCACAAATGCTGGTTCATGTAAGTGATACTGGAGTCTTTCAGAATTTGCCTACTGGGACTGTGTTTGCAGGTGCTGTATGTAAGAGAGGTATTCATTGATGACAAGCTCTTCCTCTTCCAGAGTTAGGTCCAGATAATCTTCTTCGTGCTCTGGGATGTCCTCTAAGATTTCATTGACAGCATCTACTTCCATGTCTTCATCAGTTGAAGCCCCAGAAGTGCCTGCAAAGAAGACAGGCATGTAGCACACATGACGGAAAAGTCTCTAATTCTCAAGTCTCAAAAGGCCCCTCACCATAATGTTGGTTCTTCTGCAACAGTACTTTGCATCAACAATTTGATTTGGTACAAGGCTTTATAGGAATCTCTAATCTGGTCAAAAATTGAGATGTACTGTTCAGACTTAAACCTTTTCCAGACTCTATCAAGCACAGTATCCGTGGGGGGATGAGAAGCAGGGATTATTTCCATAACGTAACTAGTTACTGACAATGGTATTGTGAACATTAACGCAACGAAAGGGGGGGGGAACCACCCCAAGATGCTAGTGACTTGACCCTGGAATCTATTCAAGTCGTCACTGTGCAAGACTTTTTTATGGATAAATAGCTAATATTTAAAGAAAAATATCATTTAGTGGGTTGTATCCAACTCAATGGACCTAAGTTAGTTATGTCCATTAATTTTAATGGCCCTACTCAGAGTAGAACCAGCATTGGCTACATGCAACCCATTATAAAATCCATGCATGAAGCAGAAGCAAACGTTTGAAAGTAAGCTCAAGATTTAGAGCGTTCAAGCATAAATCAAATTCAGTATAAGGACAGAAAGTGGTTAAAATACAAAAAAGAATCTAGGAAATTCTGACAAGTACAAACAAATTTGTAAGAGCCTTTCACACACAAGCAAAAGGTTTAATGAACAAGAAGAGACAGCAGATAATTTCTCAGATCCCTCAGAGGATATAGACATCAGAAGCATAAGAACAGGGTATCATCAGAGTAAGAAGACTGAAGGAAGGAGATGGAGCTGAGCTAGTTCTTTATGTAAAAGCGTAATCCTATACATGTCTATTCAGAATTAAGTCACAGTAGGACTTACTCCAAAGTGAGTGTGTATGGGATTGCAGTCTAAAGGAATTGATCACTGCATGTATAAGTTCAGGTATTAAGACCAAAGCAAAGATTGTTAAAGCTTTTACAACACATGCCTGTGCACGCTTACTCAAAGGCCCACTGTGTTCAGAGGGGCTTACTTCTAGGAAAATGGGCATAGGATTTCAACCATAGGATCTTAAATAAACATTTTAGAAAAACCAACGTGTCTCAAAATCTCTTAGTAAAATGATAGAACAGGCAGAAGAAAGATTTAGAGGAAATGCACTATACAAAATCCCTAAACTGATGGTAGAATGACTGGAAGTTTTAGTTTATTCAGGTTTATACTTGAAAAGGAGGAAATTACATTTTTTAAACCACCATTAAGTAAAGAAAAGTGAATATACAGATTGGGGTTTCCCATGAAATTAATGGTAGATTATTAGAGAGCTGACTATCACTCAGTGCAAGAGGCAGAGGGTATATAACATATATATATCAGCTCAGAGGAGGTTGAAAGTGTAGCTTTAAATGACATGACAACAGAGGATATAAGAAATAAAGAAGGCAGTGCTGCCCTGAAGATACAGTGGGGAATTTTAGGGTGCCATCTTTGCGTTTAATTATAATGTTTCATCTCATTCCGACAAGCAATTAGTGATAATAGGAAGGCCGTTATTACCTTGAGTTTTTCCTCTTCCTTCTTTCCTCTTTTTCCTTTTCTCTTTTTCCAGACAAAAAATAAAAAAATGAGTAATTTCAAATGGATGAGCTTGAATGTAAGTGGGTTGAACAACCCATTAAAAATGACGACTCTCTTTTCTTAAGGGAGGAATTTGATCTAATTTTTACATAAGCAGCCCGCTCCCCCATGAACAAAAACAGAAGGTGGAGTAATTGGTATAACCAACTGTGTCCATTTCTCCATTAATGCACAGAAGATGCAGAAAGGAGATGTAATATTTTAAGAGGTGCTTTAGATAAACTTTAAGTGTATGGGATAAGAATTTGGATAGATTCATTTTACAGGTGGCATTTTGGGCAATGGGCAGCAGTCAAGGAATGTCTATCTTCAGAGAGGCATAAAACAAGGCTCCCGTGTCATCTTTGGTATCTGATGTATTGATCAATGTTGTACCCTAGAGTCCACAGGATGACTTAGAGTGGAAGACACATGGTTGCTCCCCCCAAGAGCCTTAACCTTGTCACAGTTAAATGAGCTTTTTTTGAGATCTGGCAGTATATGAGTTTTGACAAGTCTGAGTAAACAGAGACACAACTGAAGTGGAAATTGCCCACCGATGTGAAGCTAAGTGGAAAGCCAAACATAGGGAGATATCTGGGGCACTTTTTCAAACGACAGAAAAAATAAATGGTCGAAAATAATAGCCTCATATTCAAGGTGAAACAGCAAATACTAGAGCGGTCAAAATTGAAAACATAACTCTTGCCTGAGTTTTTCTTTCTTTCGTAACTTGATAATAAAACTGCCCAAGGAAGAAAAGCTGGACTTGATTCAAGCAATTAT
The DNA here is from genome assembly GCA_034642415.1 of Podarcis siculus. NCBI lineage: Eukaryota > Metazoa > Chordata > Lepidosauria > Squamata > Lacertidae > Podarcis > Podarcis siculus. The sequence continues at coordinate 6,717,365 of JAXCMG010000017.1, read as the reverse complement.
AAACTACTTAGTTTGGACCTACCAAAATCCCCAGCATCAAAGCTGAGGTTTTGTAATGGAGATGGAGGGACAAGGGGATGGCATCGCCAGACAGCAATGGTAATTAACATTAATGCATAGCCACATTAAGTTCTCTTGGTGAATGGTGGGAGTCCAGTCGGGATATATGTTATGATACTGGATAGCTAAGACTAGAAATCCACCTGAAAGAATGGGATGTTCCTAGTCTATATATGCACATGAAAAAACATCTATCTATACATAGCCTAAGTAGTACAAGGATGTTGTTAGGGAACAAGTGGGCATCAGAGTCATCTCCAATAACTTCAGTGATCTTCTATAAAGAAATTAAGGTGGCAAAAGAAGTCTCAGACTTTATGACCTAGGAAGGGGCCAGAAGGACCTGCCATTGCAATATAGTCATTATAGGAAGATTTATGACATGCACTGAAGTTCAGGAAACTACCGGTATGCAAACCCACCCACCACCGTAGTTTTAAGACTTTCAAATTTGGAACCCGCTCAAAGAAGTTCAAAGAGCACATCAGAGTACTTCCTTATTCTTTTATATAAAAAAATGTTTAGTATCTCTCAAAACTGTCTGCAACTAACTCACCACTTTTAGTATCTCTCCTGATAACAATGAAAATAGTAAGATGATTTATGGGGAATAAATAAATAAAAATAAATTGGTTGCTTATGACCATGTAACATATTCAATAATTACAATTTACCAATGTATAGTGCAGAAAAATTGTGCACATAAAGCACATAATGCTTATGACAAAACTATTAGCCATTATGGATGTACAGACAGGTCAGGATGATGCAGTGTCTCAGCAGCCTAAGAAATGATAGGCAGCGTTAGTGATGTTTGGAACAACAAATTTCCCATCAGGAAATATTGTCAATATTTAATAGTGCTGTGCTGTTTCTAGAGTTTTTAATATTTATATTTAGGATTTTTTAAACATTGTTTTAATTACTTTTAAACTCATCATTTATCTGTTTTAGCCTTCTTGTTTTAATTTTTGTAAGCATCCTTAAGACTTGGTTCTGGTGGAAAGGTGCGGTATTAATAAATAAAAAATAAAAATAAAATAAAAAGTAAATAAAAAAGTAAATAATGCTGTCAGAGTAATTGCAACAATTAAATGTGGTTGAGGTTAGGTTGTTTTTTTTTTACTGGATATATCTTATCTTATTTGCAAGTCACAGAATTGTTGTGTTGAAAGGGACCATGAGGATCATCTAGTCTGCCCCCCTGCAATATAGAAATATTTTGCCCAATGTGGGTCTTGAACCCATGTTCTGAGATTAAGAGTCTCATGCTTTACGAACTGAGCTATCCTACTTAAATGAAAATAAAACAAACAAACAAACCTATCAGCTGTGCAATAACACTAAGAGACTAATTCAAAGGCCTCCAGTGCATACCATCAGAAATACTTCTGTAAAGCTGTCTTGTCAGTTTTACAGCATCAAGCCATCAGGCGGCTACTTGGCAGCTGCACAGCCAATATGGAGAACTAAGCAATTTGAGAAATGGGGAACAGCTCCCACATGCATTGTGTGATAAGAACTCACAGCTGAATGTGTGAATCGCCTCGACTTTATAGTGCAGTGTCTGACTTAACCTTCTCCTTGCTGCTACAGTCCAAACACGTGTGAAGCTGCCCATGGAGAAGGAAATTTCCCAGTATTTCTGTGCTCCATCTTCCTTGTCTCATCCGGCACTATGTATGCGACATAATTCCCTCTTCTCTCCTGGTTTCATCACCCCACAGTATCTCATCCACCCCTTTACCTGCAGAGTCTGTAGGAGAGTCTTTTGACGAAGTGGATTCATCTGAAGGAGTGATGCTATCTGAAGGGGTCTGTAATTCAGCAGGGAGAGATCCCCCATAATGAGCAAGCGTTTGTGCAGCCAGCTGAATGTTGCCTTTAAACACTTTCAGAGCTTGCTCCGCTGCTTCAGGAGTAAAGCCCATATACACCAACTAGGCAAGAAAAGGACAAGGAAGATATACACGTCACCAGCCTTTGGACCCTTCCTCCAAGGAGGGCAACATAGCATTTTCATGTCAAAACAGCTTGATAAGCTAGGGTAAAGGTAAAGGTAAAGGGCCCTTTCACCATTAGGTCCAGTCGTGGCCGACTCTGGTGTTGCGGCGCTCATCTTGCTTTATTGGCCAAAGGAGCCAGCGTACAGCTTCCGGGTCATGTGGCCAGCAGGACTAAGCCGCTTCTGGCGAACCAGAGCAGCGCACGGAAATGCCGTTCACCTTCCCGCCGGAGCGATACCTATTTATCTACTTGCACTTTGATGTGCTTTCGAACTGCTAGGTTGGCAGGAGCAGGGACCGAGCAATGGGAGCTCACCCTGTCGTGGGGATTCGAACCGCCGACCTTCTGATCGGCAAGTCCTAGGCTCTGTGGTTTAACCCACAGCGCCACCCGCGTCCCTGATAAGCTAGGTTACAGTAACACAAAAAGAGAGCGCGCAGCCAGATTTAGACCCAAGTTATGACTAACTTAAGCACCACTGATTTCAATAAGAATGACTTTAATTTGGGTTCCACCAAGAGAGAACAGTTGCCTAAGGCTACCACTGCATGGCTGAATGGGAGTTTGAAGTGTGCGTCCCATATACAAACTCCACGCTCTCAGCTCTTGTTCCACGATGCAAGAGGTATGGGTTTGGGGAAAATGCACCACAAATATACCTAGGGTCTACTAATTGGCTTTGCTGAAGTAAACAGTAACTTGCAATGAACTGTAACTGGACCTTAGAAAGAGAGCAAGGCCTGATAACCCTAAAAGTCACTGGATTTATTTTTCTTAAATGTAAGCTTATTCGCTGGACTTACTTGATCAATACTTTCCTGGGGAACTTGAAACTGGTTCCTGGGCACCGGATCGTCATCATCTGACAGGAGTAGGTGAGGGTTTTCAAGCATAATCTAGAGAAGACAACAAACAGTGAGTATATATACTGAACAAATTTATGCCTCCCCAGTTCACACAAAAGTTAGTGTGTCCGAAAAATAAAATAAAAATTGGAGGGTGGGGTGGGATACTATATACATCCCAGACTATCCTCCATCTCGTTTTGGGTGCCACTGACCACCCTCAATGTAGGACTCCTGAAGAGTAGCCACAGAGACAGCCATTATTTCTTGCTTTAATGGCCACCCTTTCCATTTTCTAGGGGGGAAACAACAGGCATTGGATCATCAAATGGAGCTTGACACTCCCTCTTCCTTATTTGCTCAGTGAACTTGTTTGCAGCTGAAATCCATTTGTTTCATTTCGCAGATCCAGGCACAGGGAGGCTTGGTAAGAAACTCCTAGAATCAAGAGTGTTCTCCAGGTCCAATGAACATGTTCAAGACTCTACGTATCGGTGCACAGTGAAACCTGATTCGCCAGGTTGGGATTTAATGTTAGGGTCCATAAAAGTGAAGAAGGCCAGAGAAACTATAAAGCCAAGATAATTTCTTTTTATGTACTTCAACTGAATGTGGGATTTTTCTTTTGCAGTTTAATAAAAGTTTGGAAAAGCATTTACCTTAACCGCTAGTTCAAGGTCTCCTTTTGCATTATGAAGAGCTTCTCTAGCAGTTCGCTCTGAATAGCCCATACTCTTCAAGGAGTTAATGTCCTCCAATCGCTTTCTTCTTTTAGCTCTCTCCTCTCTTCTTATTTGAGCTTTTTCCTGTACAAGTGTTGGGTTGGGGGGGGTGGAGGGAGAAAGCTATTTATTATATAAGCAAGCTACATACCCACACACACTCCTGGTGGATATTTTCTGTGTTGTTAAGATTTATCCTTTGACTCAGACACATTTCTTCCCATTACAACTGTTTCTTGCAGTGGACCTGATGAAAGTGGCAGTCATCAAACCACTTGGTGCAATAGTTCTCAAGGAAGTGATACAGGGAATGCACAGAAAGTCTACAATACATTCTGTACTCCAGCGGGTGCAGAATGCTGCAGCGAGGCTCCTCACGGGGTCTCTGCCATGGGAGCATATTCACCCAGTGCTTTTCCAGCTTAATTGGCTCCCGGTGGAGTACAGGGTCAGATTTAAGGTGCTGGTTTTGACTTTTAAAGCCCTTCACGGCCTAGGACCCTCGTACCTACGGGACCGCCTCTCCTGGTATGCCCCACGGAGGACCTTAAGGTCCATATATAGCAACACCCTAGAGGTCCCAGGCCCTAAGGAAGTTAGATTAGCCTCAACCAGAGCCAGGGCCTTCTCAACACTGGCTCCGGCCTGGTGGAACGCTCTGTCTCATGAGACCAGGGCCCTGCGGGATCTGATCTCTTTCCGCAGGGCCTGTAAGACAGAGTTGTTCCACCTGGCCTTTGGCTCAGAATCAGTTTGATTCCCTCGCCCTCTTTCTTTTTCCTTTCTCCTCCTATGAAGAGATTGCTCCCTAATTGTTTTAATGTTGTATCTTAATCTTTTAAATTGTATTTTAATCAACTTGTTTTTATTATTGGTTGTTAGCCGCCCTGAGCCTGGTCTTGGCTGGGGAGGGCGGGGTATAAATAAAATTTTATTATTATTATAATTACAATCAAAAAAGGTTTGTGGAGCACAGACTTTGGACAAGTTTCTTTTTTCACCTCTCTCAGAGGTTTCTACCAAAGGATGTTCAAATTGTTCATTAAATTCAAAAGTTCAGAAGCTGTTTAGAAATTCGGCCCATGACCTTTTTAAATGGGAAAAGAAACATGTAAGTGAGGACAGCTTTGTCTCTTTAATGGTGGGATCCACCCATTCGGTCATTATGCAGAAACCTCTCTGAGGTGTCTTCAGTGGTTTGTCATGCAGCAACACACACACACACACACACACACACACACACACACACATACATCCAATGCTGTTGGTATTTAGCTTTTCCTCATGTTTCCCCACTTGCTGCACCACAGTAATATAAAACAGACCCTTATGGTACCACCCTGGCACTGTACCTCTCTCCTGTTGGAAATGTGGCTGGCAGCGTGGTCCACATTCCCATCGCAAGCTCGGAGACCCAGGCGGGCTTCCTGAGCAGAGAATCCCAGTAGTAACAAGCTATTTATCTTGTCAGGATCGATGCACAACTCTTTAAACAAGTCATGTGCCTGCATAGAAAAAGAAGGGGAAAAGGAAAAATACACTTCCGCTCATGGGAATGAATAAAATATGAAGAAAGCCGTTTTTCTGCTTACAGGCTATTTAGGAAAAATAACACTGGGAATCTGATGCTTCACAACTGTGTTCAAAGGGGCCTCCTTCCAGGCAACTGCACAGGCTTAGGGAGGGATTATTAAGCCCGACACTAAACACAGAAACTTACCCTTTGAAGATTTTCACCAGCCTCCCTCTCTCTGCCATTATGATAATGGCTTATCCCTTGAAGCAAGTAGAGCCTTAGAAACAAAGCCTTCTCTCTCCCGGAGCTTCCCTAAAGAAAAGCAAGCGTTTATAAATGGGTAAACTTAAAAGTACAATTTAACAAAAACACCGTTTATGGGCCTTCTGTTTATTTACTGAAAGTCATGTAAGTTTACAAAAAACGTACGCGAGAAAAATAGGACCCCACAACCACAAGGTACAAAAAAATGGTTTGTATATGGAACAACATACAAATTTGACACTGCACTTTATCTCTTGAAAGTTGGGATACTGAAACAAAAACACTTGAGTTTTCTACAAATAATCCCATGAAATGGACTGGTTAAAGATCAAATAAGAGGCTGGAACCTGAAAAGCAGATATGCAACCAATAATCTAGAAAAGGCTTAATGTGAAATTCAATCAATGAATAATGAAGAGATTCCTAACAATAAGAAGCACCTATACATTTTTGTCTTTGTTTTCTCTGTCATTTGCTGTATGTGGGTTAGCCACCCAAAAGGCTTTGAAAGGTGAGAAAATATGCCCAACCTTTTGGGCCTAGGGACATCTGGGAATCTTAAAAACTGTCATGGGCACCCACCACAAAAATACCTATTTCACAGAAGAAAAACTGGCGATGCTCAGGAACCTGCCCCCCAGACACCTACACCTTGCAAAAGAACAAATAAAACACAGACAAAAAAGCAAGACCCCCTCCATAAAAAAAAACAGGTACCCGTTCAAACAAGCAGCTCCACTCAAAAGCAAAACAAACCCCACACCCCTCAATTTAGAAATTAGGAGGGGAATGGGTCCTTAATGAAACTGATGTGTATGAGGGCACTGTGGTGCTGATGGATGCTGTGTTGGGAACCCAGCCTTAGGGCCTAGTTTATTTTGGATCTGTAATGCTGCTTTGTGAAAAACCATCAGGCTGGACAAGCCCCACCAAAACGAATGGTAACTGTGCAAGAGCCGCCTGGTGCTTGCTCAGCTCCCTTTCACTTCAATGGGCACAGCCGGAATGCTCCTGCTAAACGCTTTTGCTTAATCTTTAGAAGCACCTTCCCACTGGATTACACAGGGATCAGATTTCATTACTTTTGTTAACATTAATTGGAATAGTAGGGCTGAATGACTGCTCTGAGTTGGAGGATTATTCCTTTTCTTTGCTTGTCGTGCAAATTCAAGATACGGATCCTCAAGGGACAGATAAATGGAGAGTATGAAAGGAGCTACAGAACATGAGGCCATTTGTATGCAACAGCAGAATTTCAGAAGTCCGCAGTCTTCACTCAGTATAGTTTATACAGTCCTTTCAGGCTTTCTAACCAGATTGGTAAAACAGAGGCCCTAGGACTGTTGCTCTTTGAGAGGGGCCCACAGACATCCACACCACGGCATCCTTAGCAAGAGTGTTAACAGCGCAACTGGGTTTTCTGCTTGAATTTTCCAAGGATTGAGAACATGCAACCCTCCTGAGTTGCTATAATTTCCACTATCCCTGACCACTGCCCTAGCCTTTGCAGAAGTTTAAGTGCAATTCTCAGAGTTACTTGTGTTCCATGATGTGCACAAAATGCAATGTCTGAAGAACAACATTCGGAAGGAAGACACTAACAGATGATCTTGCAGAATCAGTCCTGGATTCAATGCATCTTTTGTGAATGCGCTTCCTTTCTGAGATTTTGTATTCAGGCCTTTAGTTCCCAAGAACACACTCCTTCCTTGGGAAAAGCAAGAAGCAAGTCCTGAGTATCGAAGGCAACCAGCTCTAGTGGGACAGTTCATATTTCCAAAACACAATTTTCACGGGCAAGTGAATTAAACCCTACCACAACCACACACCATCCTCTTTAGCCTACTTTTATAGTGACCAGTCTTTCGTGGTTCTCTCCGTAACACCTCCTGAAACAATCATGAGCTGCAAGGAGCTTTTTCTCAGCATCATCAAGGCAATCCAGCTGACCCAAGTGGAAGTAGCACCAGACGATGTCCAGCTGCAACACTGCGTAATTATCAACAGTGTTCAGGAGGTCTGAACCACATTCACTGAAAAACAACAAGAAAATGAATGATTCCAAAGAGGCTAAGCCACTGATAGAATTTACATGAACATAAAATGTGCAGTGCTGTAAAATACACATTATTTTCCTTAAAAGTCTGGTGCAATAGTGTAGCACAGTGGATAAGGGTACAGTTCTTGACTGAAACTCCATTGGACTAGGGGCTGTAGGCAAGGTGGTAGCAGCCAGCAGGGGCCTTCCTATCTTAGCAGCAATGCACCCCACCTCACATAGGCCTTCTACTGGTGCTAATAGAAGGCAGTTTCCAAGCCCAATTGCTGTGGGAATTTTTCTTAACAGTGCAGCTAGGGAGGGAAGGGTTAACTCTCCCAGAAGCAGTCTCCGTGAAGATTACCCCCACAAAGCAATTTGGCATGAAGAATAATTTTTGAGGGTATGGCTGCACCCCTTCTTTTTTTGGCCCCTCCTACTGCCAGCATGCAATTCATGGATGACTGGTTCTGCACCCCTGGGCAATAGGATTCAGAGAACACACCACTGTATCAGCACAGAAATGCCAGATACATGGCCACCACTATAAGAAAGACGGCAAAGTAAGAACCAAAATGAGACTGGGTTTATTTATAGGCATTCAAAGCACACCCTTAATCATGCAGTCCCAGGGTGGGCTACATATAAATGGGATTTGTGGACAGGGGTGGTGTTGCTACTAAGGGCAGTGGAAATGTGGTTGGAGTTTTTGCTTATTTTTAAAAAATTTCTGACATGTCCTCCTTTCTTTCCCATGTGGGGCATGTTCTGGTTATAGCAGCGATACACTGCCAGTTCTTTTTAAAAGAACGTTATGGGATTGCTCTGTAAAGAACCATATCCAAAGTTCTTTTAAAAGTACCAAGAGGTTCTTACCAGAAATGTTTATCTGCATCCAACAGGAAGGGCAGCGCCATAGCATATTCTTTTTTCTTCAGCAATGCTCTGCCCTTTTCATGATAGCCCATGGCTAAGAAAAGAGCCTGTGGGGGTGGAGGGGAAAGCATTTTACTAACACTAAACCTTAATGCAAACTGCAATTAAAAGCAAGCCTTTCCTGTTCTTCGGGGAAACGAACAGAACAGAATGAACAACTTATTCACAGCATACACTCACTTTTTTTGCTTGTGGAGGAATCTTGATCGTTCTTCCGGTTTGGTTTGCTATGTCCAGGTAAGGTGCTCTATCGGGATCCATGGAATCCTCTGAAACAGATCAGACAGAAAATGAGGAAATATGTGTCTTTGCAGGATTAGCTCTGGGTCCTTTAAATTCCAGTAATGTATAGAACAAGACACTGTTTCTCAATATTGCATCTGTAAAATACAATGCCTGCTTCACTGGATTGTTCTCATTCTGTATACAACACATCTGTATTAGTTTTTGGATAAATCAATTGCCACGAGAAATAATTGATTATTGTGTTGCATCTTTATTTTTTTTAAAGCAGGAATTTTGTGGTTCCTGAACGAGGTTCTTAATAATACACAACTCTGTCCAAAAGAAATTGAGGTCTTTTTCCTGCCCTGTGGAACGTCCTCCCATCAGATGTCAAGGAAATAAATAACTACCTGATTTTAGAAAACATCTGAAGGCAGCCCTGTTTAAAGAGGTTTTTAATGTTTGATGCATTTGTTGTGTTTTTAATATTCCATTGGGAGTTGCCCAGAGTGGCTGGGGAAACCCAGCCAGATAGACGGGGTATAAATAATAATTTTATTATTATTATTATTATTCAGCATTACATGCAAACCAGGTGTCTCACACCCATGACAGTGGCAAACTCCTAGCTGGAATAACACACATACAACCATTCAGTTGCATGGACCATTCTGAATTTTAGAACCATGACCAAAGAAACGTGGTATCCTTGTGGAGCACCTGTCGAAGTTAGGAGTGGGTGACCCATGGGGTGGGATATAATGCTTTGGCCTTCTGGCCCAAAAGGTCCCTCTTCTCTGCTGTAAGCGAACAAAACACCCACAAACTGCCTTGTCAGGGAACTGCCATTGGTGCAGAGGCGAGAGATAGAGGGGGAAGTGTGTGACAGGGAGCCTCTGAAAATCTTGCGAAGCAGTTCCTCTTCCGGTGAGGAGGAAACCCCCACCTCCAGTGGAGAAGAGGTGCAAGAACCAGAGGATGCTAGAAAGAGCCTTAACACCGCGCCTGAGCAAGCCGGAGAGGAGGGAAGCACACCCCTGCCTTCGCCCACCAAGTGCAGTAGCTTGAGGTGCAGGGAGGGGCAGAAAAGGCTGAGGGTGATGAAACTTTTATGTTGGGGGAGGTACAAGAACAGTGCACTCCCGGATTCTGCTAGTGATTGAGCCAGACATGAACTTATGACGCTCTGCACTGTAAATACCGTATTTTTCCCTCTATAACACGCATATTTTTTCTGCTAAAAAGGAAGGGGAAATGTCTGTGCGTGTTATAGAGCGAATGTGTGGTCCCTGGAGCCGAAAAATCAGGCAAAAATCAAATCGCGCTTCACGGAGAAGGGAAACCTGAAAAGAGGAAGCGGCTGCTTTCCTGCATTCTGCCTCAGGGTCTTACTGCCCACTCTCCTCTGTTTCCTTGCTGTGTTTGCTCAAACGGAACAAAGAGCAGGGAAAGCCCCTCCCCTCCAGGCAAGCAGAGGGGAAAGCGGAGTGTAGTCTCTGTGCTCCGGTGCTGCTGGGGGAGAGGGAGAGAGGGGGGGGAGGGGGAGAGAGAGAGAGAGAGAGAGAGAGAGAGAGAGAGAGAGATGGCTGGCTTGGGTGGGGGAAAACTTTTGCCTTTCTTTCCTCCCTCCCGTTAAATCCCTCTCCTGCATTCTTAGCCAGCTGCTTCTCTGCACACCCCTCTCATGTCCCTTCTTTGTTTTTCCTTCGCTCCCCACTTAAAATGTGGTTACAAAGCATAGATCCACATGGATCCTCAGGATCTTTGCATTGGGTCACCCCAAATTCACCATCAGATCACA
>JAXCMG010000017.1:6602592-6706941 GCA_034642415.1 Podarcis siculus | reverse complement strand
TGCACCAAAAAAATCACGCACCCACTGTTGCCTGGGGCTGCAATGGTGCAAAAACGTGGTTACAAAGCATGGATCCACAGGAATTCTCAGGATTTTTGCATTGGGTCACCCCAAATTCACCATCAGATCACATGTCTGTGGCCACAGCATGAAGCACAAAAATGATACATCCACTGTTTCATTCAGAATGTTTTTTCCCTTGTTTTCCTCCTCTAAAAACGATGTGCGTGTTATGGTCAAGTGCGTGTTATAGAGCGAAAAATACGGTAGTTTGCACCAAAATAAAGCCTGTAAAAGACAGGTTGGAGTCCTGCCTGGTTACTCTCGAGCAACCACAACAGCATCTGACATGCCTGGAGCATGAAGGAAGGGCAAGGCTGATGGGTGTTCCAGGACTGCAGTTGCTGGTATGTCTGTTGAGGGAAAAGCAGATCTGGGCTTACACTGTGAGAGAAAAACCAGCAGTGACTCTCTTTAAGAACGACATGCATCTTCACACTATTTGCAAAGCAGGACAATGCCCTTTCCATTTCATTCTTCTTCTTTAAATGGAATTTTAATCTGTACTGCTAATGACGGGATTTACAAGAGCTCCTTACCTCGCTCTGCAAGTATTTCTAAGCCTTTTTTTGTCCTTTGCATTCTTTTGTTCATTTCTTTTTTCTTCACGGCCTCTTCCTCCTGTTGCATTTCCTCACTGCGGACTTTCTTCCTGGTTTCTTCTTCAGACAGTTTCAGCTCCAGCACCATGACCTTGACATTGTGCGTCACACCTTGCTCTTCTAGAGTCTTTCCTGTAAAATGGAGACAAGTTTAATGCATCCAAGTCAGCTGGAGGAATATGGGATTAAAAGTTTTTTAAACGTATGGCTTAAAAGAAAAAGAAAAGAAAAAAGAGGCACAGCTTCAATTAAAATAGTGGCTGTGGCTGTACAACACTTTATAGTAAATACAGGCATTTCCCAATTTGCACGAGGGTTGTGTTCCAGGTCAGCATGCATGTCAGCAGTCATACGTAAGCCTGCTCCACCCTCTGCCGTCTTCTGGACCGAAAGCAGTGTGTGTGTTGGCGGTTGCATGTCAATCATATGTGCACAAAATAGTCACCGTATTTGAAACCATAAGATACATACCCAGGTCAAGCTGCTTCTTGTTTATAATTATTTTGATGCAATTTTCTTCCAATCCATATGCTTGTGCTATTCTGTGAAGCAGAGCAATAGATATTAAATGCTATTCAGTTTTAACAGGGCATTAGTCTTTTTTGTTTACGTCTAACTTGTTTTTCTGGAGGGGGGGAATACTGAAATATTTTATTTTTTACTGAATAATGAGGGTTTCCCCCCACACATTTTTACTACACGGTCAGGAAGTTGAGTTTTGCTACAACAGGCAGAAAAAAACATTAAGTGGTCCACCAAGACCCTTAGCAGTTTTCAAGTGGTCCATGGGGATGGGGGGAGTTTAAGAACCACTGCTATAGACCAAGAACCACACAGAAGCAAAAGGCTTCGTCAGTCCCGTTCTTGTTTCAACTGATAATCACACAGGGCTATAACCCCACAAGTAAATCCCAATGAATTCACAGACTTACTTTTGAAAAAATATGCACAAAATCCACCTGCACCTTTTGATACAAATATTTGCAAAATATGCCAAATGCGCCATTACTGTGTTCAATTTAGGAGACATTATTAAGTTAAATATCAAATACGAATACACCAGACCCAGATTATATGGTATAAAAAGAACTATATAAAAGGGGGGCAGGGAAGAAAACCTCAAAAAGGCAAATGGTAATTACTTACTGAGATCTGAGCTCCTTGCCTGTGATGACCAATTTTGTCTCCAGCACATTTTTTCTTGCCTGCAGAGATATAAATGCGAACTGTGTGGTTCCTTCCAAGGAGACTTGCAAAATTCAACAAATCCAAATTTCTTTCCGGAATTGAGAGTTTTTATTCTAAACAATGGTTTGTGTTAGGGCTATTTGACCCCAATGTCAAATCTGTAAATTGCTTTTTAAAAGCACTGGAGGACCAAGCAAGACACTCAACGCTTTATAATTTCCAACTGTGAAGTTCCATGCGATAAAGCCTTAAGGTAAAACAAAAGGAGTCCAATCACTGAATATTAGAACTGTGCAGGTGGAAATTATTATGAGATTCATCTAATCCAACCTCCTGCAATACAGGAATATGCAACTATCCCATATGGAGATCAGACCTGAGACCTTGGCATGATCAGCACCGTGCTCTAACCAACTGAGCTATCCAATCGAGTGGCTCCTTGCTCCATCACCCCCTACATAAGGCAAGGAGAAGACCCATTTCAGGCAGCTTATCTGCCTCTTCTGTATACATGAAATGTTTCCATTCATTACACATCCACAGCAATTACTTAACGTATTATATATGCTTCTTTTGAGAACATTAAACAATTGCTTACTTTACCCAACCTTGTAGGCAAGGCTACTTCAAGCGTCGCAACTCCCGTCATCTTATAAGCTTCATTTTTCGTTCCTCGCTCGACTGCTTTGGAGCGTATCTCTTCCAGGAGGGCCTCTATTTCATTGTCATTACAATTTAGCCTGGCTGAATATTGCAGTGCGAGAGCCTAGGATGATAAAAATGGATCTGTTAAGAAATGAAAGCAGTAAATTTGCACGAAGTAAAAAGCAGCAACAATATGCCAGCCACAGACTACTTGCCTTCAGCTCCTCACCCGCCTCCTGGTGGCTGTTTGTATATGGGGGTTTCCATAGCTGAATTTTGTCTTCTCGCAAATAGTTTTTCAGTTTTGCTGCAAGGTATTTGTTCTGCGCCATCCTTACCTAGGAAACAAAATTAAAATGCTCAGTCCTATGTGCACTAGTTGCTGAAACGGGCATTGCAATCTTGTAGGTAGGCTGCATCAAAATGCATATTCTACTTCCTCTTGTTCCAAAAAGAAACCAGTTTGCTTACATGGTGCTGAAACTGATGAAGTACAGGAATGGCTTGGTAGAAAAGGACATCCTTTGCATACAGTAAATCCTAGGTTCAACCCCTAGCATCTCCAGTGAGAAAGACCTGCCTGGAACCTTGGAAAGCTACTGCTAGTCAGCATCAATAACATTGAGATTGATGGACCATTGTCTGACTTGGTGCAAAACAGCTTCCAATATATTATGGCTTTGTTACAATTGTTTATATCCTGCCTTTCAGGTTATAATACAAAGCAGCTTACAAACAGCACTCACTTATGTATTTGTAAAGCACAAGAAACATTATTAACATTTTACAATACACCAGGATCCTTCCCACATGGCAGTTAATGATAGACTGCTTTTACTGCAGGTGTAGCAAAGAAATTGCACCAGTTATGAAACTGTTTTTAATTTAGTTATTTATTTTATTTTATTTCCTTTTTATATACCTTTCCTTCAAGTTCAGGGTATCATGCATGGCTCTCCCCCTCCCCATATTATTCATGATGAAATGGAAGTTGCAAAGTACATTATACAAACAAGCAACAAACAAACAAACAAACAAACAAACAAACACATTCAGCTGCTGAGTAGCAAGCAGCCAATAAACTTGGAACTGATGTTTGTTAATGATTTAACATGTTTTTATTTGCTCCATATAGCTGTTCTCTTCTTGTAAACCAATCTTTATAAAAAAAAACCATTGACAGGTTGAAATCTTATGCCTGCAATCAAAGAAAGAACTAATGTATTTGATTGGAAATTTAAGATTCATGAAGATGGATGCTGAATCAATGCTCCAACACAGCTTCACATCTTTACCCAGGATAAAATGTTATATCAGCTCTGAAATGTAGTCAAACTAAAATCTTAGCAGGATTTAATGCAGCTGACTATGTAAAGCCTTGGAGAAGTTCTAACTAACCTGGATTGGCATTGGATGCCAGCTGACCAGAAAAGCTTGCTTGGGCTTTAAAAAGCAGCTTGATTTGCAGAAATCAGCATTTGGAAGCTATTGATAGCAGGAAGAAAAACATGACCACCTGCAAATGTCTGCAGATCAAGCTGCCACCAGAGGCTGCGCTACAGGGGCCAAATTAAAAGTTGGCACCAAAAAGGGCAAAACAGAAATTTCAAATGCTGCAATCTTTAAACCCCTTTTATCTTGCAAGATTCACAACTCTACAGAGGAAGTGGTCTGAGGACTTCAGCTGTTGCTACTTCTCTTTTCCATCTCTACCATGCCTTCCACACTTTGGTGTCTGCCAATGATCCCAGCGCAGCCAGAGCTGCTGCCAGATTTTACAGACTTAGCCAAAAAATCCTGCCAACATGCTGATATTTTTGAAGCTGTGATGAAAGGAGGAAGCCAGAGAAAAGAAACTCCTGATTTCTTCATGGACTTTCTCTTTCTGTCACCATATGGATAAGCAGAAGGTCAGGGGCTTAACTTTTGATTCCTTCTACACAATCAACCAAATATGTGGTTGTCTTGACTGGCATTGCCATTTCTGTTTGAGCCAGATGAGAAAAACAGAAATCGGGATGGGGGGGGGGGAGAGAGATATTAAGGAGCAGGATAAACGAAAAGACTGAAACTGAGAACACTGTGTGAAAGAAATCTACATGCAGAGCCTCTTCAAGAGTCAAGAGACTCATTTATGGCTGATAAAAGATCTGGCAAAGATCTTAAAATGCTGCCATCTGCCACTTGGGGTGAGGCAGTAAAATTGATTCATTAGTTTTGCTTTCATTTCTAGTGCTTGGTTCATATGCATTGATTGCACTGCCATTGACACTGAAAGGGAAGGAGACTCCATGAGGAAACATTTCTATTAATGTTTTATTGTGTGAAACTTCTACTTCTCAGACAGACACTGTAAATTTATGAGCAAACTTTAAAGACAGCGCCTCTGTAAGAAAACCAGCGAGGGAGGTGCACTGAATTATATACTTTAGCTGAGAACATTGCAAGAAACGCACATCAATTAGCAACTGATCTAACCCCTCTGCTCATTCCACCAAGTTGCCAGTTCCCTCTTGCATTTTTAATAGCTGTGTGACATGCAGAGATTCAACTGGGAAGACTTAAACTTCAGGGAGACTGCTGCCTTTGGCTTTTAATCTGTCACATGGCTGTTTAAAGAAGTCTACTAGAAACAGCCAGGCCTATAGCACAGGATATTGTATTTCAACCGGCTAAGGCAGGCTAAGGACTGGCTGGTGGCACAGGGTTTTGCCCCACATGTGATACAGGGTTACCAGTTTGGCCCTCCCCCTTGGCCTTTAAACAGTGACTAGGGCTGTGTACAAACATTTTGTAGTAGAGTCAATGGAGAAAGAGTACTACCCCCGCTATGTAGTCCAAATACAAACTAGATTTATTGTATGTTTTTTGCCCCTGAAAAACACTTCTTGAGAAACAGAATTCATTCTGAAAGTAAAAACTTATTGCAGACTGATTGCCCTGCAGTCATTTGTCCAGTGATGTTGTGGGTAGGTGCATGTGGAGAAGAAAAGGTGTCAATGATCCCCTAGAGAGGAGGGGTTTCAAATGCCTATTATTTATTAAATTTGTATACCACCTGTCATCTGCTGATCTCAAGTAACCACAATTCTGGAGAAAAGCTACACCGTTGAACTAAAAATGAATTAATTGTGTACA
Organism: Podarcis siculus; assembly: GCA_034642415.1. Taxonomy (NCBI): domain Eukaryota; kingdom Metazoa; phylum Chordata; class Lepidosauria; order Squamata; family Lacertidae; genus Podarcis; species Podarcis siculus. Next base: position 6,701,308 of record JAXCMG010000017.1, on the reverse strand, counting down.
TGGAGCTATGCAGCAGGGAAAGCTTCAGTGGTGTCATTTTCATGAGTCAGGTTCCTATTAAAAGACACAGGCACAAGGAAACTAAAGAGAAACGTTGCAAGTTGTCAATTTGCCCGGTGCATACACCATCATCTTTTAGGCATGGGGTGAAAACAGTTTCATTTTCCCAAGTTTTATACAGTACATTGCCATGATGCTGTTTTATTTCATGGCAATTTTTAAATTCTGCAGCTCCCCAACAGAATCGATATTCCTATTTGACTGCAAAAGTGTTTTATTCTATTTATTTTGCTTAAATTCTTCTTTGGGGGCCGTATGAGGAAAGGGCGGGATTCAGATGCCAGCAAATAAATTCAGGTTCCGCAACCAAAACACATTTCAAGCTCACGTGCCACAAACCTGCTTCTAAAAATCTGACTTTTTGCAGTACGGAAAAGTGAGAGGGGCGACGGGCTGAAAGTGTGGTTATAAGCAACTGTGGGAGACAACACCGCATGACTTTCCCACAACCACCTCAGAACGAATGCTCAGACAGGAGGTTGTCTGGGGTGGCCACCTGTAATGACCCTACTGGTTTAATGATATGTGTTTGGATGTGTGGGTGCCCAGTGCTTTTAACCCCGAGCCACCTTGAATGGATGCTTTTGGCAGCACATCAATGCCACAAGCCCGCAACGAACCGATTTACCTTGGGGGGTGAGGGAGGGAATTAAGTGCTTCCCCAGAGATGAGGCACAGACAGATCAAGCCAGATTTCCACCAACCCACCCTGGGAACACAGTGTGTGGGGTGTGCGTGCATGCATTATTAAATGTTATTTTATTTATATACAGTGGCACCTCGGGTTACATACGCTTCAGGTTACATACGCTTCAGGTTACACACTCCACTAACCCAGAAATAATACTTCAGGTTAAGAACTTTGCTTCAGGATAAGAACACAAATCGTGCTCCGGCGGCACGGCAGCAGCAGGAGGCCCCATTAGCTAAAGTGGTGCTTCAGGTTAAGAACAGTTTCAGGTTAAGAATGGACCTCCGGAACTAATCAAGTACTTAACCCGAGGTACCACTGTACTGCCCTTCATCAAAAGATCTCAAGGCAATTCACCATGTCAGTTTATGAAATGGGCATTTTAGATTTTCATACTGCATTGTATACTTTTATAGGTTAGCCACTTTGGGGGAGTATGCTGTCAAAATGCAGATTAAAACCCTTTAGGATGACGTTTTGAGCATACCCTGCCCCCTACGCAGAGAGCATTTGTAGGGCGCTGCTGTCAATATTTATGGTTGAGGGGGCTGTTGAAGCAGCCTTTTGCCACCCCCTCCCTCCTCCAGGCCAGAGGGGCTTTGTTGAGAACAGTGTGAGGGGCTCGGGCCCCTTTTCTCCTTCTCCTCCTTCCCCCCCCCCCCCCCGGCTGCTTATGGGGCGCCGCTGGCCGTCACTCACCTGAGCGCTTTCCTCTCTCCGCCCCGCTCCGCTTCCAGTGGCGGAGGAGGAGCAGGAGGGCGCGTCCAGAGCGGCGCGCGCTGGGTGGAGACGCGTCTCCGCCTCCCGGCCGCCGCCTCCGCCGCCCCTCGGCGACCCACCCGCCGCCAGACCCGGGTTCTGACGAGGAACAGAAGGCGCTGCCGGGTTTCCTACGTGTGGGAGCCCGTCGGAAATGAAAGAGAAAACACTCCCGGCTCCCCCTCCCAGATCGGGCGGTCATGTGACCGGGAACGGCGCTCCCGAGACGCAGCCGCTGCCGCCATTTTAGTTCTTCTTTCGTTTGTGGCGTCGAAAGGCTCGCCGCCTTCTTTCGCACACGCCGCCGGCCTACGTCACGCGGGGGAGGAGCCAACCGTTGCCTCAGCCGGGTGTGCGAGTCGCCTCATGCGCTCGTTTAAACCTAACGGCAACGGCGCGATGGTCTTTCTCCGTTTTCCTCAGGAGCGGAACGGAGTTGGGATATTTCTGTGCTGCTCGTTCGTCCGAGGACCACATAACATCATAGCACACAAAAGCTTACAACATAAAAGCACACAAATACACAAATACAACAAAACACACACACAACATTTAAAAGTCCATAGATTGAATTAGCGAAAGATGGGGGAGAAAGGGGAAGGTTTTCTCCTGGCGCCTAAATGTGTGTCATGATGCCACCAGGCTAGCTTCCCTGGAGAGGGAATTCCACAAGGGAGCCACTGCAAAAAAGGCCCCGTTCTTTGGTTGATGCCCTCCCGGATCCTCATGGAGGGGCCACATTTTTTAAAGGCTCCTGTTTTTAAAATAAAAAATGGCAGTCATGGTGCTTACCTACTGCTTCCGTAGCTGAAACTTTTAAGGAGCACATTTTAGGCTGCAGGCCCCATAGGCAGTGTGCACACAATATTAAGTACAGTAAACATGATTGGGATAGCGAGGCAAGTATAGGATTGTGCTGTTAGGTTGTGAGCCCTTTTTGTCCTAGGTGTGGGTGGATAGCCAAAGTTGGCAGAACTGGCAAGGAGGAGAGTGGGAAAACTGGTCTAGCTTTGTGAATCTGTGTGTGTGTATCTATAGATAGAATAAAAAAGCAAAGGAATGTATGTTAGCACATAGGAAAAACATAAATCAACAGTAAAACCCCCCAAAAACCACCTTAATTATGACCAGCAAAAATGTCACAATCTATTCTGGTCTGCGGATTCAAACGTTTGCTCCATGTTTTGCAAAATGTTGATTTAAAAGGGTGTTGACTGACTACTTTATTTAGAAATCACAATATAGGACTGACTTTGACAACAGTCTTTTGGGTAACACGTGTACACATTTTAAACATATGGCTCCCCCACCCCAAGAATCCTGCAAAATGTAGTTTGCTAAAGATGCTTGAAGGGTAAACTACAGTTCCCAGGATTATTTGGGAGAAGCCATGTGCTTTAAATGTATGTTGCAGATAATGGAGTTGTCAACTCCCCCCCCCAACCTTGTGCATTTAGTGGCTGGCCCAGAAGCACATGACTTCGTTGTAGGAAAATGAATTTCATTCTGTAGCATCTTACAACCAACATGTTTTTGTATAAGGTTTCGTGACACACCTCAATCATGTTTTTGCCAGGGCAATGCAGGTTGGAGTGGGGTTCCACCTCCCAACAATGCCCCTCGAAGAACAGCAGGTTATGATGTATCATATGTTTCCAAAGAAGTATGGGAGGGGGCATTGCACATATCACAGAAGAAAAGGTGCTTTTAAAATAAGAGAAAAGAAGGGATGGAGGCCTCCGTTTTGTTATGTGTAACTTTTCATCCTTGACATTTTAATTATTTTTTTCCACCCCACTTAAGACTGTGGGTCTTTATATCTCCACTCCCTAAGGCCCTCACAAATGTGCCAAAAAGGTTCATACTAGAACTTTCACCACCATGCTAGTTTGCAGTGACTAGGGGGGGAAAATGCATCATGCATTTTTACTAAAGTAATAGAGTGGTACCTCTAGATATGAACGGGATCTGTTCCGGAGCCCGGTTCACACCTTGAGGTAAACGTAACTAGTGACGGCATGTCTGCGCACATGCGCATCACTTTTCACCGCTTCTGCGCATGCGCGTGATGTCATTTTGAGTGTCTGCGCATGGGCAAGCGGCGAAACCCAGAAGTAACGTGCTCCGTTACTTCCGGGTTGCCAAGGAGCGCAACTCGAACGTGCTCAACTCAAAGCGTATTTAACCCGAGGTATGACTGTACAAATATCCACTATGGTCTATGGACACACTCAAATGTAACTTCAAACTATGGTTTGCTGTTATGAGAACATGCGTTGGATTTTCTCCTTTGCCCCCCTCCTCTAGGATGAGAAGCCAAAGTCTTGTCACAATGCATTATTGTAATATATGAGTGCAGCCTATGTGTACACACATCAAAGACTAATTTATACACAAAAACCCAAAAAACCTTCAAAATGAAACATCAGTACTGACTCTCAGGAGCAGATTATGAAAATAAAACAACTGGTCTGGATGCAAAGTAGAACTGTGCTTCCAATTTATATTTCTTACAAAATAACAAGATTTCCATGAATTGAAAAATCATATTACAAGTCATTAATTTATTTCAGTGATGCAGAAAAGCATATGTGCTTTCTGACATGCAGCTGAGAAAACGAAGTGGGGAAAATAGGAAACATATATATTTACATCTTAACTATATTTAATCTTGAGAGGGCAGGGAAAAAAGAGGATCAACTCCAGATTTTAGAAAGTCTAAGGGGGGGGGGAATCATTTGTTTCAATAAAGAATTAACAAAGCAGTATATGTCAATCATTCTTATTAATACTGAATTCCAGCTCATGAATATAAGACATTTCTAGAAAGAGTATCACTATCACCACTTTATAAAAATGCATTTCATAGTTACATCTACACCTGAACAAAATTAGCAGGGCATTTAAAGAACCACTGTGGGCTTGTTTACACAGTCCAGGGATCACAGATTAACAAAGACATAATAAGAACTCTTCAACCTGATCAGACCAAAGGTGCAGCTAGTCAATCATTCTTTTTCTAACAGGAGCCAAATCCTGTTAGAAAAAGAACGTTAGAAAGCAGAACGTTATTGTTCTGCTGCTTTTTAATTATTATATTATAGTAAAGGCACGTGAACTTATGAACCATTGTGGGTCTAAAAGATTTTCTACACAACGAACCTTCAAAATGCATTTTCAAATAAGTCTGAACACTGAGTAGTCCAAAATAGGTTTTAAGCAATCATTCCTTAACAAGCACATCAAAGGTATTTGGTAAAATATTAGAAAGTGTTCACAGTTAACTCCCCCATTGCAGGGCCAGCTGAATCCAATAAGCAGAGGCCATTGTTTGATTGCCTGAACTCTGTCCAGTGGTTTAACTTTTGTTTCTTGCCAGCAAACCACAGTCTCCAGTTGTGCTTTGTTGTTGGCTGGCAAACCTTGGCTTGCTTTAACTATGGTGTCATATTTGAACCCATGGAAGGGCACGAGGCAAGAGCAGCTGGAAAATGAACCAAGCTTTGGAGCAACAAGCCATGTTTGTTTGACCGTCTGTGGGAAAAGTCTTGATTTTTTAAAACAAACCATGGGTTAGCATTATACATAGTGGAGGCTGATAGAGGCAGGAGAATTTCAAAGTCTCAAGACTAAGAAGATCTGAGGTTGGTAGATATTGTGTCCTGCTGTTTCCTGGGCTACAGCCTTCATTTCTCTCATTCCACAGAAGTGAGTTGAGTGAAAGTCCCTTTTATTTAGAACAGAGAAGTTAGGATGAATTCAAAACCCCCCGAGAAGACCAAAGTTGCTCTTTCGATACAAATTCAAATATGTGCATGTGTGGACAACTCTGATCTAATTCAAAAGGTGCGGGGAGTGGATAAACAACTAAAGAATGCCCAAATGTGAACAAGCCCCTTGGCACAGGAGATGGTGGCAAAAGAATATTTTAGCCAAACGTTTAAAATAGCTTCAGCTATCCCCATCCCTATATATAAGCAGTTTTTCCTTTCCCACTCAGGGTAACACTTGTGTAAGCTGGGATATACATGGCTACAGCCACAGCAATTCCTGTAACCACAGGTGTTGGAATCCGATCACAGTTGCACATGTGACCAGAAGGAACATGCAGCTGCTTCTGTGTAGGGGACTGTGCATAGCAAGACTTGGCTTCCTTCCTTAATGAGATGCTCTCACTGTGAAACATACAATCCAAGTCTTCTTGCAGCTTCAGAGATCTTGTGAGTTTTCTTCTGAGGGAAAGGGTAATAGGGTAGCTTACTAGATGTCGGTGCCAATTTTGAGACTGAAATGTGAGCGTGTGTCCAAGCTGGTGAAGTAACTGAGGTCAAATGTGAATAAGAACTGTCTGTCGTTTCAGCAGGGCTCGAATTTTCCTGTTCACTGAGTATTCCAGCAGATTGTTCACTTCCTTTTAATAATTCTTCGCTTGTCATCACTCTCTCCTTATGAGATAGTATTTCACTGTCAGCGCTAACCTGTTCATTGCTTTTTTGGACAGCACCCAAAGGAACTTCCTGGTGTTCTCCATGTGCAAGACGGTGGATCTCTAGATGTATCCGCCAAGGTGAACTGTCTTGTATATTTTCACTGCAGGGCAATTCAAGGCTAACCTCTTTGACAGGAGCACGCTCTTTAAATGCTTTTGCTTTCCTCATTTTCTTGTTAATTAAAACAGCGCTGATCATCGATTCCCCTGGGACTGTCTCATTCTCACCTGTGAAGAAAATATATGTTTGCATATTACAAGTGGCAAAGTAGTACAAGCTTGATGGGATTGTTCACATTTGGGGCTGTTGCAAATATAGGTAAAAAGGAGCGAGAGACTCCGCCTCACTCCAGATCAGCAACCGCAAAAATCTGTTGCAATCTGATAAACAATCTTAACACATCCCAGAAAGATAGGCTGCCTTACCATAATCTAATCGCAAATGAATCACATGTAGAAAATAAATGCAAGATTGGGCAAGTTAGGTCCTGCTAGCTAGTTTTCTCCTTAGGTCAGATGTGAAGAACTTCCTGCTTGTGTGGGCCAATGCTGGCCCGAAAAGCCATTTCCCCAAACCACATCTGTCTCTCATTCAGCCAGTCACTGAGTGATGTCGGCCAATGGGCTGGGGTGGAATTCAGTTCTGTGTTGTCTATGCCCATCAGTTCCCCATGGGGAACTGGTGTGCCATCAAAGCAGCAGGATTTGACTCTTACTCATCAACTGTTAGTAGAAAACCAGACCCCTCATCAATAGACACGGGAGCCAACACCTTGGGATCGAGGTCCTTCCCCCCACCATTTGAATCCCTCTCATTGATGGACATTGCCATTCAAATAGAGCTGCTGCATGCTCCTTTACCAGCCTGTTTCCTGCAAGAAGGTAAAGGTAAAGGACCCCTGACAGTTAAGTCCAGTCACGAACGACTCTGGGGTTGCGGTGGTCATCTCGCTTTACTGGCCGGGGTAGCCGACGTTTGTCTGCAGACAGTTTTTCTGGGTCATGTGGTGAAACCAGAGCAGTGCGTGGAAATACCGTTTACCTTCCCGCTGGAGTGGTACCTATTTATCTACTTGCACTTTGATGTGCTTTCGAACTGCTAGGTTGGCAGGAGCTGGGACCAAACAACGGGAGCTCACTCTGTCATGGGGATTCGATCCACCAACCTTCCGATCGGCAAGCCCAAGGCTCAATGGTTTATACCACAGTGCCACACGTGTCACTTCCTGCAAGGAACCTCCTGGTAAAACAAATTCCACTCACATGAGTCAACTTTGATGTGATCGTTCCATCAGAAACCCTCACCTCACCTCTCAAAGGTGGCCTATGACGTAAGGGGGTAGATAGATATCTGGACCTCTGGACCCACCCCTCATCTAGGTCAAACAATATGTATTCATATTTCCTCCCAGAACTCTTAAGTAGTGAATGGAAACAAGGAGACTTATCAAGGATGCCATAGAAAAATTGTGTAGTGGCACGTATAGTCCAGAAAATCCCTGCCATTTTAATTGGACAAACATTTTTTTTGCAAAACAATTAACTACAGTAAGTTTTATAGCAGGATTCACCAACTTTGGGGGTCTGGTGTGCATGCCACAAAATGGCTGCCACGGCGACATGACATAACACAAAATGGCTGCCACATCTAGGAGAGACTTCTCCTCTGTTCTGAACAGATGGGAGGACAGATGTCCAATCCTTTAAGGATACATGTGCACTATAGAAGTCAGTGCAACCAATAACTGGGTAGAAAGAGTAAATACTTGTGCAGTGTGGTTTTTTGAGGTACTGTACATTTAGTGAAGCCTTTCATAGGCACCATAGGAGGTATCAGATTGCTGCCTCCTGTTTATAGTGATCTTATGTTATGACTAATTTTGCCACTTTCACATCTAGGTGGAGAGGGAAGGGCAGGAAAGGTGCACATACACAAAAATTATTTACCTTGAAATTTTTATTATTGCTAAATTCTCAAGTAGAAACATTGTTCCCACATAAAAATGCCTCAGATCATTTATTCTGTTTGTGCTTCTTTTTTAAAAAAATTAAAAAACCCTTTTCACAATCTTTTGCCAACATAAATCTGAACATTTTGGTAAGCCTATCTTATTTTCTGGGACCAGTTCCAAAGGGAGTGAACGCATCATCCCATTGGCAGGTGGGGAACTGCCACAGCATACAGTAACCACCTTGTACCCAAATAGGCTACTGTTACACTTTCAAAAATGTGAATGGAGCACCATCTTCTCAGTGCAACAAAATGTTTGATTTGGGTTTTTTTGCAAGGTCCTCCCCTTTGCCTTTGATGAGAACCCTGATCAAAATACAGATTTTCTGACCTTTTTTCCTGATAGGGACATGTTGGGGAATAGGAAGAAGCTGGAAAAGTGAATTACCTGCTTTTAAAAAAGGAAAGAACGAGGGAGAAGATGAATGAGCACACTGATTTAATATGTCTTATGCTCTTCATTGAGGGATTGATACACCTGCGAATAAAGAGGAATTCCCAAATTTTGTCATAAGTGGGGGCGCTTCCACACACTAGCTGTTTTTTTCTACAACTGACAGATAGGTTCATTCAGGCCTTCCTAGATAATCCAGATGATTACAATGCAAAACCATGCATTCCAGTGTTTCCTGTTATCATCCTATTAAAAACTTACTTTGCTACTTTTCTGATGCAATTGCAACGACAACCTGGCAAGGCACTATAGATAGCTCAGTGGTCTGTGAGTCAGTTGGTAATGTGGCTGGTGAAGACCTACCTTTCTGTGTTGCCACCATTTCCACTCCTGTACCCGTTAAGTTCTTTCAGAAAGACTAAAATCTCACAGATTGGTTTCTCATCATTTCCCATTCCCTGCCAAGCAACTGGTTTTCACCTGCATGTTTACATTATACTGTAGAAGGACCTGCAAAGAGAAGTTCTCTCCTTTGATCTGCTTTTCTTTAGGCTAAGGAATTGTCCAACATTATATTCTAGGAGGCCTGAACAAATTGGTTAGGAAGGTTCACGGTGACATTATTTGATAACCAGTAATCCAGAGCAACATGTTTTCTCCTAGTTACATATTACCACCTAGGACCTGGCAAAGCTACGTGTACTGTTTTCACATGATTGCCTTTCACAGTAACATTCAGTAAAATTTCAAGGTGAATCTTAGCAGGCTGCTAGGTTCTTAAAGTAATTATATGCTCCCTACGCATGTTTACTCAGAAGTTCCTGTTGCATTAAGAGGACTAACTCTCAAAAACATATGCACTGGATTGCAACCTAAAATGGTTACATACTGTTGTATTGTGTGTTGTGTAGATAAGAATGGATAGCATCTACGTAGATGCTATCCGATATAATTAACATTTTGTTCTAAGAAACATCATGCAAGCAAACTAATTTTTTATTATTTATTTATCTTGCCCAAGACAACCCATAGTGACTTTGTACTGGATCAAACACGGTTGGTCGAAAATAAGTTCAATCCCATTTTCCATGTTTCTTTGGAGGTAAGCCTGAAAAGAGTTTACCCTCACGTTGTGTTTCAAATTATCCTTACCAAACTTTTTTCCACATCAGCATCTTTTTTTGGCTTTTTTGGAACCATTTTACCTGGTTCAGTTAATTTAACAAAACGTAAGAAATTACTTACATTGCTTTTCTCACTTTCTGGGACTAACACAACAATTCTCTATACAAAACAGCTCTAATCCAGAGAAGTTAGTCACTCCTGCTGTATCAGTGAGATTACCTCTTATGTTCAGTACTAGAGACATATCAGAGTAACAACTGCCTTCTATAGTTTAAAGAAACTGAGGGAACAGCCATTGGTGGTTCTTTGTCCCAATAACTCAACCTGAAATGTATTTTGCTCTTAATACCAACTAATTTACTTATCAGTTTCAGAGTGGGGCTTTTTCATCATGTTCAGCTTCCCCCCACCTTGCCCCTTTTCCTCTTTTGTCGTTTTTTGCTAAACATCCTGCCTGAACAAGAGTTCTGGAGAGCATAAAAGTTTGCTCACTATTTTCTAGCATTTTAGTTGATTCTAGTAAAGATAATACCCAGCTGTGGCTTTCTTTGTGGACTGCAGCTGAAATTTGTGCTATGACAAGACCCACATTTAATAAGTATATTACAGAGCACATTTATCTAAAAGATATTCTTCCCCCCACAAACATGAAAGAAGTGTTAACGTTTGGCTTTGCTAACTATTATGACTGTGCATAACAATGTGAAAACAATTCCCATAGGGAGTAGATGAATAAGGCTGTAAGCCAGGCAAGTTTACCAGGAAGCAAGTCTCATTTAACAATGTGGGGCTTGCTTCTGAGTAAACATGCATAGGACTGGGCTGTCCATCTGTTACAGCAAACACAGTAAGAGTCTTATGGCACCTTAAAGATTAGCAGACTGTATAGCATATGCCACAATACATCTGTTAATCTGTAAGGTACCTCGGATCTATTTCTTATGAAGACATTGTACTTAACTTTTCAAATGTGAGCATAAGCTTAGTGCAATTGTAAAAATCAATGAACATTTCCAAGGCTTTTTGTGGACCCCTGGTTTTTAAAGTTTTAGCCAAGTCTAAAACTTACCTGTTTTAAACACAATAATGTGTGTCTGTAGTTTTTGCTTCTGTTTTAGACAGTCGTATTGCTCTTCAAGCATGCTTACGTCCATCTTGGTTGGCTGCCCGGAACAGTCTGAGGCTCGTTGCTTTGATAGATGAGTCACTAAGAAAATACCACCCATATATTTATAAGCCTTCACCATCTGTTCCCATAAGAAAGACAAAATCAGGCAAAAGCAGAGCATTTCCTTCATTGTGCTTGCCAAAAGGCAAAGGGTGTTGGTAACATCTGAAATAGTCACTCACGAGCCAGGCAATGGCTTTCTTGCATTGCTTGGATTCCCTTCAGTACCTGGTGCAGAGCTGCTGATTTCAATCAACTGAAATATCAACTTTGCTTCAAATACATCCAGTGTGTCCTGAACTTCTGAAAGCAAAGTTAATGACAGGAACTGTTCAGCTGGAACCGGTGTTGACTTAAGTCCAAACATATGAAGCCTTGCCAAAACCCACAGTGAAATACAAAACCTCATTTAACACAGCCAAATGCACACAAAAGGCTCAAAGATGCTGGTTGATGTAGCAATTTTAATTTTAAAGCGACAGTTATATGTTGGCAGCAAGTCACTTTTGCTGTGATTATATATAGTTTCCCCATATTTATTTTATAAGATTTGATTATTATTGTGGTAAACTCTGTGATAACTATTTTGCTGCTGCTCCCCCCCCAACCATTATTATTTTATTCATCTCCTAGTCCTAGATATTAAGATAAAAAAATGCAAAGGACATAAAGTTGCATAGAACTGGAAATTATAATATGCAGCTTCTCGATTGTCCACAAGTACTGTACATTTCTGTTGTGGGGTATTGATTTCTGATTTGTACCAATTTCACCCTATCAATATTCCATAGAATGACGCATCCATCTGTTTTCTACTCTCATCTGTTTTCTTTTTCTGTTGAGTATGGCTGTGGAATGAAGTCTTTAGATGAAACTCCCCTGTAATTATATTCCCTTTAGCAAAGATTTGTTGTTGTTGGGTTTTTTAAAACTTTCCACAGGAAAAATAATTGTTCCACAATTAGGTGCATGAATTGAATCCACTGTTATCTCTTGAGTGTTATCCAAAAAACCCCCAATATGCAGCTGCACTCCTCCTTAGTGAAAATTGATCCTCTTTCATTTAATCACTTCTCCCATACCCTTCACTTTTAAAATAAATATTTTAAAATAGCCGGTAACCAGAACTCAAGACATGTATCATATTTCTTGGTGTCCCCTTCTTTGTTGTGATATTTTAAATAAATATTAGAGATAGCCCAGTGTTGAAAACTGAAACCAAATGTTCAGCTCAACAGTTACCCACAAATGGTGGGAACAAAACACTCAGCTGCATCTTTGGAACTTTTGTCATTACATTTTGAAATATACTCGGGAGTCCTGTAGTGATTTCATGCTCTTTATTGCAGCTTTTAAAACTGTGATTTAATTGCCCCCGCCCCCAAAACCTAAGGCTTTTATATACATTATTTATACAATGAGTCCCGTCTGATTGGCTGATTCTGCTTCCGTCCTGGAGCCTGACTGGTCTTCTCCTGCAGGCCAATCAGTTGTTGCATTTTATGATCCTACCAGCCTAATAGGCTGATTAACTTCCTCCTGGAGCCTGATTGGTCTTCTCCTGCAAGCCAATCAGTTGTTGCATTCTAGGATCCTACTTGCCTATTGTTCTAGGATCCAAGCTTAGTACATAACACAATTCCACCTCCACACCAAGTAAGGCTAGTTAAAGCTATGTGGAATAAAGAGTGAACAGAAGTTCAGCTACTTCTCATTTGTTGGTCATAATTAATTGAGTCATCCCTGCATTACACCTGCATTCAACCTCATTTTACACACAAAGAAGGGCTTCATATCAGGATTGCAGGGTCTGGGTGTTTCTATATGAGGACAGTCATTGAGGTATTGTGATCCTGGACTGTTTAAGGCAGGCATCCCCAACCTGTGGCCCTCCAGATGTTTTGGCCTACAACTCCCATGATCCCTAGTTAACAGGACCAGTGGTCAGGGATGACGGGAATTGTAGTCCAAAACATCTGGAGGGCTGAAGGTTGGGGATGCCTGGTTTAAGGGTTTATATAGTCAGAGGTCCTGACAGATCAATGTGCTCCAGGGTGATGGAAACACAGAAAGAACTGATGATGCCTATGGAGGGGCAGCTCAATAAAATGAACACTAGGTTGAATGCAGTTAATAAAACAGTCCTCCAGGGTAAAGTAACACCAAAGGAGGTAGGAGGGTGGGGGCATAGCCAGGCTGCTAGAAGATACCTACCTGAGGCCACTGGAGGACTATTGGGCCCTTTTCAATTTTGTAGAATGCAGCAAAAATTAGAAGTCTAATCTGAGTAGTATCTTACAAGCTGATTTTGATGAATTGCAAAGAGTAAGTGCACACTTTTATCACTTGGGGGTGTGTGTGTGCCGGTACTGCCTATCCTTGAGTGCTCCCAGAAAAAAAAGCACTGTAGAATTACGTATTTCCAGGTGGTTTTTTTGACCTTAAGCCTGACATTTCATTTTTGGATCTTGGCGACATAAATAGTATATTCACAGTTTAACAAATACATTTTATTCTTTAACGCTACTTAACTTCAGTGTAGATCACTGCGAGGACTGTGCAAAACATGGAATAGTCCAGGGAAGATTCTGCCAAATAGTCCTTCTGAATGTACAGAGTGGCTGCAGTAAAATAATTCAAATGAAGAAGGAACATTTCTGGATAGTCCTTAAAGTGGAACACTTTCCCCATCCCAAACTGTTTCTTTGAACAATATAGCAGCTGGTCCTGCTCATTCCCTCTCCAAGGTGCCCCTGTCCACTAAAGACTATTTGTATTGTAGAAGGCAAAACCAGCAGAAACTTTGATATCCCTGTGTGCCTTTACTGAATGTGAACCTCTGTGGAGGTGCATGGGAGTCAGCAATATGCACTCCTGTTCTGAAATGTGTGACCAGTACAAAAGAGAGATGTACCTTCTGGATAACCCCCATAGGGATAATACTTGCTTATGTTAATATTAATATTATTTTGGACTGTGGCTGTGTACAGATATCTTTGAAGCACATTTCCGCCCTCAAAGGTTCTGGGCACTGTAGCTCACCACTTATTGAGTTACAATTCCTAGCATTGCTTAACAAACTACAGTGCCCATAATTTTTTTTTTTGGGGGGGGAATGTATATGCAGCCTGTGCATCATTGTTACTCAGCCCTGCCTATGCTATCTTTAGGGACAGGAAAGCAAAGGATGACATATTTAAACAGGGCACAGCCATGGCTTCCCCAAGACATTTTGCTGCCTGAGGCAAATCTCCCCTCATTCCACTTACAGAAACCAAGCAGTATGCCAGCTGAATCTTACTTCATCACCAGTGATCTGATAATATCCTCCACTCTGCCTAATAGTAGGGTTGGCTCTGAGTTCAGCAAAGGTGGTAAACTTTTGTCTATAAAATTAAAATAATTTATTAGGTGTTAATTCAGGTATTTAAGTAAAAAAGTACTGTATATGAAACTGCTGTTCTGTATTATGGCCCATTGAAGAGCAAAGCAAAAAGGCCTTTTTATCGGGTAGCTTCTAATCAATGTCAACATTAATTTTCAAGCAGAGTTTGATAACGCTCACGTGCAAAATGAAAAGACCTACTTAATCTACTATTACTCTATTGCCAGCTTTAGGTATGTTCACAGTAGAAAATGCTGAGTTATTTTCTTTAAGCCGGAGGACACTGCGGTCAAACTTTGGGGGTGTTAGCTTTCTGCCTGCCCTGCAAGACTTAGTGCAATACTTCTAAAGGTAAAGGTAAAGGGACCCCAGACCATTAGGTCCAGTCATGACTGGCTCTGGGGTTGCGGCGCTCATCTCGCTTTATTGGCCAAGGGGGCCGGCATACATGTGGCCAGCATGACCAAGCCACTTCTGGCGAACCAGAGCAGCACAGGGGAACGCCGTTTACCTTCCCGCCGGAGCGGTACCTATTTATCTACTTGCACTTTGACATGCTTTCGAACTGCTAGGTTGGCAGGAACAGGGACCGAGCAATGGGAGCTCACCCCGTCGTGGGAATTCGAACCGCGACCTTCTGATCAGCAAGTCCTAGGCTCTGTGGTTTAACAGCGCCACCCGCGTCAAAGCAATTGTCAAGCTGCCTTCACACATCCATTGTTGGGTACCTTTTTCACTATGCTATTCTCAGTCTGGCCCAGCTGCTCAGTGTTAGGAGGAAAAGCTGTTCTTGTTTATTTTCTACATGCCATGCATGCATACTGCCATTTGGCTTGGGCCTCGGGTTCAAAGAGTGGCTCAGATTTAGATGCCTGTTAATTTGGGGTCATTCAATAAGTTTTGCAACTTGCTTTTATGTGTATCAAACCAAAACATGACCCACACTCTCTCCTTAGATCTGCGGGTATTTGGTAAAATACTTTCTTGTTAACCTTTTTCATTTTAGAATTAAAAACGTTCACCAATATCAATAAAAATGATGCTACAAGATTAGACCATGACCAATGTGCTCGCAGACCAGCTGATTATAGAAACAAACGACTCAATTTTCTTTTGTGGGGGGCACCTTTTTCTCTTTCCATGCATTTGCCCTTTTTTTTTTAATGGCTAAGAGGACCTCAAAACCTGGCTTAGCCCTGTTGGTAACTGACCAGGAAAGAGATCTTGAGTTTGTGGGGAATATCTCAATTAATATGTTGACGCAGTAGGAGGCAACTGTGAAGTCCTTGCTAGAGAACATTAGGAAAGGGACTGAAAGGGCCACAATAAATGTGATAATGTGGACCCCTGGAAATCCTTGAGTGCATTTCTAATAGAGAAGTTATGGTAACCTGTTGCTTTGTGAAACTGATGATTTTGCAAGTAGCTGTCCCCCCAAATTGGGGCAGAAATACAGCCAATATGTGAATCACAAAGATAAAGCTGAAAGCTAGAACATAAGTTGCTACATGGTGCAAATGGCTACATGTAACACAGGTTTGCAACATGCATACTAACACAATGTAACAGAACATGCTGGGAATCTACACTGAATCAGCAAAATTGCCAGTGCTTATTGCGCTTGTGTATCAAACATGAAATGAGGTAATGATGTATGATTGGTGAAAATCGAAATGCTTTGTTTGAAACTTTATAAATACCACTGCCTGAACTACTGGGCGTGTTGCAGTTTTGTGGAACAATCCGACTGTAACCTATTGCTTTGCAATAAACAATGTTGGACTCCTAATTCCTCACATTTCTGAGTTTTTATTGGCTTAAACTCAGGAGATAAGCCATTTTTGGCTTACAACAAAACTGCCAGTTCTGTATAATGGTGTTATGAAAATCTTTGGTGCGACCATACTTCGAACACTGTACTGCGTAGTTCAGAAAAAGAAAACCATCCTCTTTCAATGTAACTTGATTTATTCTACTGTACATTAAAAAAATTAAAAAATTTAAGTTGGTTCATTTAATTCTTTTTTTAACATAGTCTTAAATTCTTTTGAAATGACTAGCTTGGGTTTCATCTGTCTTTTTAAACAAAAATTGTTAATTTTTTTTTTTAAATCCTTGTCGTTGTTAGCCATTATGAGTGAGGCATGGCAGCATATTGATATATTGAAAAGGAGGCCAAAGTTTTGCTGGTTATGCAACAACCAAGATCCATTATTTTTGAGGATGGGAATCCCTTCTTTTGAATCTGAATTCCAGCAGCCAAGCCATTGCCAGCCCCCAGCCCCCTTTTTTGGGTCAGCCTCTTGTGAGGATATGCTAGGCTTTTGTTTTTAACCTTGCGTTCCCCCACTTTCCTTTCCAAACTAACTGTCTCACTGCTAATCTGAACGAGACCAGTTTAATCTCATTTCCCGGTCTTGGCTGGAGAGGGCGGGGTATAAATAAATAAATAAATAAATAATAATAATAATAATAATTCCTCTGAAGTGCCCTGACCGACACCATTTATTTGTTGTGTGATTTGTATATTAAAAAGTGGGGGGACTGAAGCGCCGAAAAACCTGAGGAAAACAGCCGCCGAGAGGAGGCCGCTCACGCCGGGCAACGAGGCCACCAAAACGCCGCTTCGACCCCCGGGCCTGGGCGAGCGAGCGAGCGAGAGGCGGGTCCTCCTTCACCGCCCCCGGAGGGGCCGCAGGGCGGGCGGGTTAATAACTACCAGGGCCCGGCGCTTGGGCACAGGAGAGAGGCCGGGCGAGCCGTTTCTGTGAGGCGGCGCTGAGGCAAAAAAGCGGGCGCCGGGCCTGCCTCCCGCCAAGCGAAGACGACGGCGAGGCCTACTCGCCTCAGGCCGCCATGGCTGCGCCTGCCGAGCCCAGCTACTTGGGATGGGACTTCAGCACACAGCAGGTACCCGTGGCAAAAAAATGGACGCGGCGGAGGAGGCGGAGGCTTCAGCCGCGGAGAAGGCAGAGCCTCCCCCTCCGCCCTCCCTCGCTTCGCGTCCCTGCGTCGCCTCAGGCACGGCGGCGCGGGAAAAGTTTCCTCTCGCCCAGCGCTCGGTCCCCTCTCCAGCCCCACCTCGGGGGCCTGGTTCGAGTCAGGAGGGGGGCGGGGGAAAAGGAAGCAGGCGCTCTGCACATGCTCTGAGGAAATCCCCTGTCGTCATCGCAGGACTCGGGCACAGAGGAAGGCCCCGGGAGCCTCTCGGATGGGATGGGCAGAGGCGATGGTTCCTTCCCCGCCTCTAGGTCAGCGTTTCGCAAACGGGGGGGTCTCCAGCTGCTTTTGGACTACATCTCCCATCATGCCTAGCTGGCAGGACCAGCGGTCAGGAATGATGGGAATTGTAGTCCGAAAGCGGATGGAGGCCCAAGTTTGGGAAACCCTGGTATAGAGCCAAGCAGGCAGCAGTATTAGTATTAGTATTAGTATTAGTATTAGTATTAGTATTAGTATTATGTCACTTTGTTTTGCCCAAGGCAGCCCAGAGCAACTTACAACCATAGCTGTCAAAATTTCCCTTTTTTAAAGGGAAATTCCCTTATTCCGAATAGGATTCCTCGCAAGAAAAGGGAAAAGTTGACAGCTATGCTTACAACCAAACCAGCATATGATGATGACTGGTTTTATATGGTAAACCACCCTGTGATCCTCAGATGAAGGCATTGAATAATAATAATGACTGAAGATTTTAAGTGTTGGCGAGTGTTAAGATTTGCCAGCATGCACCCTCCCCTCTACAAGTATGCACAAAATCAAATAAAGGCATGTTTGCTTTAAATTCTGGATCTGAGGGACTTTTCACACCTTACAGAGAGGCAAGGCTGAGTGTACCCTTGAAGCAGGAAGTTGCAGCCAGTCCAGGCACAGAGATGTTTGCAAACGTGTGCTTGATACAGTCATGCTTTGCATGTTCTCTTGCTGAAGTACTGGGAATCACAGGTGGGGAGAGCGTTGTTGCACTCAGGTGCTGCTTTTGGACTTCCCATTGCAGCAACAGGTTGGCCACTGCGAGAACAGGATGGGACTTTGGCACAGGCGTAGCCAGGATTTTTTTTGGGGGGGGGCAGGTTTTTGTTGGGGGGCAAGCTTTTCTTTGGGGGGCAGAAATTCAGATTTGTATTGATTTTGAATTGATGGATTGGGGGGGGGGCAGGTGCCCCCACCCCCAGCTATGCCCATGGACTTTGGTCTGATTTAGCAGTCAGGCTCTTAGAATATTCTTAAATGAATAGGAGCTACAGTGCACATAAATGTGGCTTGCTTAGGAAAACCTGCCAATGGATTTCACCTTTTGCCTTTTTGCAGCTGAGCTGTGGAATATAGGTCTTTCTAGAACTGTTGAGTTTCAGATTCACAATGCTTCCCCCCCCCCCTTCCTTCTCCCTTGGTTTTTATGATGTGGCACTACATTTCACAGTTCTGATAAAATCCTTTGGCAAACTGGAGAAATTCAGCCCCTTAGCACAGGCTTCAGCAATTGTACCTGGAAACAAAGTCTACCTGCACTTCCTGAGTTCCAGCATATTTAAATGAGAAATCAAAGGTTAACCTATGAAGTTTAGTTAGTCATTACCTGCAGATTTTTGTTTAAAAAAATACTGTAACTTTCCTATAGCCCCAACCAAACTGATGAAGTGGGAGAAGTTCATATTACTAGAGAGCATTTTCATTTGGACACTGCCGTTACACTTTTTAGAAAACATTTAAACACTCTTTTCTCTCTAAATATCATAAATAGCAAACGAGAAAGAAGGGTCTTAGTTCCTTTCAAGGGGTGGTAGGTGCAGACGGCAGGAGCCCAATGGTGAGAAATAAGGACAGCTTGCTTGTGCAAAGCAATAATTGCTAATTCATTCAAGATGCTGTCAACAGAGAACCAGCATGGTTTAGTGGTTAGATACACTAGGACTTGGGAGGTAAAGGTAAAGGGACCCCTGACCATTAGGTCCAGTCGTGACCGACTTTGGGGTTGCGGCACTCGTCTCGCTTTACTGGCCGAGGGAGCCAGCGTACAGCTTCCGGGTCATGTGGCCAGCATGACTAAGCCGCTTCTGGCGAACCAGAACAGTGCACAGAAATGCTGTTTACCTTCCCGCCGGAGTGGTACCTATTTATCTACTTGCACTCTGACGTGCTTTCGAACTGCTAGGTTGGCAGGAGCAGGGACCGAGCAACGGGAGCTCACCCCGTCGCGGGGATTCGAACCGCCAACCTTCTGATCTGCAAGTCCTAGGCTCTGTGGTTTAACCCACAGCGCCACCCACGTCAGGACTTGGGAGACTAGAGTTCAAATCCCCACTCAGCTATGAAGCTCACTTGGTGACCTTGGGCTAATCATGCAACCTAAGCTACCTCACAGGGTTGTTGTGATGATAAAATAGGGGAGATCATATATGCCACCTTGAGCTCTTTGGAGTAAAGGTGGCATTTGTTGTTGTTGTTGTTTAGTCGTTTAGTTGTGTCCGACTCTTCGTGACCCCATGGACCAGAGCACGCCAGGCACTCCTGTCTTCCACTGCCTCCTGCAGTTTGGTCAAACTCATGCTGCTAGCTTCGAGAACACTGTCCAACCATCTCGTCCTCTGTCGTCCCCTTCTCCTTGTGCCCTCCATCTTTCCCAACATCAGGGTCTTTTCCAGGGAGTCTTCTCTTCTCATGAGTGGCCAAAGTATTGGAGCCTCAGCTTCAGGATCTGTCCTTCCAGTGAGCACTCAGGACTGATTTCCTTCAGAATGGTTATGTTTGATCATCTTGCAGTCCATGGGACTCTCAAAGTCTCCTCCAGCACCATAATTCAAAAGCATCAATTCTTTGGCGATCAACCTTCTTTATGGAACGTCTCACTCCAGATAGAAGTGGAACAGAAATGCAGTTATAAGTAACATAAAGTAATCAGTCTTTGCCAACCTGGTGCTCTCCAGATGTTTTGGACTACAAACAGCTTGATGGGAGTTGAAATCCAAAATACGATGAGGGCACCAGCTTTGGGAAGGCTGAGCTAAGGTGATGTAGGGTCAGAACTGAAGCAATCTTTTTCCTTCCATCCCACCTCTCCAATAAATTGACGGGATGAGTAGAAGTGAGTTATAATGAATGCAAAGATCTATACAAAAACAAGATTGTAAAAAGCAATAGTGAAAAGAAAGAAGGGGCCAATGGTGAAGGAAGAAGGGCAGGGGCACTCATGGGAAAACGTGAAGCATTTTTCTGAACTAATCATGGGAATTTCAGTACTTCCTTAGTGAGACTCTAATTTGCTCCCAGGAAGTGGAGCACTAATCAGCGATCATCAGTTTCTGGAGATGGGATGAAGTGCAGAATGAACTAGCTACTTGCTATTTTAGGTGACTGATCACCCAGAAATTATTGATTCTTCCAAATGGAGGCATGCATTTTAGAATCAATGACATCAGTGGATATAATTAATTCTATAAGGCACGCCACTATTTGGAAGATACCTGTAGGTATCTGTATTGGATTTGAAATTGTTTTTATATCTATGTAATTGTTTTTACTGTTGTTTTGTATATGTAATTGTTTTTACTTCTTGTTTAAAGGATTGTTTAACCATTTCTATATATGCAATTGTTTTATACGTGTTTTTATTATACTGTTACTTTGAGATGCTTCATAGGAAGCAAACCCTAATGAAATAAATAACAGCAGCAGCAACATTTTCTTTTCTCCAGCTGAAAGTAATTGCTGTAGATGAACAACTGCGAGTCATCCATGAGGACAGTGTCAATTTTGACAAAGATCTTCCAGAATTTGGGTATGTTTCGTCATTTGTGCTTAATTTGGTCTAAACCTGCATTGGCATTAAAATTCCCTACATCTGGAGTACTTGCACTTGGGCAGATCCTGTTCAAGGATCATAGAATGTGGTGATTAAAAGTATTCCTTTAGTAACACTGCACTATGTTTGGTTTTGGTTTTACATTCTTTTTAAGGGTAACTGTCCTAGCTGTGTACAAGAGAGTACAGTGGTACCTCAGGTGAAGTACTTAATTCATTCCGGAGGTCCGTACTTAACCTGAAACTGTTCTTAACCTGAAGCACCACTTTAGCTAATGGGGCCTCCTGCTGCTGCTGCGCCGCCAGAGCACAATTTCTGTTCTCATCCTGAAGCAAAGTGCTTAACCTGAAGCACTGTTTCTGGGTTAGCAGAGTCTGTAACTTGAAGCGTATGTAACCCAAGGTACCACTGTACTTGTGTGTTATTTGGGGAAATGCAAAGTGAAATAATGAATTACGGTAGTTTTATTCACCTAGGCATTGTTTTTCCTGCAGCACTCAAGGTGGTGTCCATGTTCACAGTGACAGACTGACCGTGACTTCTCCTGTATTAATGTGGGTGAAGGTAAGTGTTTGATGCTTGAGTAATGTCGCCGGTGTCTGGAGAGGAAGGCCAGTAGGTTCCTGCAATTGGCTCCAATCCTCTCCCTTCTCCCCATTTGCCCTCCTGTCTTTTGCCCTATATGATTACCTTTTTCAAAATGACACGTTGCCTGTTTGCTTAGGTTTATGTCAATAGAGGCCTAGCAAAATCTCTGTGCCAACAAGGAAGATGCAATGATCTAGAATTACCTCTAACTATGGTTGACTCTATTCTGTGCTGCGGATGACATAATTCATTTTTCACTTAGAATATCCGGGTTCAGGTTGTTACTCAGCAATGAAGTGCATTTGGTGGTCTTGAGTAAATTGTAAGAGCCGCTGCATGGGGCTCAAAAGGTTTTGGAAATATATTTACTGTACTTCTGAATCTTACAGTATGATGGTTCTCTGCTGATCTGCTACATCTCTACTAGTACATACTAGAGATGGGAATCAAACCAGTAGTAGCCAGTGGCCTTGTGGTGTAAAGGTGGTTTTCTGCTGTGACAGCTTTTTGCTTCTAGAAATACCATATATTTCGCCCTATAGGACGCACTGTCCCATAAGGCGCACCTAGTTTTTTGGGGGGGAAATAAAGGGGGGAAAATTATTTTCCCCCCAGGCGCAGGGCTGGGGTGGGGGAAGCCCGAGCTTCCCCTGACCCCAGCCCCCAGAACAGGCAACTCTCCGCAAGCCGCGGGAGCCCAGCGCCGGGCTCCCGCGCCTTGCGGAGAGCTGCGCGAAGTCTGGGTGCGCTGAGCTCAGTGCGCCCAGGCATCAGCATGCAGGCAACTCTCCGCAAGCCGTGGGAGCCGGGCGCGGGCTCCCATGGCTTGCGGAGAGCTGCGGAAAGCCTGGAGAGTGAGAGGGGTCGGTGCGCACCGACCCCTCTCACTCTCCAGGCTTCAGCGAAAGCCTGCATTCACCCCATAGGATGCACACACATTTCCCCTTCATTTTTGGAGGGGAAAAAGTGCGTCCTATAGGGCGAAAAATACGGTACTTGCCATATTCTTGCAAGTGCTTGCCATGTGGTTCTGGGCTAATGCTAAACATAGTTGCTGTTCAGGTATCCTCATAGATGTCCTACCAAACTGAATGCAGCCCAGCAGCCATGTATGGTAGCCCATGTGGACCTTGATAAACTTTCTAGTTTTGCTGCTTTCCGGGAACGACAAAATACAGTCTCCTCAACCATTTCTACCAGGTCACAAGAAGTGGCTGCTGGTCTTTGCTCAGTCTTGGGGATCACAAGTTCAGCAGGACCGGGTGAGGGACAGATTGTTGTTCATGGAAAGGAAACCCAAATGGGTAATGGTGTGCCCCTCTCATTGGGTAGGAGAGCAGGGCTTATGCTTACTCCTGAAATCTTTTGCGCACACTCCAGATCCTTCAGTAGCAGAAATGCAAAGTGATTACCTAGTACAGAGACTGTAACTTGGAAGGGCAAATCCCTTCCTTTCTTAATTAGGAGCTGCCATTGTTTCTAAATTTGGTCGCTTGGCTCTGTCTGTGTCATTAGATGATTCAGCTTCTTAGCTCAGCATTATTAAAATTACTTTACACAAGAAACCATTACATTTGCCAGACAATTTATAATTTGCTTGTTTTCTATTTCACTTGGAATGCTGTTAAGGATCCTTTTGACGCTGCAGTTTCCTGGACCATGTTTCTTCTTCTTTTTCTTCATTTCTTTAAGTAGTCACATTTTGTATCATTGTTTGTGATAGCAGATGCTTTAATTTCCAAATGATGCCGACGTTGTTTGGGATTAAGCTGAGTTTTGACATAATTACACTCTTTAACCACTTGAAAGCTGTATTACTCTTTCTTGCTTTTTATCTCTTTGTTCTTTGGGGAAGAGTAACCAGTTTGGCGCTGCTTTTTTTCTTGTTTGTCGAACACTGGAGGTTTTTGAGTGGCCATTTTAGCTCTTATACCCCATCCCTAGATACATGCATACATATATATATATTTATATATTTATATATTTAAATAAAGCCAACTGACAAGTGAAATGTACAATAGTGTGTACAGTTCTGGTTGCCTCACCTCAGAAAGTATATTGTCGAGTTGCAAAAGGCTCAGGAAAGGGCAACCAAAACGATCAGGGGGATGGAGCAACTCCTTGATGAAGAAAGGTTGCACCATTTGGGACTTCTTAGTATGGAGAAACTAAACTGCCACTGCTGTGCTACCCATGGTGAAGCCATGGTTTGGCTTATTGTTATGTCCAATTCATGGCTCGTGATTTGTCTGGAGCTGTAACTGAGGTATGTCTGAGTCCGAGTTTAGATGCAATGTGAAATATACTCAGAGTCGAGAGTGGATTTCATGCTCTTTATTCAGCTTATAGTGGTGAGGAGGAATGGAAGTCCCCCTAAAGTATCTGCTTTATATACATTATTTACACAATGGGCTGCACGTGATTGGCTAATTCCGGAATTCTCCTGTAGGCCAATCAGGTTGTGGATTCACTTCCATCTGGAGCTGGATTGGGTGGCTCCTGCAGACCAATCATACTGCTGCATTGTTCTAGGACCAATCAGACTGCTGCATTCTGAATCCTATTGTTCTAGGACCAATCAGACTGCTGCATTTTGGATCCTATTCAACTCAGTACATAACACAAATGCTTAGCCAAACCATGGCTTAACCATGGGTAGGGTGGGGACTTGATATTACACGTGAACTGGAGCAAAAAAGGAAGTGTGTATGCAGTGCCAACTAGCTATAAATGCACCTTCTTTCCAAATGATGAAAAAGAAATACAGGCAGCCGACCATTTACATGCGTTCAATAGGTGCGCAACCGTGTATGCGCGCATCATGCCAAACCCACAGGTGACCTGGAAACATCATAAAGAGCTCACTGAAGCATCACTCAAAGGGTGGAATGGGGGCGGAATTGGGTGTTTGCAGGCTTTTTAAATGGGATTCAATTATACGTGATTTCACTGATGTGCATAGTGCCTCGGAACATACGCCATGCAAAACTCAGAGGTTCTGACACACACATGCGCACACACAGTTCTCAATCCAGAGAACCAAGACGCATAATCACAGTTCAGGCACACCTTCCAACCAGCCACAAGCAGGTGAGAGGTGTGGCCTGGGGTGCTGGTGGGATGGCCTGGGGAGAGCCTTGAGGGTTGGCTAGAGAAGCCTAGGAAGATCGCCTTCAGTTCCTGGGCCTGAAATTTCCCACCTCAGAGGTGCACCCACAGATCTTGGCCTACTGAAAAACCAAGAAGCTGCTTGCTTAGTTTACACTGTGCTGCTGCTATAAGCACATTGTAACCACGCTAGAATGATAGCGTTTCTCACCTTGTGTTGAGGGTTCTTTCTTGTTCTTCTGAGAAACAGACATCTGAGAACGGAGAACATTTTAATCAAGTGAAACATACACTTTTCTGAAATTGATAAAGAAATGCATAAATTTCCTTTTAGGCTCTGCCTTTCTGCTGGTGCAAATCTATTTTGCCGTTTTCACACTGGCTGCGCTCAGCTTAGTCCAGCAGATGGTTGAACGTCAGCCATGTGCCATGCAAATCTGCACAGCAGAACTGCCCAGATGTTAGTATGGCCACTTTCCCAGCATGTGCCTGCTTTCAAGGGTTGTGCTGGCATGATATTGTTCTGTGGCACGTTTCCCCTAAGATTCAAGGCATATTTGTCACCTCAAAGTTGAGCGAGGTTGGATAGCTCAGTTGGTAGAGCACTAGACTCTTAATCTCAGGGCTGTGAGTTCAAGCCCCACATTGGGCAAAAGTTTCCTCTGTTGCAAAGGGTTGGATTGCATGACCTTCGTGGTTCCTTCTGATTCTATGATATTTTGGTGTGTTTTATGTGGAGAAGAAATAAGAAAGGTGTTAGGTTGGTAGCGGAGGAGTGCTTAACTCTTCATTTCCCACAGAAACTCTACTTTTCCAGCCAAAGAATCCCAGATCCACGTCTGTGTGGTATATGCTGGTCTGAAAACCCCTTGAAATTGTAGTTAAAACAGTCACCTGGGAAACATACGGGGTACTGTATTTCCCTTCATGTCTCTTCCTCTGCTGCAAATTGCCACCTCCCAAAGGCACTTTGCAAAAGAGAATGAATTGTTGGATTAATGTTACATGCAGATTCATGGTAATTAAGATGGAAATATTTAATTTATTCAATGGCTTTTGATTTATTACTCTAACCCTTTCAGCTGGAAAAAGGACAGCAGGCTTAAATCTCTATTTCTGCACAATTTTTAATTCAAGTATTTAGTGTTTGCAGTTTGCACTTTTTCAATTATGGAAGAGGCTTCCTGGCTGTGAGAAATAGGAGGGATGCTTCTTATAAGATGATGCCTGCTACAAAGCAAGCATGCATCATCTTAGAAACAAAGACCATGTGCTTTTTGCTTCAGAACTGCTGTTGTGGGTTTTTTTTGCATTCAAGTTTAATAGATTGTGCTGGAATCCTAACCCCACTTCCCTGGCAGTAAGTCCCATTGAATTAAATACAACTTACATCTGAGTATATCTGGTTAAGATTGCACTGTTAATTGACTGAAATTAATAGATGAAGATTTATTCATCTGAAGGTTGTATTTGTGATGTTTAGTTTGGCCCTGAAGATTAGCATGTGTACTAAACTTGTTTGAAGGTTTCCCCCCTCTCTTCATCTGAAAAATGCTTTTATTCAGCATGCTAATCATTTCAGTTTCTCAAGAGACCTTCTACTGATTATCCAATTCTTCCATTTTCCTTCCCTGTCACTGATGACAGGAATCTACCTATTTAATTCTGAAGCCTGTTGGGATTCATAATTTCCTGGAGTGCAGCAGTCAGTCTTGATCATGTTTGTTCTTCTAGGCCCTGGATATGATCTTGGAAAAGATGAAGTCTTCTGGATTTAACTTCTCCAGAGTGAAAGCTTTGTCTGGAGCTGGGCAGGTCAGTAAAATGTATAGGGGTGTGTGTGTGTGAGAGTGGGAAAACCTTTATTCTGGGTTGCATGCGCAGGCAACAGCCAATTGATGTGCTACCTTGCACATATGCATCGCACCAAAGCCGGAAGTGACTTTAAGAATTGCAAAAAACAGCTCGAAAAGAGCCCAGAAAGGGCGAAAAGATGTGAAAACAGCGCCTAGCAATCCCACAAACCATTGCAAGTGGAATCCCAGGAGCCCTTGCACTGACCATTGAGGCCTGTGGAGAGTTGGAGTTTGAGTAAGGCGGTTTAGAAGGCAGAACGGGAGCAATCTAGGAGTGGGCCCCTGCCATCGGTGAGCCTCCATTACCGGTATGATTTGTGATAATGAAAATGGCCTTGCCTTCAAACTTATTTTAGTATCCTTAAAAGGCACCATTAAAGGTAAAGGGACCCCTAACCATTAGGTCCAGTCGTGGCCGACTCTGAGGTTGTGGCGCTCATCTCGCTTTATTGGCCGAGGGAGCCGGCGTACAGCTTCCGGGTCATGTGGCCAGCATGACTAAGCTGCTTCTGGCAAACCAGAGCAGCGCACGGAAACACCGTTTACCTTCCCGCAGGAGCGGTACCTATTTATCTACTTGCACTTTGACGTGCTTTCGAACTGCTAGGTTGGCAGGAGCAGGGACCGAGCAACGGGAGCTCACCCCGTCGCGGGGATTCGAACCGTTGACCTTCTGATTGCCAAGTCCTAGGCTCTGTGGTTTAACCCACAGCGCCACCCGTGTCCAAAAGGCACCATTACTGATGTTCTAATAGCATGCAAGTGTATTTTAAATTTGGTGGAAATCCAGATATGAATCTTAACTTGCCACTCTGCTTTTATTTTATGCTTTTGCCCTCTTAACAGCAACATGGAAGCGTTTACTGGAAAGAAGGTGCAAACTCTGTTTTACAAAACCTATCGCCTGATCTTCCTTTGCATCAGTCCCTGAAGGTAACTTATCTTAGGAGTTTGGAAGGACGTTTAAGTCCAGTCTTGCTCATTGAGCCTTAATGGCTGCGCTCACTTTCCCAGCTCCTTGCTGACTTTAGAAATAATTGAAGCATGCTTTGCATTCCTTTTAGCAAAGGATAAGCACAAATGATGACGCAGACAAGATGCTTTCTTTTTCTTCCTCTGAACAAGAAGTGTATAACAGTGGCAGGTGTATGAACAGGACGCCTTTAAAGCCTTTGCTGTTGGGAGGAGAGCCAGTACCTGCAAACTCCACTGCTCAGGGAAAGGCTCCAACCTTCTAGTCTCAGTGGCTCATCACACGCTGCACCCATGAACATAACCTTGGTTCCTGGTTTCTAGAACTATATCTGTTTTCCTGGTTCAGGAAAGCTTGGAGCTGTTAAGGGAGTTGCTGCTTCAGCAGCAAAGCAGCTCAGTCTGGGAGCTTACATAGGAGCTGGAGGTGTCACCCTTTTCTGGCTCTCGGACAGATCTTGATCTGGGCAGGTGCTTCCATACATTCTCCTACTTCCCAAGTAGCCTCACATACAGCGATCCAGGCATTTCACTGGCAGCTCTGAAGCTCCTGCCAGTCCTCCGCTTTTGTGGCCCTGTGGGCAACGAAGGGGGTTCTGAGAGCCAGCCAGGAATCCAGATGGTTGGGGTGTCTGGATCCAGTGGCTCCTCAGGGTTGGAGGCGGTGCTGGGATCTGCTGGAGAGCCCTGCTCCCTCTGCAAAGACCCCAGGTCTGGATAGGGATGAACTCTGATGCCCTGGCAGCTCCTAGCATGATGGGTGAAGTTCCTGGCTGAGTATGGGTGTTAGGAGCTGGAGTCAGGTGGAGGTCAATAAAACACCCGCTGCTTTATGAATGAAGCATCTCTTTATGAATGAAGTTAACTCTTCATTCAAAGAAACTAAAAGAGCATGGGCCTAGTGATCACAGCAACCCTTCCCAGTAGATTCCCCAATGAAGCAGTTGCGAGGACTGAAGCTCCCCACTTTCCCACTGCTCTCTAATGCTCCTACCCCAGTTCCCAGCAGCCTAAGACTCCACCGTCTTGTCTCTCTTTGCTCTGCCCTCTTCATTTCTCTACATGTTCTGGGAGACCAGGGAGGAGGGGAGCTGGTGACAGCAGCAGCAGGACACTCCCTGGATTCTTCAGAAACCTGCCTCTGCTCTGTTTCCTGGCCCTGGTCCTCTCCTGTCATGGAGTCCGGACTGCGCTCTGCCACAGCTTTGTCCAACTCACTAAACCAGGGGTCAGCAAACTTTTTCAGCAGAGGGCCGGTCCACTGTCCCTAAGACCTTGTGGGGGGCCGGACTATATTTTGAAAAAAAAATAATGGAATTCCTATGCCCCACAAATAACCCAGAGATGCATTTTAAATAAAAGGACACATTCTACTTGTGTAAAAACACGCTGATTCCCGGACCATTCACAGGCCAGATTTGGAAGGCGATTGGGCCGGATCTGGCCCCCGGGCCTTAGTTTGCCTACTCATGCACTAAACCCTGTTGCCTCTTCAGCTTCTGACACCTCCTCCTCCTCCTAGTCTGCTCCATCTTCTCCCTCTGGCCACTCATTGTCGTCCCACCACCAGTCTCCTGGCTCTGAACCTTCTTCCCCTGGGGGTTCCCTTTGCGGATCCCCAGCTAATGCTTCCCACCCCTCTTCTGCATCCATGACATCAGGTTTAAACCAGGTTTCCCCATCTGCATCATCCAAATCCAGCCTTTTTCTTGGGTCCTAAGTAATTGTCTCATAGGAGAAATGCATTTCCCTCCTCTATTGATGCTGCCAAAGAAGCAGACCTTTTCCCTTTGCAGGCTGACACATCTTGCTTCATTTTGCGCTGCCTCGGGCTATGAAAGGAGGCAGTTCCTGCCAGGCTGCATCTGCTTCCGACCAGAGAGTGATGTAGCAAGAACTCTTTTGGCCAGCTATAGAGACCCGCACATGGTCTCTTCCCCCTTGTAATCACATAAGGTAAAGGGACCCCTGACCATTAAGTCCAGTTGTGACCGACTCTGGGGTTGTGGCGCTCATCTCGCTTTATTGGCCGAGGGAGCCAGCGTACAGCTTCCGGGTCATGTGGCCAGCATGACTAAGCCGCTTCTGGCGAACCAGAGCAGCGCATGGAAACACCGTTTACCTTCCCGCCAGAGCGGTACCTATTTATCTACTTGCACTTTGAGGTGCTTTCGAACTGCTAGGTTGGCAGGAGCAGGGACTGAGAAACGGGAGCTCACCCCGTCGTGGGGATTCGAACCGCCGACCTTCTGATCGGCAAGTCCTAGGCTCTGTGGTTTAACCCACAGCGCCACCCGCGTCCCATGCAAAATAGATATGTGCAATTGTTCCTAAACCAGCTTGCTGGTTTGGCACTGACCACTTTTCTGACATCGTTTTTTTCTCTTCCCCGATAGTCTTGCTTTTCTGTCAGCAACAGCCCTGTTTGGATGGATTCCAGCACAACTTCCCAGTGCTGCTCTCTGGAAAAAGCTGTCGGAGGGGCTCAGAAACTTGCTGAGGTCACCGGCTCACGAGCCTACGAGGTGAGAGCTGAGAAGCGAGACTAAAGTTCGGCTTTTGAGGCTGTTCTTTGAAATGACAACAAGTCATTCCAAGAGGTTTTTGTCTGCGCCAGATGCTAAGGGCACAAGGTTCCCACTTCTTGTATCTTCTCTCCTGCTCATACACCCATGAATATGGTCTTTGGCTGAACAAAGTCTTTAAATTATTTTGCTGTTAGGATAAAATGGGCCAGGGAGACTGTTGCGTTGAGCTCTTTGGAGGAATAGCAGGACAAAAATTTAATGAAAGAAGTATTTTTCCAATTCAGATAACAGTTACAGTTAGGGGAATCATGATTATGCCCTCTTCTCTAAAGGGGAATTCACACCTCCTATTGAGGGGTGAAAAACCATTTTGGCCTCATTGGTCAGATTGGGCTAACTTTGACAGGGGGGCCTAGTTCTCCACCTGACAGCCATCTGATGCTATGATGATAGCAGGTGACTGACAGGTGGGTAGTTCTGTCTACCTGTCAGAGTTGTTCTACGGGGGTGGAGAGAGGGATCTACTTCATCTACTCTACACTCATCAATCGATGAGCAGAGGCTTCAGTCCTGCTCTCTGCAGGGATCTGCTTTGCTAGTGCATTCCTGAAATGTGCTAGTGAAGCAACACCGAGCAGGCCTGAGTCCCTCCCCTACTGATCTTGGACCTCTTGGGGGGGGGGGCGTCAAGAAAGGTGCATGAGCTGGGGGTTCCCCACAGGTTCCCTAGTTTTTTATGCTGATGTTAAGACCCCCAGTTGAGAAGTACAGTGGTACCTCGGGTTACAAACACTTCGGGTTACAAACTCAGCTAACCCGGAAGTAGTACCTCGGGTTGAGAACTTTGCCCCAGGATGAGAACAGAAATTGCACGGTGGCAGCAGGAGGCCCCATTAATGAAAGCACACCTCCGGTTAAGAACGGTTTCGGGTTAAGAACAGACGAACGAATTAAGTACGTAACCCGAGGTACCACTGTACTGTACTTTTCCGTGTATAAGACTAGGGTTTTTTACGTTAAAACAATGTAAAAAAATTGGGGGCATCTTATACATGTGAAGTGCAGAGGGGGGGGATGGGGAATTTTTTGCTGCCTCAAGCAGAAGGTTGTCAGCGGCGATGGTGTGGCTGATTGGTGGTTGTGGCAATGGCTGCAGCTGATTGGTTGCTGCCACAGCAATTGGGCGGGTGATTTTAAGCTGTCAGTGGCGAGCGGTCTGATGACTGGTTGCTTCTGCGTTGCGTGCGATCAGAAGTGTTGGTCTGGTGGGAGTGTTTGTCTGGCGGGTGAGCGTATTTAGGTAACCCCCCTAAAAGCTCAACACCTCTGTGCAATCCATAGCTGTCAACTGCCCCTTATTTGGCGGGAAAGTCCCTTATCCCAGCGCCGTGTCCCACTGCTGTCCCTTATTGAAGATGTCCCTTAAAATTCCCGGGTTTCAAAGGAAGCAGCTCCTCTCCCTCCCTCCCTGCCGGCCAGGGAGGAGGGAGGCTCCAACTGTGTTGCTTGGCTGTGTTGCTCACCCAATAAAGAGTTTAAGAACGACTAGGGGGTGGAGCTTGCATACCTTGTGCCGATTAAATCGGCTGTGTTGCCTGGGGACTCACCTTTGCTCAGCGCTTCCCAACGAAGAGGTGACGGTGGTTTTCCTTGCTGCATCCCCTTTGCCGGGTTGCTGCTCTGTGGGAACCACCGCTTGAGGCTTCGTTTGGCTGCTGGCTGGGCTTTCTGCCTTTGGCTTGGAGGGCTCAGAAGTCGAACATACCTGTGCTCTGAAAATCCCTTATTTTGGCTGCTGATCCCTTATTTCCGAGGCTGCTGGTCCCTTATTTTCAAATCTGTAAGTTGACAGCTATGGTGCAATCTCCCCCCATTTTCTCAGTTTTTAGACCCCCAAAATATGGGTGTGTGTGTTATACACGGGGGCATGTTATACATGGAAAAATACGGTAAGTCAGTTTCAGGAAAGGTCCTCGGCAACTTTAATTTGAAGGTAGTGTGGATCTAACCAGTCTCCTCGCTGAGTTGTACAGACTGAATGACTTTAACCAGTTAAGAACTTGAGGCGATTCCTGGATCGCGATGGGAGTCTTCCTAGCCAACCAGCATTGCACATTCCATTGATCCATCATTTCTGGAATGTAAATTGTGGCCAGGAATTCTCTTGCTGCAGTTTTCATTTTTCTTCTGCTTTTTCGAAAGGCGAGCAGAATTATCATAATGAGCCGATGCATAATAGTCTGTTTTGTGCCTATTGCAACCGAAAAACAACTTCCATCATGCGTCAGACAAATTAAATACCCAAAGTGCAGCGTCCTGAACTCATTATGCCGAGTTAATGGTTATTGACTCAATTTACAGTTTGTGTTCCTAAGCATTGGCCTGTCTTTTGCAGCGTTTTACAGGAAACCAGATAGCGAAGATTTACAGCCAGAACCCCGAGGTCTACACCCACACAGAGGTGGGCTAATCTTCAGTTCACTTATTGGAAATCGGAGCTGATTTTTGTTTTGCCTAGATATTTTGGAGAGGAACTTAGTTGCGCAAATTGTACTAGCATAAATAAAGCAACAGTTAAACAAACAAATTCTCACTAAATGGAAAATGGGGTTTTTTGGGGGGGGAAAATAATTAGCAAGAGCTGCTGAAATGTACATCCTGGTGGTTTGGGCTGCAGCCCCAACCATTTTGTTAAAAATGGGCAATGCATGGCTTTCTAACTACCAATCCATATACTTAAAACATTTTTATACCAGGCTTCATTCTTTTTTACGCATTCAAAGTTGTATACAATCCATTGTTGTTGTTTAGTTGTTTAGTCGTGTCTGACTCTTCGTGACCCCATGGACCAGAGCACGCCAGGCACTCCTGTCTTCCACTGTCTCCCACAGTTTGGTCAAGCTCGTGTTGGTAGCTTCGAGAACACTGTCCCACCATCTTGTCCTCTGTCGTCCCCTTCTCCTTGTGCCCTCCATCTTTCCCAACATCAGGGTCTTTTCCAGGGAGTTTTCTCTTCTCATGAGGTGGCCAAAGTATTGGAGCCTCAGCTTCAGGATCTGTCCTTCCAGTGAGCACTCAGGGCTGATTTCCTTCAGAATGGATAGATTTGATCTTCTTGCAGTCCATGGGACTCTCAAGAGTCTCCTCCAGCACCATAATTCAAAAGCATCAATTCTTTGGCGATCAGCCTTCTTTATGGTCCAGCTTTCACTTCCATACATCACTACTGGGAAAACCATAGCTTTAACTATATGGACAAGGTGATGTCTCTGCTTTTTAAGATGCTGTCTAGGTTTGTCATTGCTTTTCTCCCAAGAAGCAGGCGTCTTTTAATTTCGTGACTGCTGTCACCGTCTGCAGTGATCATGGAGCCCAAGAAAGTAAAATCTCTCACTGCCTCCATTTCTTCCCCTTCTATTTGCCAGGAGGTAATGGGACCAGTGGCCATGATCTTAGTTTTTTTGATGTTGAGCTTCAGACCATATGCTGTGCTCTCCTCTTTCACCCTCAATAAAAGGTTCTTTAATTCCTCCTCACTTTCTGCCATCAAGGTTGTGTCATCAGCATATCCGAAGTTGTTGATATTTCTTCCGGCAATCTTAATTCCTGCTTGGGATTCATCCAGTCCAGCCTTTCGCATGATGAATTCTGGATATAAGTTAAATAAGCAGGAAGACAATATATAGCATTGTCATACTCCTTTCCCAATTTTGAACCAATCAGTTGTTCCATATCCAGTTCTAACTGTAGCTTCTTGTTCCACACAGAGATTTCTCAGGAGACAGATGAGGTGATCAGGCACTCCCATTTCTTTAAGACTTGCCATAGTTTGCTGTAGTCGACACAGTCAAATGCTTTTGTGTAGTCAATGAAGCAGAAGTAGATGTTTTTCTGGAACTCTCTAGCTTTCTCCGTAATCCAGCGCATGTTTGCAATTTGGTCTCTAGTTCCTCTGCCCCTTCGAAATCCAGCTTGCATTTATGGGAGTTCTCGGTCCACATACCGCCTAAGCCTGCCTTGTAGAATTTTTAGCATAAACTACTTTTAAAAATAATAATAATAATAATAATGCAATGAATGTAGTCAATAAAATCAACTCGCTGCAATTTTAAATACTTGTCCAAACAAATACTTTTTTTTTTACTGGCTGCTGGAAGGATTGCACCCAAACTTAGGGATGCCAACTGTGTATCCTAACCAGTTAATAATTCACCTGATATTCACAAGTTATTTATTTGATCGATATACTGTCCTTCATCATAAGATCCCAGGGTGGTGGATAACATATAAAACATTTTACGGAGCATCAATAATGAAATCGTAATAACAGCCATAATAACAATCCCCCCGGCTTTAACAGGCCATAGATTATTTAATGGCTAAAGGCCTGTGTATTTCCATAACTGTTAAGCTTCATACGGCAGAAAAGTACGGTTGATAAATGCACAGGAGACTTTTTATGCTGTTTAATCATCAAACTGTCTAAGCAGTCTGCATAAAATATTCATTAAAATTACCAGTGGAATCAGATGTTAGTTAGGTAGCCTATGTTTCCCCTCCCAAACAAAATAAATATACATTATAAAATAAAATTGCATATTAAAATACATGTCACAATTACATGTGTGGGCAGGCATGCTGGAGCAGGAGAGGCTTTGGCAGGCACTGAAAACAGTAAAACCAAAGTGCAGATGCTGTGAAACTGAAGGACTGATTCCTTGCAAGTGCAGAACAAAAGTTGGCCTCTTTGCATCCACCTTTGGCCTACAGCTGTGCCCAACAGGGTTCAGTATCTATATCAGGGGTCAGCAAACTTTTTCAGCAGGGGGTTGGTCCACTGTCCCTCAGATCTTGTGGGGGGCCGGACTATATATATATATATTTTTTGGGGGGGAATGAACGAATTCCTATGCCCCACAAATAACCCAAAGATGCATTTTAAATAAAAGCACACATTCTGCTCATGTAAAAACACCAGGCAGGCCCGATAAATAACCCAGAGATGCATTTTAAATAAAATGACACATTCTACTCAAGTAAAAACATGCTGATTTCTGGACCGTCGGTGGGCTGTATTTAGAAGGTGATTGGGCCAGATCCGACCCCTGGGCCTCTGTTTGCCTACCCTTGATCTATATGGTATACTGTATACAGTCATACCTTGGGATAAATACGCTTCAGGTTGAGCGCTTTCAGGTTGCGCTCTGCGGCGACCTGGAAGTAATGGAGCACGTTACTTCTGGGTTTCGCCGCTCGCGCATGCGCAGACAGTCAAAATGACCTCACGCGCTTGCGCGGAAGCGGCGAAATGTGACCTGCGCACACGCAGACGCGCTGTCGTGTGTTGCGTTCTATTCAGTATGCGAACGGGGCTCTGGAACAGATCCCGTTCGCATCCTGAGGTACCACTGTATAAGGAAATGAAGAAGCTGCTTGATACGTGCTCAGGCTGCTATTCAGCATAGTCTGGCACCATCTTCAGGTTTCTGGTCAGAGAGAGGTCTCCTGGGCCACTCGCTACCTCTTTGCTTGTATTGGAAATGCCAAGAGTTGACCCTCTAGACCACCTGCAGGCAAAGTGTATGCTTTATTGAGCTTTGATCTGCCTTCCCTGAATTGGTTATGTTTTGGAGGATAAGTCCTGATTTTTCACCCTACTTGCATTTTGTTGTTTTGCCCCCCTTGTATATCTGCAGAGGTGACTCCCAGAACCCTATTGCCCTTGTATACTTGGGCCAAAGCCACTCTTTGGGAAGTTCAGCACCCATAAGCCCTACTGGTCAAGAAGACCTTTTTAGTATCTGTCTAACTCTTCCATTGAAAGTAGAACTTTAAAAATGCTTATTTTTTTAATTGGAAAGAGCCCTTGATCTGTTTGTAAATCAAAACGAATGTATTTTGCGTCCACTTTCTCATTTCCCTTTTCTCTTCCAGAGGATCTCTTTGGTCAGCAGCTTTGCAGCCTCCCTTTTCCTAGGGGCTTATGCTCCCATTGATTACAGTGACGGTAAGTGACTTCTAGGCTTGTTTGTTGGCTGTTTAATGTGCTCAACCTGAGTCAAAAGGTCTCTCCTGACCACTGGGAGTGAATAAATGGACCAGCAGGCTCACCTATTTCCTTGTGAATGAAAGAAGTTTTCAATAAAAAGTTTTAATACCTGAAATAGGGCATGAATAGAGCAATAGTGCTTCTGGTAAAGCAGATCAAACATCAAATTTAAATTTGGGAGCCTAGGATTTACATCCTGCTCGGTCACAGATCAATTGGGTAGCCTTGGGAAAGCCTATCTTGCTCGGAGACTGTCTAGATCAGAAGTGGGGAGCGTGTGATCTTCTGCACATTGTTGGACTCCAATTCCCATCACCCCTGACTATTGGCCTTGCTGGCTGGGGATGAAGAGAGTCCAGCATTATCTGGAGAGCCAAAGGTTATTATTATTTAACCACGAGGTGGGGTGCAGGGCATCATGAAGGTGGCTGGGTACCACAGGCTAAGCCAGGTAAGGAAGTATTGGCGCTGTTCCCCAAAAAGCCCAATAACTTTGGGTGACCTAATAATAATAATAATAATAATAATAATAATAATAATATATTATTTGTACCCCGCCCATCTGGCTGAGTTTCCCCAGCCACTCTGGGCGGCTTCCAACAAAGATTAAAAATACATTAAAATGTCACACATTAAAAACTTCCCTGAAGAGGGCTGCCTTCCTAAAAAAAGCTCAACATCTCTTTTAAAAAGTGGGGGTTGCTATGCCGATGTTATATACTGCCCTTCATTCATCACTTCATCATAAGATCTCAGGGTGGATCACAGAATGAAGGTTCCCCATCCCTGCTCCTTTCTATCCCCTCCACACTTCCCTTCTTAGAGTGACTGTGACACCAAAGTTATCTGTGCTTAATGCAAGCCAGACTTCCTCTAAAGTAGAGTTTGCTTGGTGTGTGTGTGAGGGATGAGTATGGTTGCTCACGAGTAAACAGGACTCCGACCTGCCTTTTTACAGGTTTTATTTGGTGCAAACTATGTACAGTGCGGGACACGGGTGGCGCTGTGGGTTAAACCACAGAGTCTAGGACTTGCCGATCAGAAGGTTGGCGGTTCGAATCCCCGTGACAGGGTGAGCTCCTGTTGCTCGGTCCCTGCTCCTGCCAACCTAGCAGTTTGAAAGCACGTCAAAGTGCAACTAGATAAATAGGTACTGCTCTGGCAGGAAGGTGAACGACGTTTCTGTGCGCTGCTCTGGTTCACCAGAAGCAGCTTAGTCATGCTGGCCACATGACCCGGAAGCTGTATGCCCGCTCCCTCGGCCAGTAAAGCGAGATGAGCGCCGCAACCCCGGAGTCATTCGCGACTGGACCTCATGGACAGGGGCCCCTTTACCTTTACCTATGTACAGTGCAGACATCGAAAGTTCATGTCTCCCTCAGTCACTAGCAGATTCCGAGAGTGGGCTTTTCCTGTCCCCCCCAAGCATAAGAACCTCGACACGCCCAGTCTCTGCCTTTTTTCCTTACGCTCGACTCCCCTGCCAAAACTAGGCGACGGAAGTTGCATTTCTGTTTCCCTATTAGCCTCCCTGGGATCAGTGCTGGGGCTCGCAGAGAAGTCTGTGAGCCTTTCCCTCCCCTCTCCCCACCTTTCTTCTTCCGTTCTAACACCAGTCTCTGATGAAGTGTTACTGCTGATCAAAGTGGGAGGCTCTCTGTACGTTCCTACCTCCTTCTCCCCTCTTGATGGCAGTCCCCTGACAGTGTGAATCATGGATAGCATTAACCATGGTTCGCACTGTGACCAGTACAATATTTAACCATGGTTCAAGGTATTGCACCAGAGTGGAGAATGGTGGAAAGTAATTGAAGGGAAGGGAGCGATCCATCCCCTGGTGTTTTCCTGAACTCTTAAAAAATTGGCAGACGATTGCATCTGCCAATGTAGCATGCAGCTGCAAACAAATGGGCATGGTGACCTGTGCCATATGGAGCCATATGGAGCAGCCTTCATATGGATATAACATGTGACTGGCCCTCAGCAACCTGCATTTTGCATGGTCTTTCTCATGTTTTTCTTCAGAGATAACACATTGTTCAAATAATGATCCCCTTCTTCATTTCTGCTTGGTTTATAATATTTGGGTTGTACAGGCAGTAAAGATACTCAGTCCAGTTGTTTAGCCCTCCAGTAGAACAGATCCTTAAAAAAAAAAAAAAAATCCAATAAGCTCCATCAGAAAGTGTGTGTGTCAGAAAAGCAAATCTAGGATGATGTTCCAGTTCCAGGAGGCACAAATCTCTTCCTGTAAAATGTTTTGCACTTTGTTGATTGATTTTTTAAAATGTGCCAAAAACTATATTAGAATGACAAATGATTTCCATTTATACTGTGTGGGGTTTTGTTTTTAAGTGGGAAACTTGAGACCAAACAACTTAAATGTGTCATTTGATGTATCACCCTTTACAAGTGATAAAACACTAAAACTTTTGAAAACAGCCATTCTGCTCGCACCATGGAGATGCCTAAATTTCACTCTCACCACAGAGATGTCTTACTTTCACAGATAGTGACTTGCATAAGGCATACAACACATGGAGTAGTTATTTGACCTAGCTCTTCGTGTCCAAAAGCAGCTCTTTCTCTACTGTGCTAATAGCCTATTTCTAATAATTTAAGTTGCAAATGCACTTAAGCAGCAGAACACAGAATGAAAATACTAAAATATACCAATAGCCAAAGCAATGGGGCAATGGCGCAGAAGACCAGCCTCCATGCCTGGTGCCTCTCTAAGGATGGATGGAGCACCCTAAGTCTATTCTGTGTTAGTCTTGCTTGCACCCATTCATAAAGTCTGGGTTCCATTCCATATTTTGCACACTTTCTGAAAGAAAGCACACAGAAAACTGTTTAAATTGCACACATTTCGTTTGCACTCTTTCAATAAAATAAACATCTTGCAACACAATTCCTCCACTCTTAAAATATGTATTTTATCTGCATTTTAAATGTAAAATACGTGCACTTTTGGGGACTGATTCTGTAGAATCTGGAGAGCCACAGCCCTGAGCATGAACAAAGCGGGGGGGAGGCAGGTCCCCCTCTGCCCACGCCCTCTCTGTGCAGTGGGTTTACGCACAGAGAGGAGAGGTGTAGGGTGGGGGTCAAAAGACTACTCTGCTGGGGAAAGTTTAAGGACCGCCCACTCCCAGATTCTGCTAGTGACTGAGCAAGACATGGAATCGAGACGTTCTGCACTGTGAATGTTTTTGTACTGATAATAAAGCCTTGAAAAGACCAGTGGGGGTCTTGCCTGTTCGCTCTCAAGTAACCACACCGGCACACACCTAACAGCGACATTCGAGGTCTGAGTTGTTCGTGAACTAAGCTGTTCGAAAGCCAAGGTATGACTGTACTTGTACTTGGTACGACTGTAATTAAAGACTCCCATCGTCCCCTGCAGGAATAGAAACTGACATGGGGCAATCATAAGAAAGATTGTTCAAAGGTTACTTACTAATTCCTCAGCCAGTATCAACAGGAAGTAATAAAATGGCCAGAGCCTGCAGAGAGGAAGGGTGTAAAGGCACGAGGGCCTTAACATTACTTTGTCCGCACTAGAGAGGCTGGAGCTGCAAAAATTGCCAGAAATCCGATCTGATCTGGAAAAAACCGAGGAGGGCGATACATAAAGCACTGGAAGTCAACAATCTTGAGAGGACGGCAATTCCAGAGAAAAGAGCCGTGTAGCGTCAATCTTTGTAGCATAAAGGACAAATGAGGATGATTTCTTTGTCAGCCTTGAACTTCTTTGTGCATTTCGGAAAGATGTTTTTGCGTACCTGGTTAATACTGTGCCAACGTTTGTATATTCCCTAAAAATGTCAGTTGTGTTGCTTGGCCACTTGGAGCTTTGAAGTGAGCTGCTGTAACCACTTAGTGAGCCTCTCCATTCATCCCGATATTGACCCCACTTTTCATCTAAGCATTGCCGCCTCTTTGCATTTGTCATTGAACCACGACCTGAAAGAGAGAGCGCTGCTATTCATTGCTAGTTTTGTATCTATTCAAAGTAGTAGACCAAAGAACTGTAAGTGATTGAATGCACTTGATGTGGATCTATGGGGCAGCACCGTTCTTTGCATTGCTGCTTAATGAATGTCTCTTTCTTTATCTTCCTGTCTCTCTCAAGCAATATCGCTCTGTATAGATAACAGCAGATTGTAAAGCAGAACAATGCGTGGGCAAAGTCCTCACCAGTCCTTTCTGAATGGGCGCAAGCAAGCTTCCAAACTCCGTGGGTAAAGTCCCACTGAGATGTGGTCTCATTGCTTTCCGTAAGCAAGATAACCTTGTGCTCAAGTTCTTTCGATTTTTAAAAATGCAATTCAACCTGGATGTTCCTCCAACTCGGGGTCAAAGAGGACTTACAATAATCATAATCATAATAATCAAAATAATTCATACAGTTGCCTGTAAAATCCCATCATGACAAAGTCCCATTTACCCAGCTGGGGAAAAAAGCCTTTCAGAACAAAAAAAGAGTCTTCAGTGGTTTCCAGAAAGTTCAGATAGTGGACGCCAGGCATATCTTGACAGGAAAGTTATTCAACAGAACTGGAGCAGCCACACTAAAAGCCCTGCTCTGAGTTGATGTAAAGTAACATTCTGAGATTTTTGGAACTTGCAGGAGCTGCTCTTCTGCAGACTACAGCAATCTATTGGGTATCTAAAGCAGGGGTAGGCAACCTAAGGCCTGTGGGCTGAATGCGGCCCAATCGGTTTCTAAATCTGGCCCGCGGACCGTCCAGGAATCAGCGTGTTTTTACATGAGTGGAATGTGTCCTTTTATTTAAAATGCATCTCTGGGTTATTTGTGGGGCATAGGAATTCGTTAGTTCAGCCCACCACATGGTCTGAGGGACGGTGGACCGGCCCTCTGCTGAAAAAGGTTGCTGATCCCTGATCTAAAGGATATGGTGGTCTCCCAAATAACCTGGTGCTGAGCTGTGTAGGGCCTTATATGTCAGGGTTGCAAGATTGGGGCGTGTGGGGGGGGGGGAGAATAGGATGTAGCAGCCACAGTTACTTCATCTTTTTATTGGGATATGGACATGTATACTCTCCAGGTTGCAACCTGGTAGCACTTTGCAAGCTGTAGTAGTAGTAGTAGTAATTATTATTATTATTATTATTATTATTATTATTATTATTACTATTATTAGTAGTATTTCTTTGCCCAGCTTCATCTGAAGAACACAAGGCGGTTTACAATATAAAATGCTTATTAACAAACATTGGTCCGATAAAAGGTATCTCTGTGCTGTTGTTATTTAATTTGTGAATCGCTTTCCATGTATATCTCCCAAAGCAATTTACAGAAGCATCCTTAAGAACAGCTGCAATAGCAGCCGTATAGATTTACACATAACACAAAATGAACACCTTTCATCTAGCACTAGCAGGAAAAGAACAAAAATGTCTTCAATTGTTTCCGGAAAGTACACAGAAAAGGAGTAGCCACATCCAGACCAACCTCAATAGTAGCCCAACACAGAGTGCATCGCCTTTCTCATTCTCTGGGCTGAAAACACTGACAATACATACCAAAGTGTGTTAATGGGTCATGATTTACTGGACAGTCGTCGTTATTAGAAGTCATTAATTCTGGATGAAGGGGCTGGGAAAGTTGATCTACGGATAGTTTTGCAATCCAGATGACGGAACCTAATTTTCTTTGGCTGATGGTTTAGTTTACCATCCAGCTAGCTGTATAGTTCATGGGGTTACAAGCACTGTTGAGATGTATTCAATTACTGGGCATACTGAATAAATAATCTTAGGTCTGCAGTGCAAGCATTAGTGGACTGGTTTTACTGGTTTCGTTGGTTTAGACGATGTGCTTTGTACAGAGGAGATTAGAGAATCATGCACAGATGGAGTTTAAAGATTGGAGCTATCTTGCCCTTTTGCAAAGTGGCACAAGAGAGTTCTGATTAAATGTTTCTCAGGGTTCAGAAAAGTCAGGGATTTCATCTGAAAATCGCCATATGTTGCTTTAAAACTGCAGTTGCTCATTGAATACATTAATCTGTCAATTCTTGGCCTTTATGCAAATGGCAAATCTTTACAGTGTTTTTTTTTAAATTAACCCCGCCCCCCACCAAATAGAAATGGAAACAGCAGCAGCAACCTAAATTGAACAGAATATGTGTCTGGTTCATACCTATAAAATCATTTTGTAGGGGGAAGGGTACACTGAGCATCAAAACCTAAGCACGAGTAGTTGAATATGTTTACAAGGTTTTCTAATGGGTGAAATAATTTTGATTTTCAATATGTAACGAGCTTTCCAGTTGCTTCCCTTTTGCATTCAGTAGCTAGAACACAGGAATATAGGGGCAACTTGACTTCCATCTGAGCAACTGAAACTGCATAGATAGAATATTGCCTGCATGTTTCCCCTTCTGTTACCATTTAAACTTACCTTTAAAAAAAGAAAAAGAATTGAGGGTTGGAAATTCAAGAATGGGATCTGGAAATAAGCCCAAAGAGTTAAAGAAAGAAAAGGCAAGGCCATTAATAGTTTTGA
This sequence comes from Podarcis siculus, assembly GCA_034642415.1. Classification (NCBI taxonomy): domain Eukaryota; kingdom Metazoa; phylum Chordata; class Lepidosauria; order Squamata; family Lacertidae; genus Podarcis; species Podarcis siculus. The sequence goes on along the minus strand of JAXCMG010000017.1, from coordinate 6,658,788 downwards.
AGGAGAAGGCAAGAGAGATGACTAGTTTTGGCATCAGAGTGCTGGATGGATGTGAGTAGGCCCAGGCGATGTATCGTATTTGGTTCCTGTTGGTTGGTATCAGGGTACTAGTGAATAAAGAAGATCATGCAAGCCTAAAGCCTGTCCTCATTGATTTTAAACTGTGTGCTGCACCTGGTATCTTTTAGGTGATGTTAGATAACGGATTTTCGATGTTGGATGTTTTTCACTAAACTGGAGTGGCCTAGGCTCAGGTCCGTATAGTTAAAGCTATGGTTTTCCCAGTAGTGATGTATGGAAGTGAGAGCTGGACCATAAAGAAGGCTGATTGCCGAAGAATTGATGCTTTTGAATTATGGTGCTGGAGGAGACTCTTGAGAGTCCCATGGACTGCAAGAAGATCAAACCTATCCATTCTGAAGGAAATCAGCCCTGAGTGCTCACTGGAAGGACAGATCCTGAAGCTGAGGTTCCAGTACTGGCCACCTCATGAGAAGAGAAGACTCCCTGGAAAAGACCCTGATGTTGGGAAAGATGGAGGGCACAAGGAGAAGGAGATGACAGAGGACGAGATGGTTGGACAGTGCTCTTGAAGCCAGTGGCGTAGCGTGGGTTGTCAGCACCCGGGGCAAGGCAAGTAATTTGCGCCCCCTAACCCATGGATTTTAGCACTCGAGTGTGAGCGCCCCCCCCCAGATGTTGCGGCCGGTGCGGCCGGCCCCCCTGCACCCCCCACGCTACGCCACTGGGGCTGGGGGCGAGCGAAGGAGCCAAGGAACCCCCCAAAGGCTCAGCAGGAATTTATTAAATTTATTATTTGCGGAGCCCCCGCGGGCCGAGGCAGCCGAAGCCCCCTCCCCTCGGGTGCCTCCCCGCCCCCTCCTCTCCTTTGGCTGTAGGTGGAACCCGCGCTCCGAGGCGCTCCAGATCCGGGCTTGGCGAGCGCTTCTCCTCCTCCCGGCCGGGTCCGGGGGCTTCCAGCCGTGCTCCGTCCTCGCCCCCCCCCGCGGTTGAGACTTGTGCTGAGAGCCGTAGCCAGCGACGCCCCCTTCCACTGGGAGACCCTCGCCCGCCCGCCGGCTTCGTCTCAGAGGGTTTTGGGGAGGGCAGGGCGCGTCAAGGCCCCTCGGAGCTCTCCTCCCTTCCAGTCGGCAGAAGCAGCCGCCGCCTGTGGCTGGGCCGAGGGGATGGCGTTGGCGCCGTCAGCGTTGGGGTGCGGAGGCTGCCCGTGCCCGGCCAGGTGTCGGTGGCAGCGTCGGCGCTGCTGCAGCGGCTGCTCCTCCTGCGAGCAGTGAGTGGAGCGCAGCCGCAGCGGCGGCGGGGGGCGCGCGCACTAGGGCGCAAGGCTGGCGGTGGCGGCGGGGAGCCCGGCGGAGGAAGGAACTTGTCCCTTCCCTCTGGACTCGTGCCCCCCCAGATGTTGCGCCCGGTGTGGCCGGCACCCCTGGCACCCCCCACGCTACGCCACTGCTTGAAGCTACCGGCATGAGTTTGACCATACTGCGGGAGGCAGTGGAAGACAGGAGTGCCTGGCGGGCTCTGGTCCATGGGGTCACAAAGAGTCGGACACGACTAAACAACAACAGGCTCAGATGTGAGAGTATAGCTTCTGTGAAATAACTGGTACCTCTGTGGCACTTCTCTGGTCTGAGCAGTGTTCATAACCGTGTGTTCTTCAAGTCCTGGTTTTCAACTAAAGCGAGTGCCCATGGAGCGATGCCAGCCCACTAATTGCTTCCTGGTCCGCGGCAAGGGAGCCAGTTCATCCTCATGCCAATTGGCAGCGTGCTTCAATGTCTTCTTCCTCCAGTAGCAACTGGAGAACTGGCAGGGTCCCAGAAGAAGAGCAGATTTAGTGCCTCTCTATTTATAAAGAGAGAGGGAGAGAAAGAGAGGAAGGGATGAGAGTGGGATGGAAATAAGCCTCAGGGAACCACAGTCCTACTAGCTTTCCCTCTACACCTTGGAAGAGATCAGAACAAAGAAACATCTAAAAGGAAAGGCTTGCCAATAGCTGGGTGAGACAAGAGAGAGAGATAGAGAATAACTTAATTGAAGCTGAAAAAGGAAGTAAAGCAGAGTAGGGAGGGAAAATAGAGAGCATTGACAGAAGAGGTGGATTTGCACTGTTTTTAAAAAGATAGGAAGAGAAAAGGCACAAAAGCAAGAGAGAACATTTGACTCTTCTCTGCCATGTATGAAGTGAGCTGCTCAGGGTGCTGCTAGCACAGGCATCCCTAAACTCGACCCTCCAGCTGTTTTGGGACTACAGTTCCCATCATCTCTGACCTCTGGTCCTGTTAGCTAGGGATGATGGGAGTTGTAGTCCCAAAACATCTGGACGGCTGTGTTTGGGTACGCCTGTGCTAGCCTCTACTCCGAATTGCTGGAAAACCACTACCCGTTTTGTCTTTTGGGAAGATGTTTGGCTGCCGCCTTACATCTTTTTGTTAGCATGCACACAAGATATCTGAGTGGGTGGTGGACGCATTTTGATTCCTGGGGCTGCTTCCAGACTGTCACTTTTTTGTGGATATGACTTGATCATAAGCTGACAAATTTACGTTGTGCAATATCAAGTGAATTTGGTGCTCTTTTGTGACAGACCTGCTCTAAAAAAAAAAGCACCACTACCACAGGTCAGAATTTTTGTGGATCACAAAGAACTTTCTGAGGGTAAGAGCTGTTTGACAGTGGAATAGACTCCCTTGAAAGGTGATGGATTCTCCTTCCTTGGAGGTTTTTAAGCAGAGGTTGGATGGCCATCTGCCATGCATGCTTTAATTGACATTCCCTCAGGGTGCCTTTCAACTCTACAATTCTATGATTCTGTGAAAGTACACACAGGAAAATGTGAGATGGCGGTGTCACTGGGTGATGTCATATAATATCTGCAAATAAATCAGAATGAATGCTCAGCAAACAGTGACATTGTACAACAATCTTTGTGCAAATTTTGTGCAAACATATCAAGGTGGATGCTTAGTAAACAGTAAAATGTCATGGAAATTATGCAAAAAATATTCCCAGAAAAGATGCATAACAAAAGCATCTTTAATACAAAAAGGTTTGCGGTGGAGAAAACCACATAGCAGGTTGTAGCTTGTAAAGCAGAACTGAAACTGAAAGCATAGCTTCTGAATGGTGGCTTAGTTGGCTCTTGGTATGGCAAGCCAGAAGGGCCAAAATACTACAGAAGATCCTCGTGTTAATGCATGCACCTGAAAATGCTGTTTGAATGCTCAGCTATAGTTACATCCTTACCTCCGCAGCCTGCCTAGATAGTGAATGCTGCTAAATGCCCTGTTGAGGATGAGGATGATGATAATAGTAATTCATATATATCTCAGTACAACGGATAATTACTGTAAGTGATGATAGGGAACATACGATACAACCAACACTTAAAAAAACTCACAGCGACGAGAATAAAAGATGTTACTCGTTAAAACTGGCATCAATAAAACTAGGTGTTATACATTAAAAGCTTGTTGAAATATGTGTCTTTAGTTTCTGGCAAAAAAACAAAAAGAGGGAGCACAACAGATTTCAGTGGGAAAGAACATTCCAGAATTGTGGCATCACCACAGAAAGGACCTTGCTCCTCCGAGGTCTCCAGCGATGCCTGGGGAGATTTCGAGGATGGGTGCGAGAGATGGCCTTTTCTGGGGCGATGCTGCGACTTTCTGAGTTTCAGCTGCTCTGTCCCAAGTGTAACCGCAGGCCTGTTTTCATACTGAGTGTTCTTAAACATTCTTTTTAGTGTTTTAAACGTCGGCTATTAAGGGACGCGGGTGGCGCTGTGGGTTAAACCACAGAGCCTAGGACTTGCCAATCAGAAGGTCGGCAGTTCGAATCCCCACGACGGGGTGAGCTCCCGTTGCTCGGTCCTTGCTCCTGCCAACCTAGCAGTTCGAAAGCATGTCAAAGTGCAAGTAGATAAATAGGTACCGCTCCGGCAGGAAGGTAAACGGCGTTTCCGTGCGCTGCTCTGGTTCGCCAGAAGCGGCTTAGTCATGCTGGCCACAGGACCCGGAAGCTGTACGCTGGCTCCCTCAGCCAATAAAGCGAGATGAGCGCCACAACCCCAGAGTCGGTCACGACTGGACCTAATGGTCAGGGGTCCCTTTACCTTTACCTTTATTAAGTTTTCAAATGCCCTTTTCTTTCAGAAGCAAGTGTGGGACAAGCTATTACAAAGGGAATCATTGCAATGTGCTCAGGGCGTGACCATTGGCCTGAGCATAGATGTGTTACAAATGAACAAATGTTTAATCTGTGGAAGGTTTGGGGTGGCAGGCATGCTCTCTTCAAGATGCAAATCTCTTTCTGAACTGCCCTTGCCTCTGTTTACTTGCTGCACTCCTTCCAACTGACTTCTTTCACATCAAATTCTCCACACACACACACACCCTGTTTGTCTATCTGGTATGTATTGTGAGCCTGTGGGGAATGGGAATTATGTTTCGTTTGCTTGATCACCAGGGGAGCACCCCCTTGTCCAGCCAGCTGAGATCTGCAGGGTGCAGAGCCTTCACAGTAGTGGCACCCGCACTTTTGGCTGCTGGAGAAAAAAACAGCTGCTTCCTTCCCAGGTTCTGGCATGAACTTACTGCAAATCCATGAGAAAGTATGGAGTCCGGCCTGTCTTGATGCTTGTGCACCTGGATTAGGGAAAAAGTTGGGCCATCCTGTACCATCTAGCAAAGTACTGGTATGTACTGCTGTGACAATCATGACAGTGGAGGAGTAAGGCCTGTGTCTCCTATACTTATTTGTACAGTGGTACCTCGGGTTAAGTACTTAATTCGTTCCGGAGGTCCGTACTTAACCTGAAACTGTTCTTAACCTGAAGCACCACTTTAGCTAATGGGGCCTCCTGCTGCTGCCGCACCACCGGAGCACAATTTCCTGAAGCAAAGTTCTTAACCTGAAGCACTATTTCTGGGTTAGCGGAGTCTGTAACCTGAAGCGCATGTAACCTGAAGCGTATGTAACCCGAGGTACCACTGTATTTTCAATGCAAATTTAAACTGGTTTAAATTACCCTGGCTGCCCCCCCCAAAGATCCATAGGATCTAGATTGTTGGAAGGGATATAAGAAATTAATTGATAGCTGCAAAATTTGGCTGTATATGTTATGTGATCTACAGGTATTGCGAACGCTGTTTTAGAGTGAAAGAGAGTCTGCCATCGGACTTTAAATGGCTACTTGCTCTTGCTTGAAACTGATGTGGCAGATTATTTCAGGCACAGGTACTTGCGAGTGTACTATAGAAATGTTAGGTTAAAAAAAAATGCTGGTAGAATTTTGAGTCTGTAACAAAATAGTAGACTGTGGCTGCTGGATTTATCTTTTGAAGCGCTCTCTTAGACTTTTGTGGATCTTCTGTAGAGGAAGCTAGATGTTTTTCTTATAGTGTCATATGTTTGATGCAAAAGGGTTATGGTGCTCTTAAACCAAAAACCTTTCATATTGTACTCTTTCCCCCCATTTTAGGGTTGTGTTTCACCCTACTACATCCAGCGCTTTGGGTTTAATTCTGGCTGTAAAGTCGTTGCATTTACTGGAGACAATCCAGGTAAGAAAGTCAACATTCGCTGGTAGAATTCCGAGTCTCTCCATGATTCTATCCCTTGTCTATTTTTTTCTAGGTCCCTTATGATTATTCTAAAGAGGCTGCAATGGTTTCTGTGCCTGGATTGCAGCCACCCAGAAAAAGAAAGGTGAACTTAAGTCTTATGAAGAACACTGGGACTTAGTTGCATAATTAACAGCTTCAGTCCCATTTATTTTGATGGAATTAAGGTGCCCCTATCTTTTCAGTTGTATCTATTGTGCAGGATTTCCTAGCATCTGATACAAAGGCTAATCTCATAATTTCACAGAACTCTCTTGCTTGCATTTTCAGCATCCCTGGCAGCAATGAGACTTAGAGAAGGGGACATTGCGGTAAGTGTTGACGTGTTCATTCTATGCTCATACTGCTAATCCAGTGCTGTAGGGGGTAGTTGCCTTGAGCAGCAGTTTTGCATTATACATTTTGGTGTTCGACATATTTTGAAAAGACATTTGAAATATTGCCTTCAGGTTCTGTTGATTTAAGTGGAAGATAAGGCTACAATCCTTATCATAGTTACTTGGGAATAAGACCCATGGAATGTAATAATAATAATAATAATTTATTTATACCTGCCCATCTGGCTGGGTTTCTCCAGCCAGTCTGGGCGGCTTCCAGCAAAACATAAAAATACAATAATCCATCGGATATTAAAAGCTTCCCTAAACAGGACTGCTTTCAGATGTCTTCTAAAAGTCGGATAGTTGTTTATCTCTTTGACATCTGATGGGAGGGATTCCACAGGGTGGGCGCCACTACCAAAAAGGCCCTCTGCCTGGTTCCCTGTAACTTTCCTTCTTGCAGTGAGGGAACCCCCAGAAGGCCCTCGGCGCTGGACCTCAGTGTCCGGGCTGGACGATGGGGGTGGAGATGCTCCTTCAGGTATACAGGACCAAGGCTGTTTAGGGCTTTAAAAGTCAGCCCCAACACTTTGAATTGTGCTCAGAAACGTACTGGGAGCCAATGTAGGTCTTTCAAGACCGGTGTTATGTGGTCTTGAGGTAATTCCTTACGTAGTGGGATTTACCTCTGAATTTTAAAAAGCATGGGAATCCTGTTATGCATGTCCTTAAATATTTCCCCATTAAGATCAGTGGTACTTAAAATGCTTAATTTTGACTGGATTGTGTGCCCTAACAAGCATAGGAAGTGTGCATTGATTACCCTTTGCTGGTCTGAGGTAGATTTCATTTCTGTTGAGAAGGTTTTCGGAATGGATTGATATGATGTAGAAGGAAAGTTGATTAACCAACCTAGTGAAACGACTCTCTGCCTGAATGCATAAACAAGCTTTGTTAAAAGGTATGGCTTGGAGTGAAGTCGGGTGCTAGGAAGGCTTCGGATTCTGTGGCGGCTGTTTCACGCACGCAAGTCATCACTGTATGTCACAGTTGTTCAGTGATGATTATGCATGTGTGAGAATTTACCCTAATAAATCCATAGATTTCCTTTCAGTTCCTTCTGCTCTATGCTTCACGCAAAGGTGACAAGCCAAGCTGATACCTCAAGAATGCAATTGCCTTAATGTGTAATTCAAAGATAATTAGTACTACAAACAAATGGGTTTAATTTAATTTCTGCATTGCTTTTCATGCACGTTGTGCACTAACACCTCAATTATTTCCTCTCACAGATTAGCCTTGGCACTAGTGATACATTGTTTCTCTGGATTAAAGAGCCAAAACCTGCTTTAGAAGGTCACATCCTCTGCAGTCCAGTTGATTCACAAGCCTACATGGCCATGCTGTGGTAACAAAGTTTATATTGTTTCACTTATGAATACTGTGTTTATTTGGAGTTGGGCCAGTGGCCTGTTTCCTATAGTCCTGTCTACTCTATTTGAGCACTGGAGGAGGTCCAGTGATCTCTTTTTTACGAGGTGTGTCCCCAGACAAAATAAGCTTTGCTTACACAATTTGATCTTATGGGCCTGACAACATCTCTAGATTCCAGGAGCCCACAAGCCTTTTCAGACAGACTTCTTTCAACTTTGTCTAGGTCAGACATGCAAAAAGTAAGTCCTACCAGCTTCAACAGGACTTAGGTTTTCCATAGGATTTCCATTTCATAGGAAATGGATTTCCATTTCAGAAGACTTGCGTTGTGCTATGATTTCCAGGCCCCCCTGCTTGGCAGGGGGTTGGACTCGATGGCCCTTGTGGTCTCTTCCAACTCTATGATTCTATGATTCTAAAACAATGATGTAACTTTCAAATTTTGATTGGATCTGTTGCAAGATTCGACTGGCATTTTATAACTTTAGGTTTATAATTTACTTTAGTTATAAGAATGGTTCTTTGATGAGAGAGAAGATTCGAGACGAGCATGCCTCTGGCTCATGGGAGGAATTTTCCAAAGCGCTTGTGTCTACGGCTGTTGGAAATGATGGAAATGTGGGTACGTGTCTTTGAAAAGAGGGAAGTATCAAGGTTTGATTAGATGCTTTAGCATCTGCTCCACTGGCCTCTTGTGCATCAATGACCTGCTCATCTACCAGAAGAGCAACACAATCTTCTGTTAACTGCCATCAGACACACCAGCTTCAGTAGACTACCAGTAGCCACTGGAAGAGGCATAGAAATCACCATCAGAAAAAGGCAGTGATTCTTCCCTTGCAAGTCACAGTCAAGCTCTGGTTTATAACTGTGGCTTCCAGGACAAGTGCATGCCGTTGTTTGCTGGTTAAGATGTAATGGAAGACCGTGGTTTACCAGAAACCAAGAAATACCTATTTAAACCGAACATATGAGGGGAGGAGTGAGGGGGAAGAAGGAAGAGAAAGAGGAAGCAGCATGTAAAGGCTTGAACATGTAATGCCCAAACACAAAGTGTAAATCATTCTGCTGCTTATTGTGGTCATATATATATTTAGGTTAAAGATTGTTGTTACCAAACAAAAATGTAATATTTTTAACTTTCCATTTAGGCTTTTATTTTGATGTGATGGAGATTATACCGGAGACCGTGGGAATTCACCGATTCAACACACACAACAACAGAGTAAGACACACCTTTGTTTGAGGGTTACTTGAAGCATAATTGAATTCCAGCCTGGGCAACACTTCCACATATAACCCCTTCCTCAACACGTGTCACAACCTTGCATGTTCCACAATCCATAACCAGGCAATAACAATCAAAACAGATATCAAACTTTTCACTTCCCTAGAATGTATGGCACGTCAAGTTTGTCCATGGGATAAAGGTAAAGGTACCCCTGACCATTAGGTCCAGTCGCTGACGACTCTGGGGTTGCGGCGCTCATCTCACTCTATAGGCCGAGGGAGCCGGTGTTTGTCCGCAGACAGCTTCCGGGTCATGTGGCCAGCATGACTAAGCCGCTTCTGGCGAAACCAGAGCAGTGCACAGAAACGCTGTTTACCTTCCCGCCGGAGTGGTACCTATTTATCTACTTGCACTTTGACGTGCTTTTGAACTGCTAGGTGGGCAGGAGGTAGGACCGAGCAACTGAAACTCGCCCCGTCGCGGGGATTCGAACTGCCGACCTTCCAATCAGCAAGCCCTAGGCTCTGTGGTTTAGACCACAGCGCCACCCACGTCCCTGGGATATTTTGTCCATGGGATATTTTGATTCAAATCCCTCCTCAGCCCCTGATTTCAATAGCAATGACTTTGGGCTAGATACTCTTGTCTGTACCACAGCTTTCCATTTTTAAAACAAGAGATAGTAACCACAAACCTCACAGTCTTGTCACGAACATAAATAAAGGTTACAAAGCACTTTAAACACTTGTTTTCTAGCAGTGATCCTCGGTAGGAAGTCCCACCACATTCACTTGCTTCCTAGTGTGTGAACTTTGGTCTGCAGCCATCAGTGCAGTAAAAGAAAACAATGTGCCGGTCCATGGGGGAGTTTGTCAATATTTGTGATACAAGCTTCCTTATTTAAACGGTGTCCATGGGACAGAGAGAAAAAGATTCCACACCTCACTGAATTAGGCTGCAATCCCAAGCACACTTACCTGGGAGTAAGCCCCACTCAACTCAGTGGAGCTTGCTTCTGGGTAGAGATGCAAAGGATTTCACTGTTACGAAGGGAAGTGACAGCACCGCAGGGTTAGTTTTAATCAGGCAGCAGGAAGACAAATTTCTGCTGGTGAATTTATCTGTGGCTCTGCTTTCTGCGGGACGTGGGTGGCGCTGTGGGTTAAACCACAGAGCCTAGGACTTGCTGATCGGAAGGTCGGCGGTTCGAATCCCTGCAACGGGGTGAGCTCCCGTTGCTCGGTCCCTGCTCCTGCCAACCTAGCAGTTCGAAAGCACGTCAAAGTGCAAGTAGATAAATAGGTACCGCTCCGGTGGGAAGGTAAACGGCGTTTCCGTGCGCTGCTCTGGTTCACCAGAAGCGACTTGGTCATGCTGGCCACAGGACCCGGAAGCTGTACGCCGGCTCCCTCGGCCAATAAAGCGAGATGAGCGCCGCAACCCCAGAGTCAGTCACGACTGGACCTAATGGTCAGGGGTCCCTTTACCTTTACCTTTATCCTAACCCTACCTTTACCCTAACCCCTCCAACAAAAATGTTCTGTAAGCAAGCTTCAAAAGGTCCTTTACATACGAAGGAGAAAATTCAGAAACAAAGTTAGCAATATTTCATCATGCCTTGATTTCAGGATTGAGGAATATTCCAGCTAGGACAAGATTATGAGCTGAATTTGGGTTGTCACAATGCTGCGGGAAGGCAAAGTAGCTCTGACTAAGTACAGACTCGGAAGGCAAAGGCAACTTTGACGTATCATAAACTGGGCTTTCGGTGTGCATTGTTTTAAAGTAGCCTCTCTTACTGCATTGGACGCATGGATATAAATCTGTTTTTCTTTCTTTACAGGTCTCAACATTTCCCAAGGAACAGGAGATACGGGCCTTGATTGAAGGGCAGTTCATGGCCAAAAGGATTCATGCTGAAAAGCTGGGATATACAATCCGTGAGTGTGTCTATGGCATGACAAGAGAGCTAAAAGAATGCTGCATTAAGCTGATAAGTCCTGTTTGAATAGTTGGATGCACATTCCTGCATTCCCCCCCCCCCAGGCCGATCTGGATCAAAAAGAGCACAACTGCCCAGCTCTGAGGAGTACCGCCATGCTGAAGGGTCCCTGTGGGTCAATAGTTTGAGTGTGGGCTAGAGAAAGCTTCCTCAGAGTTTTTCCTTTTCTAAACACTGGATCTGAAATGAAATATCCTGCCTGAGAGAAGGGGTGCTGAAATGGAAAAAGTGGATCGCTTGGATCTGCGGACGGTTGAAAGTGTAGTTTAGGCGGTCTTCTTCCTTTTAGCCTTCCCCGCCATATTGTGTGGTTGCATCGGTGTCCCTGGAAGTTGTGGGTGACTGATGGCTACATTCTGGCTCTTTGTGCATTGTGCTAAGTCCCGGTGTGGCGATCACACACAGGGCCCCCGGACGTTTGACGGTCTATTGACCCTGTGCCGCCACTGCGATTGCTTTTTCTGCTGCCACCACCCTGTATCTCACGGGGACACATGGAGTCCAGTCAGTTGTTAACATAAACAAATAATCAAGTTTAAGCAGCAACTAACTTTGGCAAGGATGCCACCAGCTGTACAGCGGCTGTAGGGATTGGTGGAGCTGCTCAGCATCGCTGGCTTGTTCTGATTGGACTGCTGGTTTCGTTTGGGCTGCCGCCACCGCTTGAAGGGCCCATCAGAACTGTTGGCCTTGCTAGATCTGCTGGTCTTGAGGTTGGGCAGGAGCAACAAGAGTGGCTTCTGTATCTCCTTCCTCTTGATCCTGGTTCTGGGGCAATTTCTAAGGCTGCCACCGCCGCCTGTGGACAACACTGGCCTGTCCCCCAAGGCCAGCCTATGGTTCCCTTCCCTCGGACAAAGGCAAAGAGTAGTTTGGATTTGATATCCCGCTTTATCACTACCCTAAGGAGTCTCAAAGCGGCTAACATTCTCCTTTCCCTTCCTCCCCCACAACAAACACTCTGTGAGGTGAGTGAGACTGGGAGACTTCAGAGAAGTGTGACTAGCCCAAGGTCACCCAGCAGCTGCATGTGGAGGAGCGGGGAATCGAACCCGGTTCACCAGATTACAAGTCCACTGCTCTTAACCACTACACCACACTGGCTCTCGCCAGTGCCACATGGTGCCACATGGCCCCAGCACTCCACAGGGGGCTCTTGCTGTGTGCTTGCCAGAAGGGAAGGGGTCAGAGTCACTCTTGCGCTGCCATGCTGGCGAGGGTATCTGTGTGCCCTGAGCTTATTGATTCTAGGGTCTTCTACTGACTCTTTGTATGGCTATGGGCAAGTAACAAACAACTGCTATGTATCTGAGCAGATTTGAAAGTGCAGAAAAAAAGAACATAGTCTGGGTCTTCTGGGGCCGTATTGTATTGGTTTAGACTGCTGGTAGCAAGTGCGAGTGGAGTGCATGAATAAATGCTCCCCAGTGCTACGCATCTCTGCACATGGAAAGCTAGGGGAGAAGGTTAGACTAAAGGCCTCCTCCCTCAAATCTTATCTTTCCACCTTCAGAGAAATCCATGTTTTAAGCAGTAGGGGGCATTGCAGCAGGCACCATTGGGGAAGCAGTTTTAGGGGAAAGCGATCCATACTGTTATTGCTTCTAATATCTGTATGAAATATACTCAGAGTCGAGTGTGGATTTCATGCTCTTTATTCAGCTCAGAGTAGTGAGGAATGGAAGTTCCCCCGAAATGTCTGCTTTATATGCATTATTTACACAATGGGCCCCACGTGACTGGCTAATTCCGGGATTCTCCTGTAGGCCAATCAGGTTGAGGATTCACTTCCACCCAGAGTTGGATTGGGTGGCTCCTGCGGACCAATCAGACTACTGCATTCTGGATCCTATTGTTCTAGGACCAATCAGACTGCTGCATTTTGGATCCTATTCAACTCAGTACATAACACTGTCGTTGGGGGAAAGCGCACTTTATAATTTAGTATTTGAGTCCTGGAAACAGAGGCTCAGTTCCTGTGCTCTAGTTTCTGTTGTGGCAACACCTGCTGTTAAGTGATGCTTGTGCCTCACGTTTCATGTTTGCCTGAAATCATACCTTTGTGAAAACAATCAAGGTTGCTCTGTTGGAAAGAGAGCTTGTTTTCAAGCCTGCTCTCCAGTCTGGAAACATCTGCTAATTTGGTGTTTGTCGTCTCCAAAATGTGCATATAGATTTGCATGAAGCCCAGGTACTCTTGCAATTAAGATGAAATATTGGCTTTTATAAAACTATACGCGTGCCTGCGACTTGCTATCACATAGTAGAACGTCAAGCATCAAAAAGTGAAACTGGTGTGTTTGATATTTTCCTAAACTCTCGTTCTTACTGTGGCTTCATCCTTAGATCTGTGTTCAGTCGCTGGCGGTTCCTTTGTGAATGCATAGCAAAAAAAAGTGAAAGGAGTGGTCTTTCTTCAGGCCTTTTCTTTGTTCTCTGTGGCAGCATCTGCTGAAATGGTCTTAGGGCACAATTCACCATGAAGGTCTCCTTAGCATGCCTGATGGAAATGAATGGGACTGATACAGGAACGCAACTGCTCTGATGTTGTGTTCCTTTTATTTGTTTTAGGGGAGAGTTCTCAGTCGATTGTATCCATAGAGGCTAACGCTTTGCAAGTTTAAAAATGGTAGCTACTGCAGCGGACAGTGGGGTGGATTTGCGCTGCTCACCTGATATACCTCTGGCTGAATCACTGCAGTGTACTGGGATGGAGCAGGGTATGGTAGTGGTGAAGTCAGCATGGTGGGGGAGCCAGTCTGGCAGATGCCCCCCTCCTCATTCTGCTTTTCTGAAGTGACCTAAGCCATAGAGAGGCCTGTGAGTGGTGCAGCCCCTTCTGCTGCTGTGTTAGCTGTATGCTTGATTCTTGCAGCTGAACTGAGATATCAATGTGCAGTCGTACCTCGGAAGTCGAACAGAATCCATTCTGGAAGTCTGTTCGACTTCCAAAACGTTCGGAAACCAAGGCACGGCTTCCGATTGGCTGCGGGAAGCTCCAAGTACCAAGGCGTTCAGGATCTAAGGTGCGACTGTATATTATAACCCCAATTCTTAAGGGTTTTTGTTAAGTTGTGGGTGAACATATCAGACGACACAGCGATTCTTCAAACAGCTCTTGTTTATTCACAGGCCAGAACAGAACTGAACTGAAGGGTTCAGCCAGCCTGCTTATATAGAGTTCCACTAGAATGCAACAGTAACCATTTTTTGTAACTATCCAATCACTGAACGTCACTTACAATCCCTTATTTGCATATGCGGACCTGAGTGAAAACTATCTACAGTATCCCCCTGCTGGCCCAGGGTGAGAACTTCAGTACATAACAGTTTTATTTACAGGGAGTTATTAAAACACTTAACAGTAATTATAATGATGATTATTAGTTATTAAATTTCTGTACAACTCTTCATCCGAGGAACAGAGGGCAGTTTACCACACAGGCGACGACCATTTCACATGTCTTTGATTGACTCCTGACTGCCAATGTGCACACCGTTTTTGGCTCCAGAAGGGGGCGAATAGGGCGGGGGCAGATGGCCCGGTACGCAACCCCCGTGCAAATGGGGAGTTGCCTGTATGAGAATTCAAAAAATGCATAGCAAAGCAACAGACAAAAACAATAAACACCCACCTCCAGTATAAAAGGCCATATTGTTGTTTAGTCGATTAGTCGTGTCCGACTCTTCGTGACCCCATGGACCAGAGCTCGCCAGGCACTCCTGTCTTCCACTGCCTCCCGCAGTTTGGTCAAACTCATGCTGGTAGCTTTGAGAACACTGTCCCACCATCTCGTCCTCTGTCGTCCCCTTCTCCTTGTGCCTTCCATCTTTCCCAACATCAGGGTCTTTTCCAGGGAGTCTTCTCTTCTCATGAGGTGGCCAAAGTCTTGGAGCCTCAGTTTCAGGATCTGTCCTTCCAGTGAGCACTCAGGGCTGATTTCCTTCAGAATGGAGAGGTTTCATCTTCTTGCAGTCCATGGGACTCTCAAGAGTTTCCTCCAGCACCATAATTCAAAAGCATCAATTCTTCGGCGATCGGCCTTCTTTATGGTCCTAGTCTCACTTCCATACATCACTACTGGGAAATGTATGGAAGTGAGACCTGGACCATAAAAGGCCATAGATTGCTTAATTACCAAAGGCCTGGTAGACAAGGAATGGTTTTGCCTGGCACATAGCGCTATGTTTCAAAGGCACCAGGTGAGTCTCCCTAGGGAGAGCATTCAGCAAGTGGGGAACCACCACAGAAAAGGCCTTTTCTTGTGTTGCCACCCTCTGGACTTCTCATGGAGGAGGCACACAAAGAAGGGCCTCATATGGTGATCGCAGGGTCTGGGTCGGTTCATACAGGGAGAGGCAGTCCTTGAGGTATTGCAGTCCTTAGCCATTTAAGGCTTTATAGGTCAAAACCAGCACTTTGAACTGGGTCTGGAAACAAATTGGCAGGTAGTTCTATCAGGCCAGGATCGGGGTAATATGCTCAAACGGTGTTGCCCTGGAGAGCAACTGGGCTGCCGAATTCTGACCTAGCTGAAGTTTCCGAACCATCTTCAGAGGCAGCCCTAAGTACAGTGGTACCTTGGGTTACAGATGTTCAGGTTACAGACGCTTCAGGTTATAGATTCCGCTAACCCAGAAATAGTACCTCAGGTTAAGAATTTGCTTTGGGATGAGAACAGAAATTGCACGGTGGCAGCATGGCGGTGGCGGGAGGCCCCATTAGCTAAAGTGGTACCTCAGGTTAAGAAGTTTCAGGTTAAGAACAGACCTCCAGAACAAATTAAGTTCTTAACCTGAGGTATAACGTGTTGCAGTATTCAAACCTAGAGGTTAGTAGAGCCTAGACGACAGAGGTTAGGTTATCCCTGCCCTGAGAGAGGGCATCTAGGGCACCAGCCAAAGCTGATGAAAGGCACTCTGCAACACCAAGACTGCCTCAGCCTTGAGCAGAAATAGTTAATCTCTAGTGCTAAAGAAGCATTCCTTCTATTTCTGATGCTCAGGTATCAGTGCCATTTCTAATGTAGCCAAAATGGCACCCCTTATGCAGACGAGGAAGCCATTAGCAGATCTGGGGGTAGTCCTGAAGTTTGAAGAAGTAAAAACAAAAATATTTAGGAGTTTTGTTGCAGGTAATAATAATAATAATAATAATAATTTTATTGCTTATACCCTGCTCATCTGGTTGGGTTTCCCCAGCCACTCTGGGCGGTTTACAGCATATACAAAAACTGCTGCATAATGATATATACATTGCAGAGTGACAGACAAGGGTTGTTGTATCTTTCTTCCAAGCAGACATGTGCAGTTTTAAAATCTAAATATTATTACTCATTGCTATAGGAATAGAATCCAAAAAACGCTGCACACAGTTTCTCACAAGCTCACCTAAAAAAAACCTGATTTTGTTCTCTCTCTCTCCAGGAGAGGGCAGTGGATCCCACCTCATGGCAGTTTGATCTTAACAATTAGATTAATTTTATCTGACTCAGCCCTGCCTTATAGCACAAAGACTCCTGTTGGACTATGTGACAAAAGTTTAGTGCAGGTTTCCTGGCATGAGGTAAAACTTACAGTGCTTTTTCAGTTACTGTCTTCTTCTGTATGTGTTTTAATCAAATTTCAAGGAAAATCCTCTAGGAACTGTATCCTGTTAAGGGTTGTTGACTTAAGGGGTGGGAAGCAATGAAAGAATAAAAGAAAAAGAAAAAGGAAATAGAAAGACAAAGAAAGAAAAAAAGCAAACACAGCCCTTTTTAATTTATACACTCTGTGGTGGTAAAGGGAACAATTTGTAGTTCATTTCCCCCAACTTCCCATTTCTCCCACATAAACTAATTGCCCCCCACCTCCCGTTTTGCAAAATGAGTGTCTCAGTTTTGCAATTAGGCAACCTGGTATCTCTATATGGCCTGTGGCCCTGTCTCTTCTCTGTGCTTGAGTTTTTCAAAAGCTCTCGCAGCTCAATCCATTGTGGGAGCTCACTTTTATTTATTTTTTAAAAAAACCTCACCAAGGCAACCAACCCAGTATCTATGCTGAGAAAATTTTGCATCCTGAATATCTTATGCAAATATGTCGTCTTTTGCTTGTTTTGCATAATTTATTCTATTTGTCCCGACAAAGAGTCGTGGAGCTTTTACATCCACGTCACAGGAGACCCACCTCCTGACTGCGATTTTGCTCAGCCCACCTCTCAGTTTCCGTGAGATGCTGCCCACATATTTTCAGGCTTATCTCGGAAGCTATAAGGCCCAGAGAATTGCTTTATTGTTGTTGTTTTTGGAAAAAAGAAAAGGAAAGAAAGCTGAGATTTCCAAGAGCCTTCGTTGTCTACCAGACACCAAAATGGATGATTGCACAATGGGGGCAAAGCCCGTGTGAAAGCTGTGCATGGTGAAACCATACCTGTGGCTTCATATCCCGTGACAGTACAGTAGTGGCAATGGACCCAAGGATACAGAAGCTTGGCCTTTGGACCAGAAATATGTGGAGCCTAAGAATGGCTCAGCACCTAAAATGTATGCCTTTTGAATTTGGTCCTTAACCTAACTCTAAAGGTAACTAGGATTTGAAGGTTGGCATCACCACCACCATCTTGTTTCTGGTTCTGGGAGCCTGAGCAGAGGACTCTGGCAGACATATCCACGCCTTGCACTCTGCGCCACTCTGGCAGTATACCAGAAGAGGGAGCTGTTGGTAATCCAGAATGCGGCAGCTAGACTGGTGACTGGGAGAGGCCGCCGGGACCACATAACACTGGTTCTGAGAGATCTGCATTGGCTCCCAGTACGTTTCCAAGCACGATTCAAAGTGTTGGTGCTGACCTTTAAAGCCCTAAACGGCCTCGGTCCTGTATACCTGAAGGAGTGTCTCCACCCACATCGTCCAGCCTGGACACTGAGGTCCAGCTCCGAGGGCCTTCTGGCAGTTCCCTCATTGCAAGAAGTGAGGCTACAGGGAACCAGGCAGAGGGCCTTCTCGGTAGTGGCGCCCGCCCTGTGGAACGCCCTCCCATCAGATGTCAAAGAGATAAACAACTACCTGACATTCAGAAGACATCTGAAGGCAGCCCTGTTCAGGGAAGTTTTTAATATTTAACTCTGTACTGTTTTTAACACTTGATTGGGAGCCGCCCGGAGTGGCTGGGGAAACTCAGCCAGATGGGCGGGGTATAAATAATAAATTATTATTATTATTATTGGTGAACATTGCACTTGTGCGCCACCAGTGTAGGTGGCCAGAAGGAGGTACTGCAGTTTGCAAAGGCAGGGATTGCCAGGTGACATAAGGCGTCTCAGTCTTTAGACCTTGGCCCGGCTCCTCAAGCCTGGGTAACCAGTCTCTGCAAAACTGCTGACAGACTAAACCAGCTGCTTCCAGGCTTCTCGCCTGCCTGTCCATCCATCCATCCACATAGTGCCTCTCTTGCTTTGCCTTCCCAAGGCTGATGTCTTGGTGATCGGCCTTCTGCCATGACCGTGCTTCCAGTCAGGAGCCCTGACAGTTGGAAACTTCATTACCTTTCCACTGTCCATGAGAGAAAAATGTCTCTGTAATTCAAAAAAGCCTGCAAACTCTTGCTGTGTCAACAGAAGCTGCTTCAACAGTGGATACCATCTCGGTCTATTTTGCGTTCTTATTCTCTGGAACCAACGCAACAGTGACTTCTTATCTCGTTTCACGGAACCAACATTTGAACAACACCCTGAAGTGTAAGCAATCGGGGCTGCTAGATTAGTTGTCAGGGGGCTCTTGACATTTGAGAGGCATCAAGCCATAGATAATGATTCTGCTTTATCACTCTTTAGGGCTGTTGATTTGGCAGCGCTTCAAAACTCACAACTGATAGCAATGGCAATCATAGTGGCTTCCAGTGCAAGATTTGATAGGGACTTCTTTGTAAAACTACCGCCCGGCAGTTCTCTAAATGAATTTCCTTACTATCAAGAATCATCTTCCTTTCCCTTTTCCCTTTTTAGTTTCCATAAGTACACAGATCCCTCATCCAGGACAGGAGATTCTGTGTGGCTACCAAACTAAAATCTTTCTGCAGTTTTTCTCCCGGCACCACCACGTTTCCCTTTGCTTTCAGGAGAGAGAGGGAATCTCTGGGCATATTCTCATGCTCATATTCTCATGCCAAACACTTCTCTATGCTGCCAGATTTATGCAGGCAGTTAAGAAAATATATTTCCATAATAGGGAGCCAGGGGAGCCTGAACCAGGTAAAAAGCTAGTACCTTAATTCCCTGGTGGTGACATCCATTTGTATGTCTGTGAAATTAGGATTTTTTTTTGCCTCAATGTACATTGGCGCTGTGGGTTAAACCACAGAGCCTAGGACTCACCAATCAGAAGGTTGGCGGTTCGAATCCCTGCGACGGGGTGAGCTCCCATTGCTTGGTCCCTGCTCCTGCCAACCTAGCAGTTCGAAAGCACGTCGAAGTGCAAGTAGATAACCAGGTACCGCTCCGGCGGGAAGGTAAACAGCGTTTCCGTGCGCTGCTCTGGTTTGCCAGAAGCGGCTTAGTCATGCTGGCCACATGACCCGGAAGCTGTACGCCAGCTCCCTCGGCCAATAAAGTGAGATGAGCGCTGCAACCCCAGAGTCGGTCACAACTGGACCTAATGGTCAGGGGTCCCTTTACCTTTTTACATTGAGTTTCATTTGCCATTTTACTGTACATTCACTGAGTTTGGAGAAATCCTTTCAGAGCTCCACGCAATTCCTTTTTGTTCCAGTCACTCTGAACAATGTGGTATCATCAGCAACTGTGGTAACCTTATTACTCACCCCAACCCTAAATCATTGTGAACACGCTGAAAACCACAAGTCCCCAAACCAACCCTTGGAAGGTCTCCACTTTCTACATCCCTGCATTGGAAGAACTGTACTTTTATTCCTACTCTTGGCTTCCAGTTTCCTAACCAGTTCGACTGGATCACCTCTAGTTAGATGCTTTCTGACACTCTCAAAAAACTCTGAAAAGGTTAGTGAGATAGTACTTAACCTTGCAGAAGCCATGCTGATCATGCTTCAGCAAAATTTGTACTTCTGTATGCTGTATGCTGTATGCTGTATGTCAGGGACGCGGGTGGCGCTGTGGGTAAAAGCCTCAGCTCCTAGGGCTTGCCGATCGAAAGGTCCGCGGTTCGAATCCCCGCGGCGGGGTGCGCTCCCGTTGCTCGGTCCCAGCGCCTGCCAACCTAGCAGTTCGAAAGCACCCCCGGGTGCAAGTAGATAAATAGGGACCGCTTACCAGCGGGAAGGTAAACCGCGTTTCCGTGTGCGGCTCTGGCTCGCCAGAGCAGCGATGTCACGCTGGCCACGTGACCCGGAAGTGTCTCCGGACAGCGCTGGCCCCGGGCCTATAGAGTGAGATGGGCACACCAACCCCAGAGTCTGTCAAGACTGGCCCGTACGGGCAGGGGTACCTTTACCTTTACCTTATGCTAGGTACTCCTGGGTTTAATAATGCTTTCCACCAGTTTTCCCGCAAGAGACATAATTTTCTGGATTCCCTAAAAAAAAAAAAAGAGGTGTTACATTGGCCACTTTCTAGTCTTTGGATGTGGGGGCTGATTTTAGGGACAAGTTACATATTTATGTCAGAATACCAGCAATTTCACTTTTGAATTCTTTAAGACTTCTGAAGAGGGGGTAGGTTCTCCACTCCTGATCTAGACCAGTGTTTCCCAACCGGTGTTCCGCGGCACACTAGTGTGCCGCGAGACGTTGCCTGGTGTGCCGCGGGGAAAATTCGAAAGATTTTTTTTTTTGTAAAAGTCAAATTAGGTCCTAATCTATCCCTCGAGCGCCTCTTGTCCGTTATTGTGACGCATGAAGCGTGTTCCCACCCACTCCCCGCCCTCCCTTGCTTCTCTCTCTCTCTCTCTGGCGTTCTCCGCCGCTTCCTGCTGGGCATGCACAGCTCGCCTCGCGCTTCCATTCCGGCCCCTCCTTCCCCCGACTACCCCGCAGCTCCGTTCCTTTCTCTTTCTCGCGTGTCAGAGAGCGGCGGCGCAAGCGCGGCGGTTCCCTCAGGGCTGACGGAGGGCTCGAGGAGGAGGAGGCAGGACGTGGAGGCGGAGAAAGCGGCGGCGGCCACCCCCCACCTCCGGCTCGAGGCCCGCGTAGAAAGCTGAGGGGGAGAGATAGATAGAGGTGGGCGGCGGCGGCGACCACGACCAACCGCCACAGTAGTTGTAGCGGTGGCGACGGCAAGCAGGGACTCCCGCTCTCTCTCCGTCGTGTCTCTCTCTCTCTCCCGGGCCCGTCCGTTGAGTCTCCCGCGCGCCTCGGCTACAAGATGAACATCGAGATCCCGCCGGGTCTGACTGAGCTGCTGCAGGGCTACACGGTGGAGGTGCTGCGGCACCGGCCACCGGACCTGCTGGCCTTCGCCGCCGAGTACTTCGCCAAGCCGCGCTCTCCTTCCTGCCTCGCTTTGCTGCCTCCTCCCCCCCACCCCCAAAGCTTGGAGGTTTCCCGGCGCCGACCCGCAGGTTTGACCCCCTTCTCACGCCTGTTCGCGCTCCTTGCACGGAATGGGGCGGATGGGGAGGAACGGGGCTCGCCGCTGCCTCCGCTCGCCCTCCCCCCCTCCGCCGGCGGTCCCGCGATTCTTGGCTTTTTGGCGGTTGGCACAGAAGGAAGGCAAGGGGGAGGGGAAAAAATTGAATCTTACACTTTCGTGTGTCCCTCCCGGCGTGACGCTGCGCGCTGACGTCACGGGGCTGTAATGGTGGTGTGCCTCGAGATTTTTTTCATGAAACAAGTGTGCCTTTGCCCAAAAAAGGTTGGGAAACACTGATCTAGACCATGATTTCCACCCAACCTTAAAAAGATGCACTGCTACTTAAATGCAAATAACAATTGAGCAGTTCATTCTGGGGCACAGTGGTGTTTCAAGATGTCGTAGCTTGGTAAAATATTTGTGGAGCACACTGCGGCCTACAGTGAGGGTTCATTTTCAGACTTTTTGGAGCTTGGGGTCTGTGTGTGCATTTTAATGGCATTTTGAAAATGTTAGGTTTATCCACCTCCTTCCCATCTGGAAGGATAAATATATTGTAGACATAATGTAGCTGGGATGGTGTTGGTGTTGTATTGTGCACATATTCAGATTGCAAGATTGCTACGCTGTTGTTTTGATGTTGTCATCTTGCTCCTGCTACCCTGTTAGTCTGGCCCTTAACTCTGGAACAACGGTTCCTTCGGTCAAATCCACAAGCCTCCAGAGAGGTAACATGCTGCTAATAAAATGCCGTGTTTGAATTCGCAGCCTTTAAAATTTGAATCTGATAATGTAAGTGTATTGGGGACTTTAAAAATCCTGCCGTTGTCTATGGTGTGCCAACAGGTTTACAAACAGAGGCTTATTACATGCCCCATGAATTTGCTCCATAAATATAGGCTGGCAATATCCTTTAACTCATGGGTAGGCAAACTAAGGCCCAGGGCCCGGATCCGGCCCAATCACCTTCTAAATCCGGTCTGGGAATCAGCATGTTTTTACATGAGTAGAATGTGTGCTTTTATTTAAAATGCATCTCTGGATTATTTGTGGGGCATAGGAATTCATTCATTCCCCCCCCCAAAAGAATATAGTCTGGGGCCCCCACAAGGTCTGAGAGACAGTGGACCGGCCCCCTGCTGAAATAGTTTGCTGACCCCTGCTTTAACTGAGCAATACCTCTTAGTGAAAGATGGAGCAAACTTGCATTTGGGCAGAATGGAATGTCAACTCTTGCTGTGACGAGAGCAAACCTGTTCAGTAATGTTGGATCCCTAATGCGTCTTCCCTAAATCCCACTTTCTCTTCCCAACACGAGTCCAGTTCTCACAGTCGTGTGTCTGGGCAGTGCTGCACCAGACTGCAGTTAGAGCAGCCTTTAACGCTTGAACACAGTGACAGAAAAGAAGCATTCATTCCGGGGAGAAAGCCAGGCTGGAACCCTTATAATGAGGGAATGATCTGTAGACCACATGAGATCCTCGTCTGCAGTGCGAAGGGCTGTATCCCAGCAGTGGAGCCTCTGCTTTGCATGCAGAAGGTCTCAGGTTCTATCTCTGCCATCAGCAGATCCGGCCAAGAATGAGCATTTACCAGAAGCATTGCAGTGCTTTTCGAAGTGGTTACTGCTTTGTGGTACCAAGGTTAAGCTCTATAGAGCCGGTGCTTTGGCATTCATTTTGTTCTAATGGCATTTTGTAACATATAATTTTAGACATGCTTTTAGTCCATTGTTAGCCATCCCCGAAACTTTCAGAATAGGGGAGGCTATTTAAATAAATAAATAGCTTCAGCACGCTGTATTGACCTAGTGTAAAGTGCTGCCTCGGTGGCATCTTTATCACCGGCAAGGTTAAACGAGATTTGTGCAGTCCACATGAACAGTCTCTTGGGCAAGCTCAGCTGAAATAAACGGTATATTCGCACCCTGGTTATGCACACAACCTTGATGGCAGAAAGTGAGGAGAAATTAAAGAACCTTTTAATGAGGGTGAAAGAGGGGAGCGCAAAATATGGTCTGAAGCTCGACATCAAAAAAACGAAGATCATGGCCACTGGGCCCATCACCTCCTGGCAAATAGAAGGGGAAGAAATGGAGGCAGTGAGAGATTTTACTTTCTTGGGCTCCATGATCACTGCAGATGGTGACAGCAGCCACAAAATTAAAAGACGCCTGCTTCTTGGGAGAAAAGCAATGCCAAACCTAGACAGCATCTTAAAAAGCAGAGACATCACCTTGCCAACAAAGGTCCGTATAGTTAAAGCTATGGTTTCCCCAGTAGTGATGTATGGAAGTGAGAGCTGGACCATAAAGAAGGCTGATCGCCGAAGAATTGATGCTTTTGAATTATGGTGTTGGAGGAGACTCTTGAGAGTCCCATGGACTGCAAGAAGATCAAACCTATCCATTCTGAAGGAAATCAGCCCTGAGTGCTCACTGGAAGGACAGATCCTGAAGCTGAGGCTCCAATACTTTGGCCACCTCATGAGAAGAGAAGACTCCCTGGAAAAGACCCTGATGTTGGGAAAGATGGAGGGCACAAGGAGAAGGGGATGACAGAGGACGAGATGGTTGGACAGTGTTCTCAAATCTACCAGCATGAGTTTGACCAAACTGCAGGAGGCAGTGGAAGACAGGAGAGCCTGGCGTGCTCTGGTCCATGGGGTCACAAAGAGTCGGACACGACTAAGTGACTAAACAACAAAGATGTGTTGCGAGATTCGCTGTTTTCTCAGGGAAACCCCCCACCCCCGGTCTTGCTTGCATGGCAAACTGCACTTGCTGGAAGTCTGTCTTCTGAACATCTATTAAAGGTGCAGGAACCCTGACCCTCTTTTGCATCTGATCACCCAAATTAGATCTAGTCTGATCCTCTGGAGCAGCAGAAAATGATTCTGCCTTCTACGTGCCCACGTGAAAATCTTTGCGGAGCTGCCTCTTTTGCAGCCGATGCAGCCTGTGCAGCTGATTCTGGCCCCAGTTTCACATTTTTAAGAGCTGTGCTTAAATGTGAGCAACAACCTGTCAAAACCCTTTTCTGTCACCTTTTGTTGTGTTCACTGCTGAAGAGTTATGGCTACCTGTGTCGTAACTAATGTTGTTCCTCCTTGGATGAGGTGAAGAGCTCTGCAAGGAGGCCACTCTGTAATTGCATACAGATTAAATCGATGGCTTTTTCTTTTTCGTTTTGCCCAGAGGGACTTGCAGTTCTCAAAGACAATCAATGCTGAGATGTTGCCCTGGTTGCCAGCTTCCCTCTTGCCATTCTTTGCTCCGAGTTCTCATTGTGTTCCTTAAGCTTGACACCAGCTATCATGTCTGACACCTGCTGTTGTGTTGAAAACAGACAAAAAGGAAAGTGGTACACAGGTGGAAATTTACATTTTTATATATATATAAAAAAGCTATTCAAATTGTTCATGGCCTTGAGTTTGTTCTGTATTTTAAAAAGGAAGAAAAGAAATGCAGAATACAGTATAACTCTTCAGAATACACACACAGACAAGTGCACAAGCCACCTCTTGGCAGAATGAGCAGGTTTTTAAAAAGAACAACATGACAATGGTCATTGAGTGTGGCAATAACCCCACTCTTCGCAACATGTGCAGGCAGAAATAATGTGCACCCTAATCTGGGTGCCAAGAGACTCCAGGGATGCTCAGTAGAGACTGTGGTGTCTAGGATATGAAGTTTTATTTACACATACAGTGGTACCTCGGGTTAAGAACTTAATTCGTTTCGGAGGTCCGTTCTTAACCTGAAACTGTTCTTAACCTGAAGCACCACTTTAGCTAATGGGGTCTCCTGCTGCCTCCGCGGCACAATTTCTGTTCTCGTCCCGAAGCAAAGTTCTTAACCCGAGGTACTATTTCTAGGTTAGCGGAGTCTGTAATCTGAAGCGTCTGTAACCCGAGGTACCACTGTATCTGAGCATAGGATAGAAGGGATCACAGTGTCAACACCCCAAGATCTTGCTTTCCAGAGAGATCCCCAAGCCATAGCTTTGGGTCCATCACAGAGCAAGACAAGCCATGGTGTATCCAGCTTCCAGCACCAGTCAAAACTCTCTCTCTCTCGTACACAGCCCCACTTAGCCTATTGTTCTCCATCTTTACAAAGCAATGTTGCTTCCGACTAGGTGCGGGGAGTGGGAAAGAGGGCTAATCTCATTAGTCTCTGTGGCAACAGAGCAGCTTTTTTGAACATGTAAAGGGTGGTACTTAACTGGCCAGCTAATGCCATTATGTTATAAAGGGCCTGGTCTGACTGGTTCAGCAGAGGGAGATCTGGGGCAGAGCACAGTGGCAGACAAATCCCCCTTGCCATTCCAACCAAAAAGCTTTCGTCGGGCAGTCCTAACCATGTCTGCTCAGAATGAATTTCCACTGAGTTCAATGGGGCTTACTCCTGGATGAATGGCGTTAGGATTGCAGACTTATAGGGTGAAAAAAGCTATGGAAAGTAGCGGTGGATCCCTTTGTTCCGTTGAACTTGTGGGACTTCAGTGCCCCAACTCGTTTGACCACATTGTCTGGCGATAACAATGGCTGCCATTCAGGATTGGCCAGGGTTTGGCTTCCTAGCAGTGATTTCCAGAAAGGTTCTTTTGCACGCTGCCGGTTTTCTGAGCAGAGTGCAACATGCAGAAGGTTATAGAGTGAAGTCTAGCCTAAGGATACAACAAACTCAGTTTAATTCATGTTTAACACCTCTAATGAGCAATAAAAGTGGATTACATGCATGAGACATTTTTGCATGCAAGAATTCAGCCAGGGATTTATTTATTTTTTAACTCTTATTGGTCATGTAAAGGAGCTGGAGCTCAAGGAGAAAATATGAACATTAATTCTCATTATTTCTGTGTTCATGGCATTAGAGAATAACTGAAATACAAAAGACAAGCAACTGCCTCAAGGAGTTTACAACCCAAAATTTGGCAATCCAATTTTTTTTTTTGGCAAGGATAGTGAGGGATAAGAAGATGGATTTGTTGATGGTGAGGAAAAGAGTTTATTGTGTTTTCTTTTGGTTGCTATTTTGACTGCCTTTTGATCATATTTTAAAAAGGCCCCATTGCATACCTAGTGATGGACAAATTATTTTACATGATGTGAAACGGGGTCCTTTGTCAGAAGACCACTTATATGTTTAAATGCTTGCATCCATTCAAATGAATGGGGACTGTGCATATCCTCCATTCATTTTTGCTAGAGAGAAATTCCTGGAAGAGCTTATGGTACCTATTATGGGATACCAGCAAGATGCATGCTGAATAACACGAAATAATGTTTGAAATCTGCAGCATGGTCTAACTTCTGAGAGAGAGAGCCCAAAATTTTCAAACATGCAATACAGGTGAGAAGGAACACATACAGGATCGGTCTACTTGCTCGAGATTTTACACTGGCACTTAAACTGTGCTTTTAGAAAGCCCTTTCTTTGCTGCTTTTGCTAGGAGGAGTGGGACATTTGGGATGAAGGCCCACATGATCCCCATGCCCAGATTGGTTCCATTAAAGTTGAAAGGGTGGAAAAAGTATTTCTATTGTACACATCACTGAAGTGATAGGAAAACTCTTTCGTCTTGCGAGGCATTCGTCTTGCGAGGTACCACTGTAGTGGCTAGGATGTTGAACTTAGCTGTCAGGGATTGGACTCAAGAGGGCAAGATGGAGGAGAAGGAATGTTGGAGATCACTCCTCCACCTTCTCCTGACACTGCAGGAGATGAGGGAGACAACCTTGATTTACAGCAGGGCTTTGAGGGGTTTGAGGAAAGTCACAGCTCAGAGAGAGACGAACAGAAAAGTTGGGAAGTGTTAGAAGAAGGGGGAGGGAGAAGCTGCGGTAGGGCAGCCAGATGACATGTTGTCACTGGAAAGTATTTCTGATCCCCCTTCTCCCAGAACGCAGCGTTCATTAAGAGTACAGCAACAAAGGACCCAAAGACATTTGACCATGAGTGGCCACCGTCAGGGAAGTTGCTGTTGCCAGGAAGGAGGGAGAAGGAAGTTTGGAGTGATGCCATTGTTAAGGCTTGTTGCTTTCGTTTGTCTCCTGCTATTAAAAGGTAAAGGTACCCCTGACCATTAGGTCCAGTCGTGGCCGACTCTGGGGTTGCGGCGCTCATCTCACTTTATTGGCCGAGGGAGCCGGCATTTGTCCGCGGACAGCTTCCGGGTCATGTGGCCAGCATGACTAAGCCGCTTCTGGTGAACCAGAGCAGTGCACGGAAAGGCCGTTTACCTTCCCACCGGAGCAGTACCTATTTATCTACTTGCACTTGACGTGCTTTCGAACTGCTAGGTGGGCAGGAGCTGGGCCCGAACAACGGGAGCTCACCCCGTTATGGGGATTCGAACCACTGACCTTCTGATCGGCAAGCCCTAGGCTCAGTGGTTTAGACCACAGCACCACCCACATCCCTCTCTTGCTATTAGGGTTGAATAAAACTCATTAAAAGGACTCTACCTTGTTTTATCTGCTCTTGCTGCAACTAGGGGAGGAATACTTTTCCCGGAGCCTTAACAGAGTCAGGGTTCAAATCTCCACTTTGGTGAGTAGGTGACCTCGGACCTTTAACCAACTCACCCTAGCCTATCTCACCTGCTTGTTGTGAGGATAAAGTGAGGGAAACCATGTGCACTTCCCCGAGGGAAGATGGGATAAAGCCGAAATAAATAAATATACTTGATTTGCCAGGGAGCCTTATTTTCTGAGGCTAGGACTTACAACCTAGCAAGCTTCCTAGGACTGTGTGCGACTCTGCTTCACGGCTCCTTTCAGGCATAGATGGGAGCTGGGGTGGACAATACCACCCCCTGCAATTAGCTAGTACTATGTAGCCACTACAGGGACACGGGTGGTGCTGTGGTGTAAACCACTGAGCCTAGAGTTTGCTGATCGGAAGGTCAGCAGTTCGAATCCCTGCGACGGGGTGAGCTCCCTTTGCTCGGTCCCAGCTCCTGCCAACCTAGCTGTTCAAAAACACACCAAAAAGTGCAAGTAGATAAATAGGTACTGCTCCGGCGGGAAGGTAAACAGCATTTCCGTGCGCTGCTCTGGTTCGCCAGAAGCAGCTTAGTCATGCTGGCCACATGACCCGGAAGCTGTCTGAGGACAAACGCCGGCTCCCTCGGCCTATAGAGCGAGATGAGCACCGCAATCCCAGAGTCGTCCGCAACTAGACTTAACGGTCAGGGGTACCTTTACCTTTATCTATGTAGCCACTAGATTGGCTGTTGGACATAGTATAAGTAACAGGAGCCTGATCTTCTGTCCCTGCCTGGTTATCAAGGAAGTATCTTCTGACACCTGCACTCCAGCCCAGCCTTCCCCAACCTGGTGCCCTCCAGATGTTTTGGACCACCGCTCCCATCACCCCTGACCATTGGCCGTGTTAGCTGGGGCTGATGGGAGTTGGAGTCCAACAAACGTCTAAAAGGTCCCAGGAAGGCTGTTCCAGTTCACGCCCTTGCAGTGGTCCTGCTAGCAAGGGTCATCATGGATCATCTAGGGCTGGAAACCATTCCTCCTAGGTCCATGTTTGAGCTTAGATTCTTACATTCCTCGCCTAATCCTGGCCGTTGGCAGTTTTGCAGGTAGAGAACAGGTGGTATGCTCTGTGTTCCAGACATGTTGTGGAACTGGAGCTTCGCAAAGGTCTGAGTGATGCTCTTTGCTAATTACGCAGACCTGTGTCACGAGAGATCGACGTTACTTATTCTCCCAAAGCAAACTTTGTATAGGTGTTTTTTTTAAAAGCCTAAACTTGGTTTCTAGGCCTGTGTATTCATTATATTATAATGAAAGGCTGGAACCGCTTGAATGATCTTTTCAAATTAAAAGGGTACTTCAAGTTTAAATAGTTCCATTAAATTTATCAAGGGCTCTGAACATTTCTGCTCCAGATGGAGTCTATCAAGCTAGTTACTAAATGTGTGATTATTCCTGTTGATGCTAATACAGGGCTCTGGCGATGTTCACTCCAACATTTGAGGTTGGAATTGGCTGTGAGGAGTGAACATGCATGGAACCGAATTCTGCAGTTGTTATATTCGCTGAATAGAACAGTGTATTCCCCTTCAGATTAAAAATGCAGAGATCTTTCCCCTTCACACTCAGAAAGATGCATATATATTTTCTGGATCACTTCCCAAAACAAAAGGCAGAAATCCTCTTGCAGCTGTTAACATTGCTTTTCTGCCACTCACCCTCCTGTCTACCTGGTCAGCCAAGGTTCAGGGATAGGAATGTGCTTTCTAGGCAATGATGATGCCCCTGGGATTCCTCTAGGGCAGTCCGAGGTAGTACAGTTGGCTACGTCAGGGAAGCCCAGAGCATTCCTAATTCTCTTCCTTGGGTTCATGCTGCTGGCCATTTCTTTGCAAGAGGAGAGGCATCTATGTTTCACAGGGCCTCTCCAGCCTCCGTTCTTGATCGGCATAAATTGGTAGAGGCAGTGCTTTTTTTCTAAAAAAAATGTTTAGGGGTACAGTAGTACCTCGGGTTAAGAACTTAGGTCCGTTCTTAAGCTGAAATTGTTCTTAACCTGAAGCACCACTTTAGCTAATGGGGCCTCCTGCTACTGCTGCGCGATTTCTGTTCTCATCCTGAAGCAAAGTTCTTAATCCGAGATACTATTTCTGGGTTAGCGGAGTCTGTAACCTGAAGCGTATGTAACCTGAGGTACCACTTTACTCTCGTTTTGACTCAAGAAAATCACCATTTTATAGTTCAAATAGGGAAAAATAAATACAGTGGTACCTCGGGTTAAGTACTTAATTCGTTCTGGAGGTCCGTTCTTAACAGAGGTTATTTTTTGGGGGAAGGGGCATTTGAAGAAGTGAGTCTTGGGGCTGCTTCATAAGTTGTAACTTAAACACTGGAACCAGTTGCTAAGTATAGAGTACAGTGGTACCTCGGGTTAAGTACTTAATTCGTTCCAGAGGTCCGTACTTAACCTGAAGCTGTTCTTAACCTGAAGCACCACTTTAGCTAATGGGGCCTCCTGCTGCCACCGCACCGCCGGAGCCCAATTTTTGTTCTTATCCTGAAGCAAAGTTCTTAATCTGAAGCACTATTTCTGGCTTAGTGGGGTGTGTAACCTGAAGCGTATGTAACCCGAGGTACCACTGTATAGCGAGTCATATTTCAGTGGCACAGATGTAAAAAATGTAATTTTGTTTGTTTGCAAAACAATTCATATGGATAGCAACTTGGAAGGGGTTCCCGTTCAATTGAATATATTTTGCAGCCATGGCAGCCCAAAATTCCCTTGTTGTCTGGTACTTCTCTGTGGAAGCATTTTTTAAGTATAGGCACAATTCAGGAGCAGTGCTGTACATGCGTGTCTCAGCAATTGTTTTAAATTGTTTTTAATATTGCAGTTTAATGCTGCTACCCACCCTGGGACCTTAGGGGAAACGGGCGGGTAATAAATTAATAATAATAATTTTCACAATACTGCAGCTTGTTCCAAGTATTTATAATGTTGTTTTTTAACTGCTGCTGCTACTTTGTGTTTTATGAAATCGTTGTTTAATGTCACTGGTTTTGAACATATCTGCATTTGCTAAGGTGTTCCAAGTCTCCCATCGCAGCCGCTTTGTGAAGATTTGCCTGAGAAACTAGGATATAAATATGTAAATAAGAAAAAAACCCACCACTCCAACTTTATTTATTTATATATCCGGAATCCTCTATGCCTCTTTCTGTCAAAACAGCAATAAGGACCAAAAGCAACCCTCAGAGCTGATGAAGCCTTTATCACCCCATCATGGTGAGCTGCCAAAATTATTTCTTCATCCCAGCTATTAAAGGTGTGCAGGAGCCCTGTCCTACGGCTGGGCGAATCTGTCAATTTTGGTTTCTCATTCTTCTGCTCTCAAGCTCTGTTCTTCACATTTGCATTTTGTTTTGCTTTTTTTCTTCTTCAGCATTTTAGAGTGAATATCTCCCAATATACATTTCTGCCTAATATACAGACATACTTCAGAGATAATGCAGGTTTGGTTCCAGCCTACTGCAATGAAGCGTATATTGCAATAAAACACGGCACACAATTTTTGGGGTGTCCCAGAGCATAGAAATAAAAGTTAGGTAAAGGTAAAGTTAAAGGGACCCCTGACCGTTAGGTCCAGTCGTGGACGACTCTGGGGTGCAGTGCTCATCTTGCTTTATTGGCCGAGGGAGCCGGCGTACAGCTTCCGGGTCATGTGGCCAGCATGACTAAGCCGCTTCTGGAGAACCAGAGCAGCGCACGGAAACACCATTTACCTTCCCGCCAGAGCGGTACCTATTTATCTACTTGCACTTTGATGTGCTTTCGAACTGCTAGGTTGGCAGGATCAGGGACCGAGCAACGGGAGCTCACCCCGTCGCGGGGTTTCGAACCGCCAACCTTCTGATTGGCAAGCCCTAGGCTGTGTGGTTTAACCCACAGTGTTATGTTTATACTATACTGTATGTTAAGCTAGACCCCCATGGCTTCAGGGGCAGGAGGGGGGAAACCCGGTTCCAGCCCTAGTCAGCTCCAATCCCATGGCCAGAAGAGGGGTGGCAGTAGCTGCACCCACATCCTCCTAAGGAGCAATATTTGTGAAGCACAACAAAAACGAGGTATGCCTGTACACCCATTTGCCAGCAGCTTCCCTTGATATAAAGCTCTTTTATATCTTTACCCTAGTTATAGGCATTTTATACCAATTGCTTGGCTGAAGAAACCGCACTGCAAAATTTGGAAAAGTTGATTTTTTTTAAAGGATGGCCCTGTCTCAGTTTGCGTGGTGTTTTGGGAAGTGCAAATAATAATAACAATACATTATTTATATCCCGTCCATCTGGCTGGGTTTCGCAACAGAATTAAAAGCACAATAAAACATCAAACAGGGATGCGGGTGGTGCTGTGGGTAAATCCTCAGCGCCTAGGGCTTGCCGATCGCATGGTCGGCGGTTCGAATCCCCGCAGTGGGGTCAGCTCCCGTCCTTCGGTCCCTGCTCCTGCCCACCTAGCAGTTTGAAAGCACCCTTAAAGTACAAGTAGATAAATAGGTACCGCTTTCTAGCGGGATGGTAAACGGCGTTCCGTGTGCTGCTCTGGTAGAGGCTCGGCAGAGCAGCGATGTCACACTGGCCACGTCTGCGGACGGCGCCGGCTCCTGGCCTCTTAAGCGAGATGAGCACGCAACCCCAGAGTTGGTCACGACTGGCCCATACGGGCAGCGGTACCTTTACCTTTTAAAACATCAAACATTAAAAACTTCCCTAAACAGGGCTACCCTCAGATGTCTTCTAAAAGTCAGATAGTTGTTTATTTCCTTGACATCTGTTGGGAGGGCGTTCCACAGGGCGGGCGCCACTACCAAGAAGGCCCTCTGCCTGGTTCCCTGTAACCTCACTTCTCGCAGTGAGGGAACCGCCAGACGGCCCTTGGAGCTGGACCTCAGTGTCCAGACTGAACGATGGGGGGGGGGGGAGAGAGGTTTGCCTTTAGCTGCGAACTGAGGCAGGTTTCTCCCCTATCCCTACCTGTCCTCCTCTGTGTTTTGGTCAGTCCTAACAGATGCATACATGGGACACGGGTGGCGCTTTGGGTTAAACCACAGAGCCTAGGACTTGTCGATCAGAAGGTTGGCGGTTCGAAACCCTGCAACGGGGTGAGCTCCCGTTGTTCAGGTACCACTCCGGCGGGAAGGTAAACGGCGTTTCCATGCGCTGCTCTGGTTCGCCAGAAGCGGCTTAGTCCTGCTGGCCACATGACCCGGAAGCTGTATGCTGGCTCCCTCGGCCAATAAAGCGAGATGAGCGCCGCAACCCCAGAGTCGGCCACGACTGGACCTAACGGTCAGGGGTCCCTTTAGCTTAACAGATGGGTGGGGAAAACTCCACTTGCTACATTTCTGCTTGTTCTGAAACTGATAAAGCCACAGCAGCCTCGCTAGGGAAACAGCAGCAACAGCAGCAACAATGACAAGCCCTATTGGGTTTCCAGTCTTAAATGTCTTGCTGTTGCCACTGCAATGTCTCTGATGGGCAGCTTAAGAGGCCAGCGCTTAAGCCCTGTGCCTCAAGCATTTAGCAAAAGGAGGGAGCTAATGGGCAGAATATTCCTAGATGGCTCCCATCAGGAAAGCATTTGAATAAAAGAGCAATTATCTCAGTAGAATGCAATGGTGTGGGTTTTTTTAAACAGCCTAATTTATTTTACTGCCACTCTTTGCACTATTTTTTTTTTATTTCACAGCTCTAATATATATTAATTAATTGCATGAAATAATGCCAATAAATCTAACAAGGTTTGTCTAAAGCTTGGCTGCGCAGGGGGAATGTAGTATTTGTTGCAAAGGGAGGGAGAGATTTACGGAGATATTATGAAATCTTCTATTACTGTAGATAGCCCTTAATGAAATCTTTTAACAGCCCTTTAAAATTGTTTTAATTTTACCCTGGACTTTAATTTGAATGAAATCATTACCATTGTTAAATTAGTTAAACTCTAAATTAGGAAATGTAAATGACGTGAACCTGGAATCCAATGTGGATATTGTTTTTATTGACATTCTGTAGAGCAGTGGTGTGGAACAAATTCCAATTAGATTTGATCTGCTGTTTGCCGTGCATGCTCCCGACTCTTCACCAAGCCCAGTATCTTACCATAAATGCTCTGCCTGGGGGGAAAGTACCACTGTTGCAATATAAGGCCTTTTGCTTTCCCCCCTCCAGTTGTATTCTCATTTAGATCATTAGTACCGAGTGTGCATTTGGATCCTGAAACGTCTGGAAACCCCAAATTATTGCACCTGCAGTATCTGAAGCTTCAGGTGTCTACAGCAGCCAGTGTAGAGCATTGGAGTGTCCCAGGCTTCTAGACTTCTCTGACTTATGGGCCGGATCATTATCTCTTATCCCTGGTGGGCCAAATTGGGCAGGTGGGCAGGGCTGCCCACCTGTCAATCACATGACCGCCTCTCCTGGTCTGCCCTACAGAGGACCTTAAGGTCCATGAATAACTCTAGTTTAGAGGTCTCGGGCTCTAAGGAAGTCAGACTATCCTCCACCAGGGCCAGGGCCTTTTCAGTGATGGCTCCGACCTGGTGGAATGCTCTGTCCCATGAGACTAGGGCCCTGCAGGATTTAACCTCCTTCCGTCGGGCCTGTAAGACAGAGCTATTCCGCCTGACCTTTAATTTGAATTCAGCCTGATCTTTTATTTCCCTTCTCTTCCCTTCCCCTCCCCTTTTATGAAGATTACCTGCTCTAAGACCCCACAGCTAATTCTCCCCTGGTCTCCTCACTGGCCCAAGTAGGACCAATTCAGCCAGCTAGCCCTGGTGACTATCTAATGCTTATTAGATGGATTTCCCCCAAACTGATTTCTGAACTTTGAATTTTATTGTTATTCATGTTTTTATACTGTATTTTATGCTGCTTCTACAGTTAAGTGTTTCAAATTTGTTGTTAGCCGCCCTGAGCCCAGTATTCTGAACCAGGAAGGGCGGGGTATAAATAAAAAATTATTATTATTATTATAGGGATATCAGGTGATGCTGCAAATTGAAGCCCTGAGGAAATACATACAGTGGTACCTCGGGTTAAGTACTTAATCCGTTCTGGAGGTCCGTTCTTAACCTGAAATTGTTATTAACCTGAATCTCCACTTTAGCTAATGGGGCCTCCTGCTGCTGCCGCGCCGCTGGAGCACGATTTCTGTTCTCATCCTGAAGCAAAGTACTTAACCTGAGGTACTATTTCTGGGTTAGCGGAGTCTGTAACCTGAAGTGTATGTAACCCGAGGTACCACTGTACTGGATTGGGTTTGCAAGTCACTTTGGCAACTCAGGTATCAGTTGTTGTCTGACCATACCAGTGCATATACCTAGTCAACCATCATGTGCCAAAGTATTTGTTATTCTGTCAACAACAACAAAAGGTTTCCATCCCGTCCCCACCCCGCTCTCCTGTTAATGGAGTCCATTTTGTATTTCCATTTCCCCTTCTTGACCTTCCAAAGCATCCCAGCGCATAAGAAGCACATAGCATTTCTAGGTCACTGAGCTGACTTAACGCTATGTGGCGTTATGATCTCAGAGAGAGACCTGTTTAATGGGACTGTTTTCTTTGCTGCCCTGTGCACATTCTGAGAAAGAGGGTGAGTTCAGATGCTGAAAATTCATGCATGCTGGAAAGAAAAAAAATTTTTTTTGGGGGGGGGGTAAAGGTAAGAATACAACCTTTATTGAGTACAGTTCAGAAAATGAAAGAGCTCCCATATATCTACCTTAGCAGACACTGCATGGGGAAAGGTATTGTTACCAGGAATAAATAAGTGCTCTGATGGCTAGATGGTCCATCTAGGAGTTCATAGTGATGGTAAGAAGGAAAGATGAGGAAGGACCAGGGGATCATCGTGGCCTCAATCTTGCCCCAGAGATACTGCATTGTCCCCAAACTCTTCCCCAGCTATCAAGTGATCGGTTTCTCAAACCTCCTTCACTTGCATTCATGGGCCCTAAGGAAGCCAGACTATCCACCAGAGCCAGGGCTTTTTCAGTGATGGCTCCGACCTGGTGGAATGCTCTGTCGCACGAGACTAGAGCCCTGCAGGACTTCATCTCCTTCCACAGGGCCTGTAAGACACAGCTGTTCCGCCTGGCCTTCAGTTTGAATTAGCCTGATCCTCTATTCCCTTTTCCCTTTCCTCTTCTATGAAGAAACCCTTTCTGGGACCCCATGTTTAAATTCTTCTTTGGTCTCCTTGCTGGCCCTAGTAGGACAAACTTGGCCAGTTAGCCCTGGTGATAATTTGATGTCTACTGACTGGTTTTTGTCCCCCCCCCCCCAAATGACCCCATAATTTTTGATTTTTATTGATATTGATGCTGCATTTTATGTTGT
Source organism: Podarcis siculus (assembly GCA_034642415.1). Lineage (NCBI taxonomy): Eukaryota > Metazoa > Chordata > Lepidosauria > Squamata > Lacertidae > Podarcis > Podarcis siculus. Next base: position 6,622,741 of record JAXCMG010000017.1, on the reverse strand, counting down.
ATTTTATGCTGTTTCATGCTGTTTTTAAGTCACATTTTAATCAATGTTTCGTATTTGCTGTTAGCCACCCTAAGCCCAGTTTTTAAACCGGGAAGGGCGGGGTATAAATAAAAATTTCTTCTTCTTCTTCTTCTTATTTGTTATCTTGGCAGTTTGTCAGTACAGTGGTACCTCTGGTTACGAACTTAATTCATTCTGGAGGTCTGTTCTTAACCTGAAACCATTCTTAACCTGAGGTACCACTTCAGCTAATGGGGCCTCCTGCTGCCTCTGCGCCGCTGCGGCACAATTTCTGTTCTCATCCTGAGGTAGAGTTCTTAACCCGAGGTACTACTTCCGGGTTAGTGGAGTCTGTAACCCAAAGTACCACTGTAGATGGTCAGAGAGATAACTGGTAATTGGTCATGGGTTGATATTGGAGTGTACTTCCAGACTGAGGTCATCCTTCCCAGGGCCTGGTACTGAATGCCAAAAGTACACACGTGAACTCATGCCTGATTTCCCCATACATAGGCAGATAGAGCTTTTGTATGTTGCTGTTTGAATGTCCCAAAAATGTTAACCACTAGTGCTTACTTTCCTTTCATTTATCTGCTTATATGTCTGCTGCCAGTTCACTAAACCCATTATTATTATTCCCCTTTCCTCCATTTCCTCCTTTTACAGGGGTATGAATAAAAATACTGCAGTAAAAAGTACTAAAAAACTGGGTCTTCTGTTTAACTGGCTGATTAACCAAAGCTCTGGTTGAGTTATCGTAGGAAGAAATAAGGGTACGCATCCTTGATTTGTGTTGGTCTGTTCATAAGGATTCTGTCCTTATTAAAGTCTGATGCACAGATCAGAAGCTTCGCTTAGAAAATTCAGATGGCACAGATCAACTTGATTAATGTTTTCGGAAGATTGTTTCTGACACCAGCTTATGTTCTAGTTTGAAGTGTGTAAATAAATGTTCGAGTTACATATTAAAGTTACAGCTGGAGTTTGCAGGAAACTGTTAGCCCAGAGAGCAAATTCCTGATTGTAGACCTGCGAGGCAGAAACATACAAATCCCATGTTGACCAAGCCATCTTTTAATTAAAACACGGTTCTAAAGTTGAGAGAATCATCTTTCCCAACAGCCCTAATGGATGCTCTGAGAATAGTAACAGTTAAGTTCAGCAGTTTCCTAGAAATCTTTCAATTTCATGCAGTTCACCTCCTTGGAAAGAGGACAATATCTGAGAAACCATGGGATAATTTCTGTTAACATATGGTGGCTCCAATTTAGGTAAACTTAGATTATCACACACAATATCCATGTGTTCTTGCTTGAGGTTTTCAATATTCTGTAAGCCTTTTAGCAAGTAGAATGGGACATTTCTGACTTTGGACATAAAGAATTCAGAAGGTCACATATAATCTGAATATAGGGCAAAACAGATACAAATCCAGAGCGACAGTCTTGAATTGCAAGATTGGGCACAGGTGGGGTTCACTGGAACATTGGTTTCCAGAACTGGGGCCATCTTAGAAAAAGCTTATATATGACCATCAGTCTTGTTGGATATATAAGATTCGTGATGGGCTGCTGTGGGCAGTATTTTCCACTTTGTCTGTTTCCATTGAATCTTGCAGCATCCCTCTCCTGGCTGCCTTGATGGTGGCACCTGGGAGGTATCACAGGTTTGATGTCTGGAAGAATTCCAGTAAGTTTCCAGGCACAATTTGCCACTGCTTAACCCCTTTCTATCATCTCAGGCATCCTAGCTGTAAGGCAGCCCTGCCATAAGGCAAGGTGTCAGCAACAGATTTTGGGGGTGACAAATCCTAAGGTAAGGTTACCAGACATCCCCATTTTCCGGAGACAGTCCCCGGATTTACAAGTCAGTCCCCTGACAAAATCCATCTATTTAGTAGGAAGTTGAAAAGTGTCCCCGGATTCATTGGAAAAAAAATCTGGTAACCTTATCCTAAGGGCTGCAGAGTGGGAGATGAATGTGATTCCTCAAAACCAGTCCAGGCCTTATAGAAGTCAGGTCATCAGTTTCATCTCACTGGCTGGTAGCAGCTCTCCAAGAATCTTTTCTGACCCTAGTTGGAAGGTACCAGGGTTGGACTGAAGTACGGTCCTTCCCCATTCATTTCAATGGGATTTTTACCAGCTCCTGGTGGATTGTGTACCTTTTTCTGGTAGTGAAAAGGTCACAGGAGCGGGTGAGCAATAAAATGGAGATTGCAGAATACATGAAAAGTACAGTGGTACCTCGGGTTACATACGCTTCAGGTTACATACGCTCCAGGTTACATACGCTTCAGGTTACAGACTCCGCTAACACAGAAATAGTGCTTCAGGTTAAGAACTTTGCTTCAGGATGAGAACAAAAATCGTGCTCCGGCGGTGTGGCAGCAGTGGGAGGCCCCATTAGCTAAAGTGGTGCTTCAGGTTAAGAACAGTTTCAGGTTAAGTACAGACCTCCGGAACGAATTAAGTACTTAACCCGAGGTACCACTGTATACATTTCCTACTAAAAGAGACACAAAAGTTTTGGTTTCTGAGAAGGCTAAAGCTATCCAATATTAGAAGAGTAAGGGAACTTAACTTAAGAAACATGGTCTGCTCAGGAGTGCCAGGTCAAATGAGCACATCAACTCTTGGTAGATTTTGCCCTAATGAGGCAGCTTTGAGGACTGAAGGTCCTGGCCTTTCCACAGCTGCCTAAGTCTCCTCATCCCCCGGTTCCTTACCAAGCAATCTGAGACTTTGCCGGCATGCCTTTTTGTGCACCTCCCTCTTCATACCTCTTCTGGTTCTGGGAGACCAGGGGGAGGGGAGCAGCAGCAGCAGGGGAAAACCCTCTGGCTTTTTCACTAGCCTGATTCATCTCTGCCTCTTGGCCTCTCTCCTCTCCCACTACGAATCCTGATTCTGGACTTCTCTCTGTTCCAGCCTCTTCCTCCTCACTAGACCCTGTTACCTCTTCAGCTTCCGACACCTCTTGCTCCCAATCTTCTCCCTATTCCACCTCTGACCACTCATTGCCGTTCCACCACCAATCCCCTGGCTCTGAGCCTTCTTCCCTTAGGGGTTCCCCAGCTGCATCCAGCCAGTCCATGACAAAAGGTGAGAGTTCTTTTGTGCTGAAATGTTTTGGCCCATCCCTGATGAGCATGAATCTCTATGTGTGTAGCAGTGTACATTCTTGATGTGTGCGTATGTATGTATGTCACACTCTCATCAATTGTGGGAGGTAGGATGGGAATCAACAGCCTGGAGCAGAAATAAGTGCCGTTCAGTCTCAGACTCTTAATGACTGGATGTGACATTTTCCCTGACCTCTGAGTTTGAAGGTCTCGAAGCTCCTTGCAGCTTTTCTTTTGGAATAAGGGTTGTACATTAACCTCTTTCTGTCATTCATTGGCCGCGGACCAGTCAGCTGCTCAGATTTGCCACCCCGTGTAACTCTGCTGTGTTTGAACAGGCCGAGCTAATTACATTAGGTAGTCTGTCCAAATTTTTACAGATTAATTTACGGCATAATGAACAGGCTCCGTGATGGAGGAGCAGCTGAAGAAAAGAGGGATGAGCTGACCTTGTCAGTCAAAAGGATCTGGAGACATACTGCTCTTTTCCCAGCTGGCTTTTGAGTTATGCAGAATGTCAGTGACATGTTTAATTATTTTTGACAAATGAAGAATGCCTTCATCTTTATGCCATATTGCGTTATGCCAAGGGTTCTCTGACTTTGCCCCTGCGAGACTCTCTAAGTCAAGGGGGGGGGACTATTAGAGGTTCCCCATGCCCATAAATGACTACCCTAGTCACCACACAACTGCGTTCTAGGAATTTGGATGGTAGTTTGTATCGCACTGTTCCTAAGAGCTTGCTGTTTTTCACATGTATTATCTTTGTAAACTTCTTCACAGTCCTGCAAAGTAGGCACGTAGTGGACGCGGGTGGCGCTGTGGGTAAAACCTCAGCGCCTAGGACTTGCCGATCACATGGTCGGCGGTTCGAATCCCCGCGGCGGGGTGAGCTCCCGTCGTTCGGTCCCAGCTCCTGCCCACCTAGCAGTTTGAAAGCACCCTTAAGTGCAAGTAGATAAATAGGTACCGCTTTATAGCGGGAAGGTAAACGCCGTTTCCGTGTGCTGCTCTGGTGCCGGTTCGCCAGAGCAGCTTCGTCACGCTGGCCACGTGACCTGGAAGTGTCTGCGGACAGCGCTGGCTCCCGGCCTCTAGAGTGAGATGAGCGCACAACCCTAGAGTCTGTCAAGACTGGCCTGTACGGGCAGGGGTACCTTTACCTTTACCTTTTAGTGTTATCCCAGGGCATTTCCGAGCACAATTCAAAGTGCTGGTGCTGACCTTTAAAGCCCAAATGGCCTTGGCCCAGTATATCTGAAGGAGCATCTTCACCCCCATCGTTTACCCTGGACACTGAGGTCCTCCTCCAAGGGTCTTCTGCTGATTCCCTTGCTGCAAGAAGTGAGGTTACAGAGAAACAGGCAGAGGGCCTTCTTGGTAGTGGGGCCCTCCCTGTGGAACACCCCCCCCCCTTCAGATGTCAAAGAAGCAAACAACTATCTGACTTTTAGAAGACTTCTGAAGGCAGCCCTGTACAGTGGTACCTCGGGTTAAGAACTTAATTCGTTCTGGAGGTCAGTTCTTAACCTGAAACTGTTCTTAACCTGAGGTACCACTTTAGCTAATGGGGCCTCCTGCTGCCGCTGTGCCGCTGCTGCACGATCTCTGTTCTCATCCTGAAGCAAAGTTCTTAACCCGAGGTACTATTTCTGGGTTAGCGGAGTCTGTAACCTGAAGCGTCTGTAACCTGAGGTACTACTGTATTGGGAAGTTTTAGTATGTTTTGATATATGCTGTGAGCTGCCCAGAGTGGCTGGGGAAGCCCAGCAAGATGGACGGGGTAGAATTATTATTATTATTATTATTATTATTATTATTATTATTATTATTATTTCCATATCATAGCTAGGATTGAGGCTCAGAAATAGTGGCTTGTTGAGTGAGGGGTTTTTTGGGTTGTTGCTAAGATCAGATTTGAACTAAGGGCATTTCCAAGTTCTCAACATGAGCTGTTAAGTGCCATGCTATGGTGGCTCTCAAAGGTCTATAGGGGATTCTTCACCTTTTCTGCAGTTTGCTTAGTTCTTTGATCATACTATGTTTTTTTTGAAAGTTGCTTATGTCTTTGTCTGTTCTCTGTGCATCTTAAGGTATTGCAACCAAGTTTTGCATGACGGTTCCTGAGACCAAGGGACAAGTTTTTACCTATATGCACCTATAATGATGCACAGTTGGGCGTCGTTATAAATTGAGATTTTTGGCCAAACCTTTCAAAACTGCACTGATTTTAACCATTGATTTCAAAACTCCTTATTTTGTTTCTTAGAATTCCCAAGCAATTCCACTAGTTTATAATAAAGACAACATGGGAGAATAAATTTCCTAACACAGTGTTCCTTGTGATCTGGAGGTCTTGTTCTGCAATCAAGCTTCCCTTGCTTTTTCCCTGTTGTGGCTTATTTGAGAAAAGTATATCTGTTTCCTTTTCACAAAACTAGAATGGCCTGTCTCACATTACCATAGATTATGCTAGAAAGAGCAGTAGTTTTTAGATGGTTGTGAATGTTTGCTTGTATTCTGCTGCTAAGTGGCACCCAATGAGTGATACATTACAAAACATTGCACCATATTGTTATCCATCGCTATTCAAAAAATGGGAGGGGGAATGTCTCTGTGTCCGTGTGAAACATTTGCACATTCCTATTCAGAGAAGGAGCATGTTAAAAAAGGGGGGAAAAAAGGAAACTTGCTGTCTGCCAGAACCCAGGTAACAACTTCAAAACAAATTGATCGCAGGAGCTTTCCCATAGAATGGCCTCCTTGTTGCGAATTCCTAAGACTGTCCCTGCTCTCAGTTACAAGGGAGTAACTCTCATCGATTTGTTAAATGAAGGCAGGATTAAGCTCCTGGTTCATGAAAGTAGTGAATTATCTGCTTAAAAGTGGAGCATATGCTGAATTTGTTGAGAGCGGCATTATGGATGCCTCAGTGAATACTCTTGCAAGATCAGGGCTGGCAGAATCCTGTTTGCCTGAGCAGCTAAAAATGTCACGTTGGTATCTAGGAATTTGGAATCTATTTCTTTTCTGCCCTGACTAAGGTCACTGTGAATAGCTAAATCAGAACAACAGCGAGATAATTCTATGACCCCTTTGCCCTCTCGCTTTGGGTAGTTTTGTGCCGTTTGCAAATTTCATTGCTTTACGGTTCTCCCTTTCTGTGCCATGCTCTAATGCAATAACTCCCAAACTGCTTGTGGAAGTGCAGCAGTGTGCTGCAAGAGGAGTGCTAATGTGCATCTCTGCATGATTCACTACTTTGATCTGGGCTCCTTCCAAGTTATTTCTGCCAGGCACAGAAAATTCAGTGATTGGTGTATTCAGTCACTGCAAGATACAGAGCAGCAGATAAGAATAACCCATCCTTAGAGAAGGTTGCCTGTCGCAACTGCTCAGGAGTCCTTACTTCTTCCAGTTAGGAGGCACTCCCAGAATACTGAAACAGGTGGCAACATGATGTATTATTGTGGGTGTATCCTGCAACATATTCTGTGATGCTTCTCCAAAGCTACCACATTATTGCCCTACAAAGGGGCTATAGTGCAACAAAAGCAGGGCACCCCCCTTCCAAACATTGGTGGGGATTTCATCAGGAGGTTAACCAGAAGGTTGGTGGTTTGGGGCAGCTGTGGGCAGGATTCCTGCATTGCAAGGTTGGACCTGAGACTTCCTTCATGCAAAGTGTGTCCTCTACCACTGAGCTCTCTGGTTTGACCACAGTGCTAGACTAGACTTTGGAGTGACCCAGCATAGGCAGTTCTGACGCAGTTCTGATGTTCTTAAGCACAATTCTCCCCAAGTAGATTCTTGAGACGGAGCGAGCAGGAAAGTTTATTGCTCTAGGGAGGGACCTGAGCTTGTTCCTAGACTCTAGGGGGAGGAAGCACTTTCTTAAATTTTGAGTAAGCTTTTCTGTGGGTTCAGCTCCCCATGGGCAATCTTGACTGATAGGATCGAGTTTATATATATATATTAAAAATGCCTCTAAATCCTACACACAAAGTGCATACCTCTGCAGTTGTGGGGCTTGTGCAAACATTGGCCCAAGAACAATGCCAGTCTGGCTTTTGCTGCCTTGCATTTTGGAGGCGCTTGTAGTCTAAATGCTAACGCACCGAATGAGATCCCGATCCACCACTTCTTCCCCTCCAGTAGCCGGAGGGGGAGATTCCTCCGTTCCTCCAGCTACTGCCGAGTGCAGCTGTAAGAATGAAAATTCACAGGCAGGAGGAATTGGATTTTCTTGATTTCCCCCTCTTCAAGACTCATTGGGAGCCGATTGTTAAAATATAAATGTCATGTGCATGTCCAGGGTGCTAGGTGGTTGTACAGCGAACAAAAACTTAACCAGTGGAAGCCGGAGGAGACAGTCAGCTTAAGAGGCTTAATAACTTTATTGCAAGGGTAGGGAAGCTTGTAACTGCAGCAAGCTGTTTGCTTAGATCTAGACTAAAGAGCTTAAGGAGCTTATAGCGCTGCAAACCCATCAGCTCCAAAGCGGGCAACTTACAAGCTGTGCAACAGCGATGTTTCGAAGTGCTTCGGCGCCTCGGCAGCGCTTGCAGAGTTTGCGAGGTGTTGCCAAACAGCTCACACGCCCTTCGTCTGTTCAGATTTCCTCCGGTTGAGCAGCTCTATTGTTGTAGCCTCGGTTTGGTCAGTCAGGCCTTCCTTTATTTGGTACAATTGCATGCCCCTCTTCCTCTGAGAGGCTCGGGGTAGCCTTTTTATTCCCATGACAACCCTGCAAGGCAGGGCTGAAAGGCAACAGCATGCTAAGTGCTACTCAGTCACTGCTCCAGCCACTAAACCACACTCACTTGGTTTTTTGGGGGTTGGGGTTGAGGTTGGGGGAAGGAATGTGGTTCAAATGGCTGCCACCAAAAGGCATGGAGAGTTAGATGCGTATCAAACCTCTGTGTTAAATGGTAACTTGTGGAACAAAAGCACCGGTTCTTTTCCTTAACAGTTTTATCATTATGCCTAATTAGTCTCTGGATGAAGAATGCACCCAGTCAGCGTTCTTGTCTGACTCCCTTTGATTTGTTTCGTAGCTTCCTCGCTCCCACTTTCCATTTGTCACAATAAAGGAAAGGTGTAACAATATCCCATTATTAGTGGAATTGCTTTTTTTTTTTAGTGTACCTTCTTTTAGATTGCAATTTTGGGTGTGCTTTCTGGGCAGTAGGAACCCCCCCCCCAAAAAAAAAAATTCAGTGGTACTTAATCTGGAGCAAACAAGGAGAGAGTTGACCTGTGAGATGATTTTGGTGTTACATTTTGGTTTGTAGAACTGAATCAGTTGTTTACAAAATCAAGAAGTCGTGGTGTCCTTGAAAAGTCATCTTGTGTGTGTGCTCCCCCCCCCGCCTTCTCTCCAAAAGGTGGCAAGTTTAATAGGATGATTAGCAAAGATGTCACTCATTGCTGCACACAATATATCAGATCAGACTTGCTGTGAAGCAGTGAACCCAGGCAGAAGCTGTGAAAACAGCCTTGTTTGGGGGTACAGGGGGCGGGGCGGACGGGGGCCGTATCAGCTGCTCCAATTTTACTCCTTACGATGACTGGAATAGAGTCAGACAGTATATTTGCAGATTTCCTGTGACTGACAGGTTGCCAGAGGGAGAAAATGTTAGTTCTCCCTGAAGATAGTTTATAGTAACTAAGACTAAATATTTGACATGAACAAGGACTTTTGTTAGTTTTTCTAAGACTAAATGGGGCATTGTGTGAGAGGGAAGAGAGGGAACAGGAGTGGGTAACACATCAGAGAAAAGAATCAGAGCGCATCACATCAGAGAAAAGAATCAGAGCGACCGTTCCAATTGGAGAACAGCCTTTACCAAAGGTGTCATGGGCTTTGAAGACTCTCAAACTCAGATTGCAAGGGAGAGATGTGCTAAGAGGAAGGCACACTTGGCAAATCCACACCGTGGTCAGCTCCCACCCAGGAACCAATGTCCCCACTGTGGAAGGATGTGTGGATCCAGAATTGGCCTCCACAGTCACTAACGAACTCATTGTTAAAACCGTGTTTATGGAAGGCAGTCTTTCTTGGCTACAAGTGATCGCCAAAGAAGAAGAAGAAGAGAGAAAAGAGTCTTGAAATCCACTTGGCTGAATGCAGGCTGCTAGTTATGAGCTGTAGCCACCTGCCAGGTGCTTAGTAATGCCCTAGTTTTGGCAAGTCCGTGGCAGGCAAACGAAACAGGAAGTTAATTGAAACTCTGCTGGGCCACCATAATGGCTGGTGGGCTACGCGTGGCCTGGTGGATCACAGGATGGTTCAGGTCTGTTGTTAACCTGAAGAACTGGGAAGCTAGAAGGAATTTGCATGGCGCCAGTAAGCAGTACCAGCGACGGAGGTTGGCATCATTGTGCACATGCCATGTAATCTGATTTTGCCTTCTAGGGAATAAAGCAAATGACACCTTCCCCTTCCCATCTCAGTTAAACCAATGTAAACCTGGGGTGAGATTACTCCAAGGATTGGCAACTGGCTTATCAACTAAGGACTGAACTGAGAATGCTGCCAGCCAGCCAGCCAGCCAGCCAGCCAGCCAGCCAGCCAAAGAGCTGCATCTAGTTGGCACATTGCAATTCTGTTACGGTAACTTAGTTTTTAAAATATTTGCATGGTGTTGGTGACATAACTGGGCGTGTTTACACTTCTAGCATTGCCTTTTGCGCAAGTTCAGGTATGAATTTACAAGTAGCGGTTTTGGGCACCGCTTGATCAGGATTTCAGTTTGCACTTAATTTAAAATTTATTAGTGACAGTATTTGCACACAAGCATGTGGGAGGGAGAAATCAGTATCATACAAGCCCCATCTCTTCTTACCAACAGCACCTCCTAGTCACATGGGATAAGCAATAGCCGTGATATTATTGACTCCAAAAATTGTGAGGAAATCCTAGAAATAACAAGTAGTGAAATCATAATAGACCTAAGAAGTGTTCTTGGGTAAGGAGGGCCCTGTTTCTGGAGCCAGCTACCATAAAGGAGAGTGTGGCAGTTGCCCCTGTGGCATTTTGGTGATATTTATGAGCTCCAGATGGTCAAATATTGATATGGTGGTGGTGCAGAGTGCATGTTGCTGTGTGTCATTTGGATTACCAGATTTGAGCACCAAAATATCTCAGATCACTTCTTCCTGCTTCGCGAAAATGGCTTGATATTCTGTGAACGTGGAGTCCTACAGTTCATGTGAATAAGTTATACAATTCTCTTATTCTGGGAATGGATGGACAAGGTGCCCATATAATGACACTTCCTCTGTGATTTGCTTTCCTCAAATTGCTAGAGAACCAAATACCGTATTTTTTGCACCATAACGCTCACTTTTTTCCTCCTAGAAAGTAAGGGGAAATGTCTGTGCGTGTTATGGAGGGAATGCCTACGGGTGGCATGCCTACAGATTTTCCTCCTCTAAAAACTACGTGCGTGTTATGGTCGGGTGCGTGTTATAGAGCGAAAAATATGGTAACATTAGGCCATTTTAAGCAACCACATCCCAACTCAGCAAAGCTTTAACTTGAGATACCCAGGTAGGGAAATGTAGGAGCTTAGCCTGGTGTGTTACCATGTTTTGATTTTTCTCCCGGTGAAGGACAACACTTGTGGTAGGATTTTTTTCTTGGAGAAATAATGCAGCATTTTATAACACACACACACACACACACACACACACACAGAGAGAGAGAGAGAGAGAGAGAACATGAATCTTCCATTTAAAAAGAGCATCTAATTTTAACTGGGACCACAGGAAATGTCTTTTCAATCAAGACATGTAGTAAATTGAATGCTTCTTGTAAGCAGGTGTTATTATGTTATATTTTCATCAGAGCTGCTGGGAATAAGTTAGAGGAAAATGACAAAGTGAATTGGACAAGAAAGTGTCTGAGCTTGATGAATAATTCAAGGCTGCAAAGCAACAAATGCTGATACTTTCTGAAAGGCGAACAACTGTCCTTGGGTTAGAGAAAGATGATGATCTTATCTTTAAGCACTGAACCAAACTCACTGTGTTTTGTAATTCTAGTTCACGGCTGATCTCAAAGGGAACCACACCTTGGGGGGAAAATGTAGAAATGGTTTCCTCTGCATTTAGCTATATATTGCCCAAGCAGTTTTGACCAATATATTAGAAAATCTAGAAATTCCTAGGACCACTTCCCCACCACTATTACAACGATTTCCTATTTTCTGTTCTTGCTTTCAGCCCACAAACAATATATTTGATTATGTTTCCTCCCCATTGGCAGTGTGTTTCCTTTGCATTGAAATGATTGGACTGTAGCGATATAACGACAACGTGACTTACATAGTTAATTACACAAATTATGGAATTGGTTGTCATGGGCTGGTTGGATGCAGAGGAGGGGTGGGAGGCACCGGCTGGGGAACCCCCCAAGGGAACCCTCAAGTGAAGAAGACTCAGAGCCAGGGGAGAAGAGGCAGCAGACTGGGAGGAGGAGGTGTCGGAAGCTGAAGAGGTAACAAGGTTTAGCAGGAAGAGTCTGTGGCAGAGAGCAGTCCAGAATCAGAGGCTGGAGAGGATGGGGGCCAAGAGGCAGCAATGGGTCAGGCTGGTGAAGAAGACAGGCTACATGAAGGAGCCTCAGATTGCTTGGAAGGAACCGGGGGAGAAAGTCACTTAGGGGGCTGTGGGAAGGTGGCGACCTTCAGTCCTCACAATAGCCTCATTGGGGCAAGATCTACTGGGAAGAATTGCTGTCCTAACCAGGCCTGAACGGTTCTGCTTCTTTGAATAGTTAACTTCATGGACACCTTGTGAGTTATTGCTGACCTACTCCCAACTCCCCCGACAGTTGTGCAATTTTGCCATAGTAAACGAATAATATATTTGCTGGAAGACAAACTGCAGCGGAATGGAAGCAGTACTGCTTTTGCAGGGCTGAAAAGAAAACAATGTTTTCTTACATGCCTGTCAGTGACAGTGTTGCAGGAAGAAGCCATGGCTGCCAACTTCCTCGAGTGATACATAGCTTCCCAGCCTCCCCTTCTTGCTTGCTAATACTTCATTTGGCTACTTGGCACCACTTACTGATACCTAACAGGCTTTCTCTTCTGCGCTCGACAAATGTACCCACCTTCAACCTCCATTACCTATAAAACATACAGTTTATTCAAGTACTTTATTTTATTCATGGTATAATTAACCTTTTCAGCATACAAAACCTTCTGTGCCTCTTGAAGTATTAATGAAGAGAGACTATGGGTTTCCCCTCCCACTGGGAGCCAACATTTAATACTATTTCTGGGAATACAGTGAATATTGATAGCATGTGTGTCTCTATATATAGAGACTCACATATGAGCAGCCCGTTCTGCACACAGCCAATTCACACTTTGCACAGCAAGTTTGATGCTTGCCAAAGGGAAAGCTGTCAAGTGTGAATGGGAGATGCACATCTATAAACATGAAATGGGCTAGTGCAAGGCAGTTGTGGCCAATTGCAATTCCCAATGTATCCCCACCCCACCTTCTCTGTGTGTGCAAGATCCTTGTTGGTCCTGAGGAATGGAAAAGGAGAAAAAGTTACTTCTATGGATGCTTTCAGTTTTATCGCGCAAGGGTGACATTTTGCACAATTACCATTTCTGGCTTTGGTGCTGGCTTAACTCTTGTGCTAAGTGCACAACAATGTGAGACTCACTCAGATAGGAGTCTTTCTTTTGCTGCAAACGTTTTTTTGCACCCTGCTGACTCTTCCTCTGCCACTGCCCCCTTTCCAAATGTTACTCAGAGAAAATATGAATTCTGTTAACATCTTGGAAATATACAGATTAACTGTATTTGCATGTTTTGCATAATTAAAAGGTAAAAGTAAAGGGACCCCTGACCATTAGGTCCAGTCGTGACCGACTCTGGGGATGCGGTGCTCATCTCGCTTTATTGGCCGAGGGAGCCGGCGTACAGCTTCTGGGTCATGTGGTCAGCATGACTAAGCCGCTTCTGGCGAACCAGAGCAGCACATGGAAATGCCGTTTACCTTCCCGCCGGAGTGGTACCTATTTATCTACTTGCACTTTGACATGCTTTCGAACTGCTAGGTTGGCAGGAGCTGGGACCGAGCAACAGGAGCTCACCCCGTCGTGGGGATTCGAACCGCCGACCTTCTGATCGGCAAGCCCTAGGCTCTGTGGTTTAGACCACAGCGCCACCCGCGTCCCTTTTGTATAATTAGGATGCTGCTAATCAGGCAAAGCTGCAGGCTTTGTTAGAGTAGAATAGGAGGGTTGCCCCAGAAGATATTTTCTTCTGGGAATTCATGAGACTGCAAAAAAGCTTCCGTTTCCCATCTCTGCTTCTTTTATTTCCTTAGCAAAACTCTTTTGGTTTCCCTGGGAATTCCTTAGAGGGTTCTCCTGAGAAAGAATCCTAAAATTCACTCTAGGTGACATTTTGATGGCAATTCTAAGCAAGCCCTTTATAACCTTCAAGGTTGCCCTTGCCTGTGCCTCCTTGTTATCTCTCTGGTCAACTGAGAATAGCCTCTTGTCTGTGCTTTCCATGTCACAAATCCCCAGTGTGAGGACTTTCAGGGAGGTGTAGTCTGTGGCAACTCCTGAGCATTGTTCTCGCAGAGTTCTGTCAAAGTGTGTGGATTTTCTCAAAGTCAAATAGCTCCCTTTTATCTGGGCAAACATTGTGGCCAAGTATGACCAGTGAGTTTCTTTTGGTCACTAATTATGTTTCGTTATTGTTTCTACATGTAAGACTTTTGCTTACTTGTACCTTGATACTTGCCTAAAGTATATCAAATTTTGTTTAATTACCAGATTTATATCCCACTTCACGTTAGAATAGCCCTCAAGGCAGCTTACAGTCTTCAGATAAATATTACAATAATAAATAGTAATAATGTTTGCAATCCTAAAAGCACGTTTAAATAATACAGAGGAGCCACTAGTACCAATACCAAGACACAGCTAAAAGCGGTTGATGTTAACTGCTATGACAATCTTGGGCCAACAAGATACAGTGGTACCTTGGTTTACAAACTTAAACCGGAAGTCCGTTCTTAACCCAAAGTGTTCTTAAACCAAGGCGCACTTTCCCATAGAAAGTAATGCAAAATGGATTAATCCGTTCCAGACTTTTAAAAACAACCCCTAAATCAGCAATTTAACATGAATTTTACTATCTAACAAGACCATTGATCCATAAAATGAAAGCAATAATCAATGTACTGTACTGTAAAATAAATAAAACGGTATTGTGCATGATAAAAATAAAAATTAAATTTTTTTTTACCTGCACTGATGATAGTCATTGTTTGGATGGGGGGCTTTTATCTATTTCCGTAGCCCCACAGTCAGTCAATCAACCAGTAGCTGAACTGGGATCCACACAGATCCCCCCTCACTGCTATGGGAAATGCTTCCTAGAGCGCACGCATCCCGCAATGGCATGTGGAGCTTCCCTCCCTCGCGGCTGCGGGAAACGCCGTGATGACCCCCTTCTCCACTGTTGGACAACGGAAGTGTGGCACTCAAACCCCCCGAACGGAATACGTTCAGATTCCAAAAAAAGTTTGCTAACCGGAACACCTTCTTCCTGTTTTAAAGTGTTCGTATTCCAAATAGTTCATGAACTAGGCTGTTCGTAGACCGAGGTAGCACTGTAGAACTGGCCTGATGTCTAAAACTAGGGAACCTATGTCCTCCAAATCTTGCTGGACTTCAGTTTCCATCAGTCCCAGGCAGAGTGATCAATGGCCAAGGATAATGGGATGTAGTCTCAATGGTCACAGGTTCTCCCCACTTTAGAATCATGATAGCAAGAGGTGGGTCCTAGGCTGTATAGAACTTTATAGTAAAAAAGTAGCACCTTACATTTGGCCCAGTAGCAACCAGGCAACCAGGGCGGGTTCTTAGGGATAGGTGTTAACCTGATCCCACTTCGTGGCCTAATTGTGACATCTGGTCCAGCATCTGTATGGAGCAAAGTAGTTTGCTTGATGTTGATGATTATTATATATTTATGCCCCACATTTGTGTTGCATTTGGAACGAAGCTGCATTTTTTGGTTTTGCTGCTAGTGCTTAATCTGGAGTTCAGCACAGTGCCCACAATCTCATTTCTGAGAATGAAACTCCTCGCAACTTAAACTCAGCTTCACCCGGTTACTCCAGCAGGGCATTTTTTAATCTCTTGGAACAACCTCTCTTTGAACAATCAGGCAAAAAAATAAAAATCTTTTTGTGTGTGCCAGGGAACTTGAAGCAAAGCTCTGTCAGTCCTGGGCACTTTGCAGTGAGGGATGAATATTGTCAGTTTGGAAGAAAGGGGGAGATCACCAAATGGAGCAGCCAGTGACATTGATTCCTGAGGGCTGTGTGAATTTGAGAAATGACATGAAAGAGACGGAAGCTTTTGTGTTTTTAAAAATCTGAACTGAGTGTTTCAATTAAAAGGCAGCACTGAGACAGAAGCAAAGCTTTTAACATTAGAACAAAAAAATAGTTTTTGTGTAACAACCCCCCTTTTAAATCCGTTTAAGGACGTGGTCATCCTCATATTTGGTGCTGGTGAATTCCATGCAGTTGTTCTGCATCGCATGAAGAAGTGTTGTGTTTTTGTCCTGAACTTTTACTCAATTTTATTAGGAGACCTGAGCTGTCGTGGTCTGGGAAGGACAAAAATATCTATCTAATCTCTCCACATCAGGCATAAGTTTATAACCCTCTAACATGCCCCTCCTTTGGTTATCTTTTTTTCATCACCTGTACCGAAAAGACCCCAACCACTTAAGCCTTTCCTTATACGAAAGGTGCCACAACTTCTAAATAATTTTGTTTTCTCATTTCTGTGACTTTTCCATCTCTGTGATATCCTTTGTGTGCTGGACCACCGGCTAGCCCTGTTCAAGTGTCCTTCTAGAGGCAGAAATTGTGTATGCCCATTACAGAGCTTTTTAACGAGAGTCCAAAAACAAGAGAAGAGTTTGAAATCAACATGTTGGACTTTCTCTAGATGGACAAATGGATTAATGAGTGAATAAATGAACGAGGTGTGTCTCTTCTGATTAATATTGCCGTTGTCGTTTCATTTGGCATTGTCATTCCATAATTGATTCGTTCTCGGTAGGATCATATGAATATTCTGGAGGGGAGAGTAATTTAGACCCGCGTCCTTCAAGGGCAGTTTCAGTGCTATTCACTTTTCCCATGGTCCCGGTGTTGTTTAATACAGTGCAGCAGAGATTGGTGACATTCAGTGGCCATTAAAACCAGGAATTTATAGCACACGCTTAAAGCCAAGGTTATTTCAGGTTGTTCCCAGGTGTACACTCCGTGTAGTTTGGTCAAATGTCTCTGAATCCAAACATGGAGTAAAAACCTTTCTTGGTTTTGATAGCAGTAATGGGTTTCTGCATAAAATACACAATGAGAGCCCAGATCTATGTGAAACAGATTTGGGTAGGTTCTTACATTCCATTTCTGTACTCATACAAGTCATTCTTATGTCTGCATTTGTGAACACAATTTAATCTAGTAATAAAAAATTGAATTAGTAATACAAACATTTGGTGATTCAGCACATCTAGCTCACATGAGTGAAAGTTTAAATTGGTGCTGCCACTCATAATATTAGCATTTACATTTATATTTCAGGAGTTCATAAAACTCTGTTATCTCAACAATCCTTGCAGCAATCTTTTGAGGTTGTCCAAGAGTTAGGAAAACAAGAATCAGTGGTTCGGTGGGAAATTGCGAAGTGCAGGCATTCTGCATGGCAATCTCTATTGCTATGCCCCCATAACTCTCCCTCTTCTAAGACTATTTACAATGCAAACGGGTTTTTTGACCCCACGGCTTCAATACCAAGTCAGAATTTTTTATATGCCCCCTCCAGCTTTTTTTCATATCCAGCCTGATGAGGAGTTCTGGTGCACTGAAAAGCTTGCTCGCTGTTTTGTGGCACTTTGATTGCTCATAATAAAGGGACTAAAATAAAGGTGACAGTTTAACCCCTAGCCATGCATGCCGCCTCTTTTCTCTGCATAGCTTATTTGGTGGGTTTCTCTTTGGGGGGAAAAAAGAAGCTTATTCATTTGGTATGCAGAGCTCCCCCAGAAGATGACATTGTTGTCCATGCTGTGATAAAAAGTGACAGTGCTGTTTATCATTCTTCCTTATCACCGCTCCATTGCACAATGGATAATAAGAGCCCTACTAGATCAGGCCAAAGGCCCATCTAATCTAGCATTCCCACAGTTGCCAACCAGTTGCCTTGGAGAAGTCTGCAAGAAGGACATGAAGGCAGTAGCCTCTGTTGTTGCTTCACTAGCAACAGCTACCCAGAGGAATAGGATCAGGGCTGGCCCAAGACATTTTGCCACTGTAGGCAAAGCGCCCCACCTCTTCCCCTGCAGATCTGGGTCACCACCCCACCATCTCCCTTCCCAAGCCATTGAGTTTGTGCTGCCATCACAAGGCAGCAGCGGCAAAGGCACAGCAGTGAGGGCAATGGGGCTATGTTGGCAAGGGCTGGCAACAGCACAATGGCAAGGGTGGCGAGCGAATCTGCCACCTGAAGCAAATGGCTTCATCTTACCTAATGCATAGGCCACTCCTACATAGGATCTCTGAACCTGGGGATAGTCTGCCACCATTATGAATGGTAGCCATTGATGGATGTCGTGTCCTTAGGTTGCAGATTGGGAGCTGAGGTTGAGAGGAAGCGGCTTTCGTGAGCCCAACTTGTGTGTTCATGGAAGAGGCAAGATTTGAACTGGGACATCCTGATGCTTCGCACACACCACTCACTTGTTACGTTACGCTAGGGATGCGGGTGGCGCTGTGGTCTAAACCACTGAGCCTAGGGCTTGCTGATTGGAAGGTCGGTGGTTCAAATCCCCGCGACGGGGTGAGCTTTCGTTGCTCGGTCCCAGCTCCTGCCAACCCAGCAGTTTGAAAGCACGTCAAAGTGCAAGTAGATAAATAGGTACCACTCCGGCGGGAAGGTAAACGGTGTTTCCATGCACTGCTCTGGTTTCACCAGAAGCAGCTTAGTCATGTTAGCCACATGACCCGGAAAAACTGTCTGCGGACAAACGCCGGCTTCCTCGGGCAGTAAAGCGAGATGAGCACCGCAACCCCAGAGTCATTCGCGACTGGACTTAACTGTCAGGGGTCCTTACCTTTACCTTTAGCTTCTTCTCATTCAGATGAGCTCCTGATTCCATGGGCTCTTCTAGAGTTAATTTCTTCAGGGTCTTTTGATCATTGGCCTTTAGCTTAACCAAGTGCATGCCGCACTTTCTCCAGCATCTTTGTGGTGTTTAGACTGTTTGATTTCTGAAAATATACTAATCATTATTGGCTGTGTTGCACACATGCATGCGTATTGCACACAAACCTCGTAGGGTATTGGTACTGGTGTACAAAGATGGCTTGGGATGCAAGTATTTAAAGGAGCAACTTTCTCACAATCTGCTGGCCCATGCATTGAGTTCTAGGGGGAAGCCCTGTTTGTAGCCCACTGGTGGGCTTAGCTTATTTGCTGGTGACACAAGATAGTGCCCTCCTGGCTGCGGCACCATGATTGTGGAATTTCCTTCTAATGCAGCCAGCAGCGGTCCATGTGATACTGGCATCACTACAACTTGCTCAGCCTCAGCTTTCTTCGCCCCGCCCAGAAAAGCTGTATCAATGCTGGTGTTGAGCTGGTGACTCCACCCCAACTCATGGGCCACTTCTGTGTAGACGTATGGCTTCTCCTTAGCAGTCAGTTTTCCAGCATCAACTGAAAGGTGCATTTTTTCCTTTGGGGTTTTGGGCAATGGAACACTCTATGGAAGCCCAGCTGTCCTTATTTTCTCTGCGGAAGGATGGAAATTGCTTACGGTTGTTATGTGCTTCTAATTGTTTCAAACCTTGTTCTGTAACAATGCATTTTTATCTGATTATGTTGCAGGCTACCCTGGGATCCTACAAATGAAGGGTGGTTTAAAAATGAAATAAATAATTACGAATCTGTGGCTTTGTTTCTCTTCAGCCTGTTAGATTTCTGTAAGCTAAATTTCAAGCCTTAAGTATCTTCTTGTTGCTAGGCAACACCACCATCCTGTTTGTGAGAACCTTGTCCAGCGAATAGATTGGTACCACCTGGTGCTTGCCTGTTAAGGTGCGCATCAGCTACCAATCTGCATAAGCAGGTTGATAGAGGAATAGAGCAATTCTTTAAAGGATTCCTTTGGCTTATTAGCTTGTCTGTTTGCTGAAGCTTTCAGTCTCAATATGGCCAGTGAAATCTCAGGGTCCAAGCTAAAGGAAGATTGAGATGGTATAGGGCTTGTGATATGCTTTTTGGTGTTGTGTGCAAAGTGCTAAGATTGTGTCCCTTCATCAAATCTTGGATCTCCAGGGGCTTGTTTTAGCACACAGCCTGTTTGGCTCTGTTATTTGTACATCCTTGGCAAGTTAGGAGGACAGTGGCTAGAAGCAAGCACCTGGTCCCATTCAGAGAACAGAACGGCGCTCTTCAAAACCAGCCAGATGCCCATGAGAAGCCCCTAAGCAGGACATGAAATCAACCAGGTGATCCCACTTTGGATGTTTAGAGGTGTTTAGAGACATGTTCCCTCTGATCCTGGTGGTAGTCTAGCCACCAAGGCTGTTGTTGTTTAGTCGTTTAGTCATGTCCGACTCCTCGTGACCCCATGGACCAGAGCACGCCAGGCACTCCTGTCTTCCACTGCCTCCCGCAGTTTGGTCAAACTCATGCTGGTAGCTTCAAGAACACTATCCAACCATCTCATCCTCTGTCGTCCCCTTCTCCTTGTGCCCTCCATCTTTCCCAACATCAGGGTCTTCTCCCGGGAGTCTTCTCTTCTCATGAGGTGGCCAAAGTACTGGAGCCTCAGCTTCACGATCTGTCCTTCCAGTGAGCACTCAGGGCTGGTTTCCTTAAGAATGGAGAGGTTTGATCTTCTTGCAGTCCATGGGACTCTCAAGAGTCTCCTCCAGCACCATAATTCAAAAGC
>JAXCMG010000017.1:6575114-6597430 GCA_034642415.1 Podarcis siculus | reverse complement strand
GAAATTGCACACGTGGCAACGACGAACTCCAGTGGAAAAACACTGCCCGGGGCTCCTGGCCTTCTTCCGGACAAACACTCCTTGCCAGCTCTGCCCCCTCTGAACCTCCACTTCATTCCAGCACGTACAGTGGAAAACCTTGGAAGTGGCCTTTGGAAAGTTGTCAGCCCCCCCCCCTGCTCACCAGCACTCCTTGAGGCTAAAGCATCAGGGACAGGGGCTCCAGCCTTTTAGGCTTTTGTAGTCCTTCTCCAGGGCTCCTGCTGAGGCTTCATAGCACACGCAGCACATTCCCAGGCAGCCCTTTTAGACTCTGCAAACCTGGCAGCAACAGCAACAGTGCCAATAGTCCCTTTCGCCCCCCCTCTGGGGCCCACAGCCCTTCCCAGCTGTGCACCGGCTCTCACGAAGGTGATCAGCGCCATCTTGCCTTCTGTTCTGAAGCAGCCATTTCCTGGCCCTTGCTTCTGCTTCCAGCCTCACAAGCTCCCTGGAAAGCTGCCAGCGGCCTCTGGCTTCCTGGCACCCAGAACAGTAGACTTCAGATCAGCAGCCAGGTTGCCCAACTTCTTAAAGTGAGCATGGAATGTCCTCCAAGACCTGGCAGCCTGCCTTCTTCTTCCGTTCTCCCAAGGGGCCCCAAGCTCACTCACCAGCTTTATCCGGCTCTCCCTTCTGTGGAGAAACGATTCCTTGCTGCTCTTTGCTCCGCAGCAACACAGGCAAACCTTTCAGCCAGCTGTTTGCCTCAAACTCCGGCCTCCGCCTCCTGCCGTGCTTCTCTGCCATAAACCGCAGACTTCAAAGCTCCCGGCAACTTCCAGTGACAGCTTTACGGTCGGTGATTAATGGCACCCATAACCTGTGGGATTCCACGATTTATTACTCTGGCGACCCCCGCTAATGGATTTATTGGTCCCCCATTAGCTCCTTATGGCAACCAGGTCCGGCGCGCTTCCCTCAGCTGCGCACGCTCAGCTACGTCGTCCAGTAGCTCTCTCAGCGTCTTAGCAGAGATAAACACAGCGGTGTGAACAACTGTCACGTCCTTCACTTAGCTTCCAGCTTCACAGACAAACCACACACAGAGTCCAGGTTTGTCCATTTCAGCTCTTTATTCCAACATTCCCCCAGGGATCTCCTGGGCTCCTTGCAGCCATCACTGCTGCCTCTTTCTCCCTCAGCGACCAGAGGGGAACAGACAGAAACTCCTCCCAGCTCCTCCCAGCTTCTCCCAGCTGACGTCAGAATGTTGAGGCATCTTGGGAACTTCTTAACCAGTTAAGTTCCAAACCCATCATCTTTATGTTCCAGCTCTCACTTCCATACATCAGTACTGGGAAAACCATAGCTTTAACTATACAGACCTTTGTTGCCAAGGTGATGTCTCTGGCTAGCAGAGACATCACCCAGCCACCAAGGCTAGTAGTCATCAATAGTCTTATCATTTGTCTAACCCCCTTTTAAAGCCATGTAAGTTGGTGGTCATATTTTGATAGTAAGTTTCATAGTTTTATTATGTACTGTGTGAGGAACCTCTTTTTGTTTGTCCCGGATCTTCCAACATTCAGATTCGTAGGGTGAACCCAGGTTCTGGTATCATGAGACGAGGAAGAAAACCTCTCTATCCACTTTCTCCACCCCAAACATAATTTCATAACCTTCTATCATGTCTCTGCTTACTTGCCTGTTCCCTGTTCCTCCTAGGAGAGTTCCTCCAAACCCTTGATCATCTTGGTTGCCCTTTTCTGAATTCCTTCCAGCCCTATTGACATTCTTTTTGAGGTCTCTTTTTCAGCAGAGAGGCTTGCAGATTTCCTGCCCTTCCATTACCTGCGACCCTTAGCTCAAAATGACAAAGCGGCTTCATAAAAGCCTCCCAGAACAGAGACATGCTGTTCCAAGACAAGATTTTGTCCCTTTAATTCTATTACAGTCAGCAGCTGAGAATGCAGATAGGTACAGAATGATTTCCTTAGTACGTAGTGGCTGGTTCTGACATCTGCTAGCGTAATGTCTCAAGTATCACACCAGCCATCCCTAAAAGCCAGAACAACGCAATTCTCCCCAAGTAGCACACCTTCTCCTCTGTCTTCTTCTGAGTTCAGCTTTTGCTACATGTGCCCTTGCTCCCTCGAGCTTACAACTGCTTTCTTGTACTGAGGGCTAGTAGACTTTGTAGGCTTTGGCTGAAGATCTCAACAGGGCAGTGTCAGGTTTGAATCCATGGGTCTTTCTTGTTTTCCTGATCCACCTCTTGTTTGTTGACCAGCTGCAGCTTGGTTGGCCACTGGGGACATTAGCCAGCTTCCTGGGAGATCCTGACCAGCTTTTGCATAAGAAGTCCATGTGAGGCTTCTGGTTTATGACTTCATGTTAGTCTTTGTTTGGCTACCCCTCTGATGTTTCGCTTACTCTCTGATACACTTACCTGACTTACTTGATTGCCTTCTTGCTCATGCTTGGAGATTGAGGACCATTCCTGAAGAGTGTCTCAAGTTCTAGACAAGGCTTGTTTCACCCCTGAGAGTTTATAGGACTTTATTTTACAAGCACTGTCAGGTGTCCCAGGGTTGATTTTATGTGAATTCTGCGCTCACATTATGGGGGATCCAGAGGCTGTCCAGCCCCATTAGCCACTGTTTTCAGAAGGGGACATAATCAATGCTATTCTTCCAGAAAAAGAGGTGCTGCAACTCACCATGAACACCTCCCTTGAAGTTGTCTTATAATGGCAATGGTGCCCACCTGAGAGGTGCCACAACTGAGTTTTGGTGAATTCTGGTTGGGGGGAAAAGCCCTGGGCATAATGTATCTAAAAATGGAGTGAGTCAGGGATTGGGATTTGTAGATTTCATATAGGAGCCCCCAAAGAAAGCATTATGTGGATTTGCTTTGGACTTCATTTCTAGGAACTAACTCTGGTCCATAGCTGTGGAGCTAAAGTCCATGAGCGATCCCATCACCCACTGCATAGTGGGCTAAATGAATCTTAGGTTTACTCAGCATGGCAATTCTTATATTCTTAATTTCATGAGGTCTACTCATGAGGTCTACTGATAGGATGTGTGTGGCTATCAGTCAAGACACACCAACACTACTGACCATCACATTTTGTGGTAGCAAATTCCATAAATTAATTATGCATTGCATGAAGAAATACTTGTCTGCTCTGGATCTATAGCTGATCAATTTCATTGGAAGACCGCTAAGGTCTGGCATTTTGGGAAAGGGAGTAGGAGTTCTTTCCACACCAAGCATAATTTTATAAGGTTCTATTAAGCATCCCTTCAATTTGGTGTTCTGGAGAACCCAACTAAAATCTTCCAGTGCTCTAGTCTTTCTTTGTATGGAAAGTGCTCTGATTTCTTGATCATTTTTGTAGCCTTTTTTGGTAACTTTTCCAGCGTTGATTTCTTCTTCTTTTATTTAAGAATTTCCCCAAATTTCAGTACTTACAAATTTTAGTAACCTTTATCTATCTAATACACCTGGACTTCCCCCCAATGGTTTCGCAATTCCTCCTTGTTATGCAGCTGCATATCCTCTTTAACCAGCCTCTTTCACTCCACTTAATATCCTAATTACTGCTGCTCACAGTTCAGATCCTGTTTGCAAATTTATCTGACTGTTACACCTCTTCAAGTACTCTACAAAGGGTTTCCACTCCTCCCTTAGCAGTGTCTCCTCTTGATCCCTAATTTTTGTTGTCTTACTCTCCAACTCCACATATTCCATCACTTTATTTTGCCACTCCTCTTTAGTTGAGATTTCATGGTCTTTCCACCTTTGTGCATAGATTACTCTTGCTGCTGTTGTCAATTCAGAAAAGAGATTAAGTGCCTTCTTAGGGATACTGGAGTTTGTTATTCCTAAGAGGAAGACCTCTGTTTTGGGGGGAAATTGACATCTTTATAATCTTTTTTACTTTTCCATAGATCATTTCCCGGTATCTTTTGGCCTTTTTGCATGTCTACCACATCAAAGGGACGCGGGTGGCGCTGTGGGTTAAACCACAGAGCCTAGGACTTGCTGATCAGAAGATCGGTGGTTCGAATCCCCGTGACGGGGTGAGCGCCCATTTCTCAGTCTCAGCTCCTGCCAACCTAGCAGTTTGAAAGCACGTCAAAGTGCAAGTAGACAAAAAGGTACCGCTCCGGCGGGAAGGTAAATGGCGTTTCCGTGCGCTGCTCTGGTTCGCCAGAAGCAGCTTAGTCATGCTGACCACATGACCGGGAAGCTGTATGCCGGCTCCCTCGGCCAATAAAGCGAGATGAGCGCCGCAACCCCAGAGGTGGTCACGACGGGACCTAATGATCAGGGGTCCCTTTACCCTTTACTTTACCACAGCAAAGCTGTAAAAAAAAGTGGACACGCATCTTTGATTTCTTCTTTTGAGAGGAGAAAGCAATGATTTCTGGGGTGCCAATGAAATAAGAATGTATTCTGAGGATTATGCCCCAGTATTCCTTGAAATATCTCAAAGAACTGTGGGGTGCACTTTTTCTAAAAGAAGGCAATGCGGCTGTTTCAGGTCCCTTTCTTTTAGTTTGAGTGGTTTACTTATTTTTTGTTAAATATGTAATAAACTGTTGGACTAGCCTTGTCTTACTTATGGAGAATCAAATCCACAATTGCGCATTTGTTTTCTTGCGGTGTAAACTTGCTGGTCCCTTGTTTGTGGCATATAGAAAAGCCTAACCACAAGGCTTTTAGAATTTTTGTTGGGTGTGTGTTTGTGTTTTCTTCCTGCCTTTTCCCTCCAAGCCTAGTGGTCTTAGCAGTTATTTTTCACTGGTTTTCAGTGACATGTTTCTGAAAGTATTGGCAGGGCTCTGTCACTGTTCACAGGTATAATTGAAACTTGTTTTCTCCAAGGAATCACTCAGCTGTGTGGTTTATTTGTTTACTGACATTGACAGAGATCTTAATGGCTTTTTAAACCCAATTTGTGCATCGCTGAATATCCTCCAAAGAGGAAGATCTGATTAAATTTATCGGTGGAATGAAGTCTCCTCTCTGCAGAGCTGTTGGCTGCATTGTGAAAGTCCGCACCCAAGTGAAGCATTCTGGGCTCAGAAACCCCATGCAAGCAGCTCCTTTTCCTACCAACCTGTTTGCCTAATGAAGATGATGCAAAGTTTCCGGAAGATTCTTTTGTCTCACCATGGGTTTCTATACCTCCTTGAGTTCTGTGGAGGAAAGGAGGTGGTATACATTTGATTAATAAATCAATTGTTCCCTTCTTCTTTGCTAATGATTCATGTCTGGACCAAATTTCATTAATATATTGCTGGGGTTTGCCAAAATTTAATTGATGTCTCATTTGTGGACATTGTAAAAGGATGTTTTCAGGAATTTTATTGACTTTGCTGCTTACCTTCCAATTAACATTTGCGTGATGAAAACTCAGACTGAGGCAGACATTTTAAAAATAGCTTCAGTATAAAGTTATTTCAATGGCTGCACAGTTTTGTTAACCGTTCTTTCCATGGTGAATGTGGCATTCAGCCTGTAGCAGGAGTGATGAGGAGAGCCTGTTCTACACCTCCAACTCCTGGTGGAACGCTCTGTCACAAGAGACCAGGGCCCTGTGGGATCTGACATCTTTCCATATGACCTGCAAGATGGAGCTGTTCCATCAGGCCTTTGGCCGTGGTCCAGTCCGACTCCCCCTCTCTCCTTATAAGAACTTGCATGAAAGTGCGCCCCCGACTTTTCTCACAGGCTCATATAAGATCAGTATAAACAGTTAGGCCTGGTGAGCATTTAAGGTCCCAATCCCTAATTTGCGGGTTGCCATCTGATTAGAGTTCACTTTGATTCTGATTTGATTTCAGGATGTATTTTAATTGATTGCTTGATTTTATGGTAATATGTTATATATTTGATGTTAGCTGCTCTGAGCTCAGTTTTGGCCGGGGGGGGGGGCTGGGTATAAATAAAATCTATTATTATTATTATTATTATTATTATTATTAAAGATGTTTCCAGATGACCTTTTTATTGATACCTCCTCCTCCCAGTCTAGGGACGTGGGTGGCGCTTTGGGTTAAATCACAGAGCCTAGGACTTGCTGATCATAAGGTCGGCGGTTCAAATCCCCACAACGGGGTGAGCTCCTGTTGCTCAGTCCCTGCTCCTGCCAACCTAACAGTTCGAAAGCACGTCAAAGTGCGAGTAGATAAATAGGTACCGCTCCGGCGGGAAGGTAAACGGCATTTCCATGTGCTGCTCTGGTTTGCCAGAAGCAGCTTAGTCATGCTGGCCACATGACCTGGAAGCTATACGCCGGCTCCCTTGGCCAATAAAGCGAGATGAGCGCCGCAACCCCAGAGTCGGTCACGACTGGACCTAATGGTCAGGGGGTCCCTTTACCTTTACCTTACCTCCCAGTCTGCTCCCTGTTCTCCTTCTGACCACTCATCGCCCTCCCCCCCCCAATCCCTGGGCCCTGAGGCGTCTTCCCTTGGGAGTTCCCACCCCTCCTCTACATCCAGCCAGTCCATGACATGTACAGAACAGGGCAGTGGACCCCCTCTTGTGAAACAATCCAGTTCCTGTTTTACAACATGCTGTTGTGAATGGACAACTTTGCGCAAGCAAAGGACTGTGTGAATCAGCTTTCCATCACTGATCCCAGAACCCAAACTGTGCAATTTAGGCTAGCATAACCAAACACTCGTCATAGTATAAATGGGGACACATTATACTTGTGTTAATTTGTTTTCTCCTTTTCGGTTTGCAGTGCCTACGACAAGAATTCTGGCTACTGGAGGGGCATCCCACAATAAAGCAATTTTACAGGTAAGTTGGGCTTACTGCAATTGGGATACCAAACCTTTGAGCTTTTGAGCCAGGGAGGGATTGATCTCAAGCAGAAGTTGGGGCCAAACAAATAATATTTTTTTTTACAAGTCCAGACATAGATGCAGTTGGAGGAATGATTGTTTTGGCCCTTAGCCAACAGTGCGAAACAGCAGAGAAACAGTTGTAGGCAGGCAGGGCTGGGTCAGATTGTAGACCTAGGAATGTTCCCATTGAACGCTCTCACAGAAAATCAGCATTGTTTAAATCAGGAGTCAGCAACCTTTTTCAGCTGTGGGCCAGTCCACCGTCCCTCAGACCATGTGGGGGGCCAGACTATATTATTTTTTGGGGGGGGGGGGATGAACGAATTCCTATGCCCCACAAATAACCCAGAAATGCATTTTAAATAAAAGGACACATTCTACTCATGTAAAAACACACTGATTCCTGGACCGTTCGCGGGCCGGATTTAGAAGGCGATTGGGCCGCATCCGGCCCCTGGGCCTTAGGTTGCCGACCCCTGGTTTAAACAATGGTCTGAGCACAACCTGGAGATTTAACTACCTGCATGTTAGAGATTCACGACTGTTTTTTACTATTAGAAATGAAACTTAGGGGGTCATTGGAAATGTGAGGAGCACTGAAGGTTGCCACATGCCCCAGGAAGGTTACCCAGAATGGGATGCAGCCTTCAGGGCTGAAAAAGGTTCCATACCCCTGCTTTATTATTTTGAGGCAACGCTCAAAAAAGCCACAGAAACTTCCTTTGTCATGTGGCCTTTCAGATTCTGTGCCCGGGAACTTCAGTGACTAGTTATCCAAACCTGATTATCAGTACAAGGTCCCGTCTTGAAACAAACGCCGCTCTGTAAGCCTCGGCAATGGAAACAAAACTGCCTACTGTCTCTGTTTCCCACAGTCTGGTTGTAACAGATGCTTTTTATGCTTCTCAGGTCTTGTCTGATGTGTTCAGTGCTCCAGTTTACACTATTGACACTGCTAATTCAGCCTGTTTAGGATCTGCTTACAGAGCAATCCATGGTAAGTCAACCAAAGAGTCCTCTAAGCAGCATGAACAGGATTCAAAAACTTTGTTTGCAGTTGCTGCCTCCCATGCTTGTCACAGGCCAGCTTAAATTTATGTCCTTTCTTGCTCTTTTCACAAGGCTCTCTTGAGTCAGGTTATTGAACGTGCTGTGTAGTAAAAAAAAATTAAAAAAAAATTAAGAACTAACTTAGTTGGTCTTTAAGGTGCTACTAAGGGACGTGGGTGGCGCTGTGGGTAAAAGCCTCAGCTCCTAGGGCTTGCCGATCGAAAGGTCGGCGGTTCGAATCCCCGCGGCGGGGTGCGCTCCCGTTCCTCGGTCCAAGGGCCTGCCAACCTAGCAGTTCGAAAGCACCCCCGGGTGCAAGTAGATAAATAGGGACCGCTTTCTAGCGGGAAGGTAAACGGCGTTTCCGTGTGCGGCTCTGGCTCGCCAGAGCAGCGATGTCACGCTGGCCACGTGACCCGGAAGTGTCTCCGGACAGCGCTGGCCCCCGGCCTATAGAGTGAGATGGGCGCACCAACCCCAGAGTCTGTCAAGACTGGCCCGTATGGGCAGGGGTACCTTTACCTTTACCTTTAAGGTGCTACTGGAAAGAAATTTTTTTTGTTTTGTTTTGACTATGGCAGACCAACACGGCTACCTATCTGTGCTGTGTAGGAATAAGAGAAGAGCTCTGTTGGATCAGACTAAAGTCCTGCCTAGTCTAACATCCTGTTTCCCACAATGGCCAGCTGGATGCCTCAGGGAGCCCACAAGCAGGGCATGAAAGCACCTTCCCTACTTCTTGTCCCCCAGCTACTGATATTCACTTACCTACTGCCTCTGGGCAGGGACACGGGTGGCACTGTGCGTTAAACCACAGAGCCTAGGACTTGCCGATCAGAAGGTTGGCGGTTTGAATCCCTGCGACAGGGTGAGCTCCCATTGCTCGGTCCCTGCTCCTGCCAATCTAGCAGTTTGAAAGCACATCAAAGTACAAGTAGATAAATAGGTACCGCTCCGGCGGGAAGGTAAACAACGTTTCTGTGCGCTGCTCTGGTTCACCAGAAGCGGCTTAGTCATGCTGGCCACATGACCTGGAAGCTGTACGCTGGCTCCCTTGGCCAATAAAGCGAGATGAGCGCCGCAACCCCAGAGTCGGTCACGACTGGACCCAATGGTCAGGAGTCCCTTTGCCTTACTGGTTCCCTTGTTCCGTCAAGTGCAAGGATTTGCGCAGTGGAACTCTCACACACCTCTGCTTGCGCACGCCTTGCACTCTCCATAGATCTGCGCCAGAGGTGTGGTGGAACCCCTAGAACAGATTTAGTTGGGTGAGGGGAGTTCCAGTGAGCAAATAGAAACCCTTGTTCTTACGGAATGGGGGACTTAGTGCTACGTTGGATTCCATCCTCTGAATTTAGAAGATCTAATTAACTGCCATGGCTAATAGTCACTGGCAGACCTCTTCTCCATGAATATATCTACCCCTATTTTATAAGGCTGTTTGGACTTTTCTTCCCTCTGCTCAGGGCAAGAGGGTTCCTAAGTAGTCATATGGAGCCTGTTGGTTAAGGGAGGTGCCACTTCAGTTGGAACCAGAAGGAGCTGGATGGTAGGCGGCTCACCAGGTTGTTCTGTTTTTCTCTTTTTTCTGTGTCTGCCCTCTAGCCACTACAGGCAGGGGTCAGCAAACCTTTTCAGCAGGGGGCCGGTCCACCATCCCTCAGACCTTGTTTGGGGCTGGACCATATTTTGGAAAAAATATGAACGAATTCCTATGCCCCACAAATAACCCAGAGATGCATTTTAGATAAAAGGACACATTCTACTCATGTAAAAACACGCTGATTCCTGGACCGTCCGCGGGCCGGATTTAGAAGGCGATTGGGCTGGATCTGGCCCCTGGGCCTTAGTTTACCTACCCATGCACTACAGTGTACTTGACAAAAAACCCAACTTCTGTAATATGCCCCAGTCTTAGGAGCACGAGAGGTAATATGATGCAAGGCAGAAGCATGCATTTTGTTAAATGTGCATGACTTGCTGGAAGTGTATTCTGTGGCATGGAGGAGCGGGGGTCAATGCAGGAGGGAGACATGAAGTCCTGCCCGTATAGTGGTGGAACCAAGATTGAATAATCAATAAGTATAAAATTTTGAGACCCAACTTAGACACTCATGTGCTTTCCAAGTTCACATGATGTGTTTACTCTTACCAGGAGGAAGGTTCCTAGACCACTGAAGTTCAAACCCTTTGTAGATAATATCATTCTTACAAAGAGACACTGGCATGGTGGCCTGTGTGGTAAGTGAGTTTTGCAGGAGATAGTCCACTTTCTCTTTCAGGTCACAAATGAACTACATGGGTGTGAGTAAAACACACACAATAACAGAGTCTTGAGACACCTTGAAGCAGTGATGGCCAAACTTGGGCCTCCAGCTGTTTTGGGACTACAACTCCCACCATCCCTAGCTAACAGGACCAGTGGTCAGGGATGATGGGAATTGTAGTCCCAAAACAACTGGAGGGCCAAGTTTGGCCATCACTGCCTTAAAGTCTATCACAATGTGCACCCAAACATTTACCATGCAGATTCTGAAATATCAAAAGACTCTTTGTGGGTGTGTTTGCTTTAACAGACCAGCACATAAATGTGTGGCAGACAAGCTACCAAAAAATTTGGTAAAGCTAAGATAATATTTTTTCCCCTTGCCCCCAAATTTCTTCCTTTTTGTAGCTAACTCTTCCTTTTTTAAGTCATGCTTTGTCCTTGAATTTATTACTTCTCCATATTTCCCCATCTATTTGCTGCTTTATTGGCGTTCCTCAATGATTACTGATACTGTTGAACTTGCAACTCTGTGGCTAGCTTTGCCCTCTATGGGACAAATTGAATGACTGACATAAACTCAATCTCCGAGACCCTGCTTGCCCAGGCCCAAGTGCATTGGAATGTAAGATCTTTACCCTTTATCCTTCACTTCTGAATGCTGACCTGACCAAGGAAGATCAATGCAATGTATTAATTTGCCAAGGAGTCCAGGCACATCCCTCATCTTGTTTCTGCTCATTGATCAGGTCTGTGATCCTCATTGCAGGACTCGTGGCAGAGACAAGCGTGTCCTTGACTGATGTTGTGAAATTAGCACCAGAGCCCAGATTAGTTGCTACTCCGACAGCTGGCATGGCTCAGGTGAGGTGGCTTCAAGCAATTTTATTGGTTGGCTTCCCCCCTCCCCCCTTTTTTGTTTCTTTCTGCTTTAAAAATAGATTGGCCGATAATTAAAATGTTTATAGAGGGGAGAGAACTTATTACGGGAAGAATCGCTTTTTTTGGATGTACTGCAAATCAGTATTATAGGGTGAATCTGCGCTAGTCATTTTCTAGTCTCCTTTGTTTAAGGAATATGTTCGGGGTTAAGTGTTTGCCTTGGAATCGCCAGAGTTCCCTGGGAAGGGGGAATGACCAGTTTTAAGTGTATTGTATGAATGGCAAACTTCTACCTTCAGGTACCGTATTTTTTGCTCTAAAAGATGCACCAGACCACTAGTTTTTGGAGGAGGAAAACAAGAAAAAAAATATTCTGAATCTCAGAAGCCAGAACAGCAAAGGGGATCGCTGCGCAGTGAAAGCAGCAATCCCTCTTGCTGTTCTGGCTTCTGGGATAGTTGTGCAGCCTGCATTCGCTCCATAAGATGCACACACATTTCCCCTTACTTTTTAGGAAGTAAGTCTTATAGAGCAAAAAATACGGTAACTCTTTCTGGATAAAACTGAATGGAGATGAAGCTCTGCACATTACAAAGGATTTGGGTGCATATTGGACTGCGTGAATTCAGTAGAGCTCAAACCTAACCGTCTCCTGTGGTTGTGCATTTCAGAAGAAGGGAGGGTTGGTTGTACTGGGTAAGCTGTTTTTTCAACTAAACTTGCCCACCGCTACTGATTTTCACTGAAGATGCTGCATAAACTTCTTGTGGACACTGGGTTCCTGTTATGGTAAAGCTTTATGGCCACATATGCCTCTGTAGTTCCCTGTTGTGCATTGAACTACCTTGATGTTGGGATGCCCAACTTGCTGCATTGCATTAGTAAATCAGTGCCATGTTACCATCGGTGGAAGGCGTCTTAGATGGGATCAGCCATGAGTGTAGAGATGTCAAGGGTTTGGAGCTGTAAATTAAGCCCTTGGGGGGCTAGCCACCTCCTCCTGAGAATTTTAACATGCACTGTAGCAGGAAGTATTAGCAACAACAACACAAGTAATTATGCCAAGCATGTTACAAGTCACTGGCAGAGAGTAGCTTGCTGCTGATGGGAACCAGCTATCCAAGCCTAGCATGGCTGGACAAATTCCCACGATTGCAGCCCCCACACTTTGGAGCCACTCCTCTTGACCTGCCTTTCTGTGCAGTAAACACATGTGTTTACTCTTCCCAGGAGGAAGGTTCCTAGACCACTGCAGTTCAAACCCTTTGTAGATAATATCATTCTTATAAAGAGACACTGGCATGGTGGCCTGTGTGGTAAGTGAGTTTTGCAGGAGATAGTCCACTTTCTCTTTCAGGTCACAAATGAACTACATGGGTGTGAGTAAAACACACACAATAACAGAGTCTTGAGACACCTTAAAGCAGTGATGGCCCTCCAGCTGTTTTGGGGCTACAACTCCCATCATCCCTAGCTATTTGCCATGCAGAAACTGAATCTGTTAATCCTAAAGTGCCAAAAGACTCTTTGTGGGTGTGTTTGCTTTAAAAGGAAAGAAGAAAGGCACTGGAACTGACGTGATCTCTCTGTTTTCCAACACAGTCCAATCCTCCAATCCCCTTGCAGTCAGATAGGTATTTCTGGTATCAAACGGAGCATGTCCATTTTTTGAGCAGCAACCAATGCCAGGCATTGACGACTTGTGCCATAGAGAAGTGGGGATGGAGCAATTTGCCCTACATACATCATGGCCTTACCATCCCAGAGGCAGATCTTAATTTAAGTAAGAAACTAAGCGTTGAAAACAAACCAACACGGGTTTGCTGCTGGCAGATTCACCCCTGTATAATGTATAGAGCAACTTACTCTGTGTCCTAAGCTCATTATGCTGAGCTCTTCCCTGCCAGAAGTTGCCAATAATGTGGATTTAGGGGGCAGATAAATGCACAGGACACAGGGTAAGTTGTACTATACATTACAGAGAGACACAAAATTGCCATTCTTGGTACAGACCCATGCCTTCTCATAGCATGTAGTTTTCTCCTTTCTCTGTTTTTTTCTGTGGGTTTGGGGGGGCCTTGATGTCCTCAGACCAGATCTTACTAAAAATGCATTCTCCCGGGCCCCCCAACACTTCCCTTCCCATTTTAGAAATCTATACAATTCTGCTTGTTGACAGCATGGCTTCCTGTGTGAGCTTCATGGCTGCAAAACCACAAAAGCCAGAGGGCCTGTCAGTAATATAGTGTGCTAGCATGAAAAGTGCAGGCGAAGTTCATAATCTGATGAGTCAGTTTGGTTCTGTTTTTAACAGGGCTGCTTCTCTCTGTCCATCTGATTTCATTCTGTCGAGTTTAGCAGCTTTCACTTAAGTGATGGTTCTTTTTATAAACTTCAAAGTCAACCTGAGGTTAAGCGCTGTCTTCCTGGGGAATTCTCTGCAAAGCAACCTGCCTAACCTCATGTGAAGTTGTCTTGATCACAACCCTACGTTTTCTTTTTTGGGAGGGTATAAAATTTGTATCTTTGCCATGTGAAGAAATGCAAGCAACAGTTTTTTTTAAAGCCACACACACGTGGATGGGCATGCGCACAAACAAAACCCTTCGCAGGGGATTAAGTATGTGTCTCCCCACGCACATTCACAGATGCATGTAAATCAAATGATTACTCGATGCTGCTGAATGAGTAAACTGACTCCATTGAAAAGTGCTGCCTTTGGAGCAGAATTTGCAATGGATGGGGAAGTGCTTTCTGTTGTGCAGATACGGGCTCCTGGTTTGAAGCCTTGAACTCGGGTGAGGCATGGATTCCTGTTTTTTCCTTCAGCAGCACCAAGATCGCTTGTCAAAATAGAGGAGGACAAGCCATTCACATTGGGATGCCAGCACCAGAGAGCTCAATCCTCTCTTTCCCGTGCATCAGAACCCCAGATTGCCAGTCCAATAATATGGCCTGCTATCCAAGGTCTGCTGGACTCCTATAGTCTTAGCAACTAGAAAGAAGCCACTCTTCACTTCCAGGTTGCACGCCTGCATGCAGCCTGCTTTGTCTGCTCTTGGTACTTGGTGTCTGTCTAGCGGCTGTTGGCACACACCAGTCTGGTACCTCAATCACACATACAGTGGTACCTCAGGTTAAGTACTTAATTCGTTCCGGAGGTCCGTTCTTAACCTGAAACCGTTCTTAACCTGAGGCACCACTTTAGCTAATGGGGCCTCCTGCTGCTGCCACGCTGCCGGAGCACAATTTCTGTCCTTATCCTGAAGCAAAGTTCTTAACCTGAAGCACTATTTCTGGGTTAGCGGAGTCTGTAACCTGAAGCGTATGTAACCTGAAACGTATGTAACCCGAGGTACCACTGTATACCATATTTTTCGCTCTATAAGATGCACCAGACCACAAGACGCAACCAGTTTTTGGAGGAGGAAAACAAGAAAATCCCTCTTGCTGTTCTGGCTTCTGGGATAGCTGCGCAGCCTGCATTCACTCCATAAGACGCACACACATTTCCCCTTACTTTTTAGGAGGGAAAAAGTGAGTCTTATAGAGCAAAAAGTACGGTAAGACACCGCCCGATACTACAGACATCAAATGATCAGCATCCATGTGTGACAAGCTCTCTTCACACCAGATTGTTTCACATAAAGCCAACATATAGATGGGGGGTGTCCTGAAGACATTGTGGATCCAGACGTTTGCATGCATCAAATGTAAATATAATATAAATAAACCCAAGTAAATAAACCCAAGGTTTATTTCAGCACTGAAATAAAGGAGTGCAGGCTAGCATTGTGCCGTTTGCCCAGTGAAGCTGCCTTGCCTCTTTTCACTTGCCAAACCAGCTCACAGACTGCTTTTTAAAATCCCCAGCGTTAGCAAAAACAAATAAGTGACAACACAGGTATTAGACAATCCTGAAGCCGAAGAGAAAGAGAAAACAATTACACCCATGAGTAGATATCAAGACTAATTTTACGAATGCTCCGTTGCGTTGCCCCCCACCTACATTTTAATAATAGGAGTGAGTGCAACGAAACTGAAGCAGGCTGCCCTGTATCCCTTCTTGGAGACGGCGACGACATGCCTCATTGCGCGGAAAACCTTGCCTTCTTGTACCTCCTGACAGATTTGCAAGTCATGTTCCACTGAGCCACTGAATAGGAAACAATGCAAGTGGGGTTGTGTGGGCTGGTTATGTTCTGGGTTTTCAAAAGGGAAATGGATTAATAATTTTTGGGTAGTGTCAGCGTGCTCTCATGTGTGAAGTTTTAGAGTTGATTCTGGTTTCAAGTCCATCTAGTGAGCCATCTAAGTGTGTGTGTGTGTGTGTGTGTGCTTGTGTCTTAGAGAGACAGAATGGTCTGCAGGGTCTCCCATTGCCTCTGTTGAAATACCAGTAACTTTTGGCT
Source organism: Podarcis siculus (assembly GCA_034642415.1). NCBI lineage: Eukaryota > Metazoa > Chordata > Lepidosauria > Squamata > Lacertidae > Podarcis > Podarcis siculus. Next base: position 6,581,966 of record JAXCMG010000017.1, on the reverse strand, counting down.
TCTCTCCAAATTTTTCCATCCCTGCTGTTCACTACTAGATCTCTGTAACTAAGAATTAATGCATGCGGTTGTTTTCTTCCTACTCTTTCCCAATCAGAGGCTGAAGAGAAGGATAAAAATGTGAATGCTAATAATAATAATAATAATTTAGATTGTAAAGAGGGCATGTGTTTTCATTTTATGGTTATTTTTGCAGCATCTAGATTCTATTTAAAATTATATGGTAGAAGGCAAGGGAGAGTACAGAGAGAGAGAGAGAAGTGAGAGTTCTTTTTCCATTAAACTTATTTTATTACAGTGCTAGCTTATGCTGCAGTTCTTGTTTTGTAACCGAAGCTTGAGGCCCATTGCTCAGCTTTCGCTTTAGTGTTTATGCTACAATTCGCTCAATATTAGCCTTGGAGTTGGCTTCTGGTTCTTGGGTGGTGAAAAATCAGGGTGCCCCCCCCAAAAAAGTCGTCTTCTCTGGCATTCACCTGTTTAATTGCCAAACAAAGGAATACCTTAGAAAATGATAGCAGAAGGTGAACAGGTTCACACAGGAGAAAGTGGTAAGTACCTGGTTCGCAGACAGTTTGAAACAGCATTCCTCAATCTGGTGGCCATCAGATATTGTTGGCCAAAAGTCAGGGATAATGGGAGTTGCAGTCTAGCAACATCTGGTGGGGGGAAGCTGACCCAGAGCTTAGTAGGTTAAATCAGCACTTTGAATTGTGTCTCCAAACAAACTGGGAGCCAGGTTGAGGAACCTTTGTTGGCGTAGGAACAGAGGCTTCCAGCCTTTTGGGGCCTGCGGGCATATTTGGAAATGTAAGAAACTTTTTGGATACCACAAAGTACCCATTTCACAGAGTAAAAACTAGCAATGCTCACACAACCATCCCAAAGAAAACAGCTACCCTCTAAAAGCAAATAAAACCCACAAAAAGCGTATACCCCCTGCAAAAAGACAGGCAACCCCCTCCCAACCAACCCAAAAGAGAGAGAGAGAGAGCAGGGGCCATGGGTTTTGGCTGAGGGTACTGTGGTTCCCCTGGGTGCCATATTGGGCAATCTAGACATCGAACAAAGCCAGCCATGTAGACTTTAACAAAACAGGAGATTCAACTAATAACATGGAGGTGTCTGTCTTTGCGGTCTGGACGCTTGGCAAATGCCCTCATTTATCATGATGATGTTGCGGTGTTGGAAAGCTGGCCTGGAGCAACTGATTCTGTCTTCAAATCAGTGGACAAATGAATAGGCTGTTAAAAGAGCCATCTAATGGTAATTAATTTTTGCTCATTATCCATCCAGGGTGGATTTGAATGACCAGCTGAGCCCATCAAGTTCTTTGTGTCTTGTTTCAGTAAACCCATTGAGGCTTCTCCCCCAACCCTCATTTGATAATAAAAAGGAGAAGAGGTAGAAGAGAAGATTTGAAAACATTTCTTTTAGAAAAGGAAGATTAATCCGAAGCAGTAGGCATGACTGAAATAACTGGGAAGATTTTATAACACTAAGTATATGCTAACAGACAGTAAGAATCCATTATTACGGCATTAAAATGCAGCACTAGTTTAGCAATCTATTAAAACCGGAGATGCTTGGCTTGTTGGTTAATTAAGCCAAAAGGCACAAGAATGGAGTACGATTATCTCGGAAGATAATCACAGCGCTGGTGTTTTTACAAGCCACATGCCCTGCAAAACGGCCTAACAATGTTGAGGCACATGACACTTGCTTCAAGGCCTCTCGCTGTTTTTGTGCATATGCGTGGAAGTTGTTAAGACAAAATGTTTGTGATTACCTTCCAAAGCTGCACAACTCTCTTATATACTGTATACTCAAAAGCCATGGTTTTCCCAGTAGTGATGTATGGAAGTGAAAGCTGGACCATAAAGAAGGCTGATCACCAAAGAATTGATGCTTTTGAATTATGGTGCTGGAGAAAACTCTTGAGAGTCCCATGGACTGCAAGAAGATCAAACCTACCATTCTGAAGGAAATCAGCCCTGAGTGCTCACTGGAAGGACAGATCCTGAAGCTGAGGCTCCAATGCTTTGGCCACCTCATGAGAAGAGAAGACTCCCTGGAAAAGACCCTGATGTTGGGAAAGATGGAGAGCACAAGGAGAAGGGGACAACAGAGGATGAGATGGTTGGACAGTGTTCTTGAAGCTAGCAGCATGAGTTTGACCAAACTGCGGGAGGCAGTGGAAGACAGAAGTGCCTGGCGTGCTCTGGTCCATGGGGTCACAAAGAGTCGGACACGACTAAACAATAACAACAACAACAATTCATAGCCTGATGCTGAGACCATGTGCTGTGAGCTACCCAAATTACATGCATGTGCTTGCACTCTTTTAAATGTGCAGAATGGAACAGAGGGCTGTAACGCTGACTCCTGTGATTGGCAGCGCTTCAACCCCTAGACCAGCCTTGGCCAACCCAGTTTCCTCCGCATGTTTTGAACTACAACTCCCATTAGCCTGTGCTGGCTGGGACTGATGGGAATTGTAGTCTAAGCCACCTGGGATACCAGGTTTGGAAAAGGTTGCCCTAGATTATACATCCCTGAAGCAATCCACCCAGCTGTGCTGTTGTGCATTTGGGACACCCCTTTGTCCCTTTGTTTAACTTAAGGAAAGAGGACCATATGGCGGACAACCATGTTGAGTGAATTTACCTTCATTTGAAGCTTCCTTCAAATGTTGGTTTTGCTTCCTCAAGGGACATTCAGCCATGTCCAAGGAGGAGGAGCCATCAGAGGGAGAAAGGCTTCCATCTAATGAGCTTATTACCAGCTGAATGAGGCTTCACAGTAAGTGGGGTGATTCCATTTGTTGGGTGAAATGTTATGCTAATACAGTGGTACCTCAGTTCTCGAACAAAATCCGTTCGGCTTTCGAAACGTCTGAAAACCGAGGCGCGGCTTCCCATTGGTTGCAAGAGCTTCTTGCACTCAGCGGAAGCCGTGTTGCATGTTTGGGTTCTGAGAAACATTCGAAAACGGAAGCATTTACTTCTGGTTTTTCAGAGTTCGGGAACTGAAATGTACGACAACGGAGCTGTTTGGGAACCAAGGTTCCACTGTAATGGCTGGATCTAGACACATCAAAAAAATGTTTCAGGAAAATGTGTTGTAAACCTCATAATGGGAAATCGCGTTGGTGAAAAACGGAACTCTACAGTGTCATCTGGTGTCACAGTGTTATAACACATTTAAAATTCTTTTTCTTTACTAATATAGCTGAGTCCTATGTCAGTCCCCTTGCTGGGGTCATTCACAGAACTGGGCAAATAGCTTGAGAGAACCTTTGCTCTAGGTGGACTTGCTGTTTTAAAACAATCACTGCCTGTTGGTATTGATTTCTTATGGATTATTATTTTGTTTTATGGTGGTTTGTGGATTTTATTGCTTTTGGTTGCTGCTTCGCAGGCCTTTATTTATTTTTTGCAGTGAATGCAAGTAGCTGAAATCTCATTGAGGGTCAGGGCAAAGAGAATAAAACTGTCTTTGTTTGCTCTTCTTTTTCATCCTCCACACATCCATGCCCTGGTCCAGCCCCTTAAAGGTAAAGGTAAAGGGACCCCTGACCATTAGGTCCAGTCGTGACCACCTCTGGGGGATGAGGCGCTCATCTCGCTTTATTGGCTGAGGGAGCCGGCGTACAGCTTCCGGGTCATGTGGCCAGCATGACTAAGCCACTTCTGGCGAACCAGAGCAGTGCACGGAAACACCATTTACCTTCCCGCCGGAGCGGTACCTATTTATCTACTTGCACTTTGACGTGCTTTCAAACTGCTAGGTTGGCAGGAGCAGGGACCGAGCAACGGGAGCTCACCCCGTTGCGGGGATTTGAACCGCCAACCTTCTGATCGGCAAGTCCTAGGCTCTGTGGTTTAACCCACAGCGCCACCCGCGTCCCTGGTCCAGCCCCTTACATGGAACCAGACTTCCATGGGTATCATCAGTTGCTGGCTCAGGGGCTGCATACGTAACCCAAATGTCCGTGAAGTGACATCATGGTTTGTCCATGCTGCTTTGTTTTCGGCAGGATGTGCATTTGGATTGTCACTGAAATAATAAAACGGAAAACTGAAATGTGTGAGAGCAAGGCTGAGCAAGCGAAGGTTGGAATGTGAAGGTCGTGCTTTTTTAGAGAACCATGAAAGAAGGACAGAAGGACATGCGTACAGGAGTTTTCCCTAAAACTGTTAGGGACAGTTCCTTGTGATTAAACCAGTGGAAGCTAGTAGAAGGAAGTACAGTAGTACCTCAGGTTACATACGCTTCTGGTTACATACGCTTCAGGTTACAGACTCTGCTAACCCAGAAATAGTGCTTCAGGTTAAGAACTTTGCTTCAGGATGAGAACAGAAATTGTGCTCCGGCGGCGCGGCAGCAGGAGGAGGCCCCATTAGCTAAAGTGGTGCTTCAGGTTAAGAACAGTTTCAGGTTAAGTACGGACCTCCGGAACGAATTAAGTACTTAACCCAAGGTACCACTGTACTGGCATATATGGGCATAACTGCCCCTTTGCTTCCATGTGCTTTTTTTCATATTTGGTGTGTCACCCCTCAACTGCATGCTGTTGGAGGTTGTGTTGCCTTGGCCTTGCAATTCCCAAATAAACATCCTGTTTAACGGACAGTTGGAGTCTGGATCTTCTTGGCCACCCAGGAAGAACCCACAGGATATATTGGGTATTGAACCCCAAAATTTCCCCAGTGAGATGAGCCTGGATGTGTATCCCACTGAAAGCAAAGTAGAGACAGCATCTTCACTCAGATGTGCATTCAACTTAACCTCCCACCCCTAATATCTTGCTCCATGAAGTGATAGCTTACTTTCGCATTGTGGGGGTGGGGATATTCGTTTGGTTTGCAGATCTGCCTAATTTGTCTTCCTGAACCAATAAATTAATAAATCCCCATAAATGGAAAGTGGAGAGAAACTAATTCACAGATCTATCCATCCCTATTCCTCCTTCAGATCCCAACCGCTTGATGGAGAAAACTGCCTGCTCCTTCTATGCACCGAGGAGCCGCAGTGGAGACTTGTAATGTATCTCCCACTTGCTTCAGATGCAGTTAAGGACAGGTAGCGAGTGAAACTAATTTACCCACTGGTAGCTGCCACGGATGCAGAAGTCTGCTGAGTGCATCGCTACACGCAGCAAGATGAGGCTTCTCAGGGTGGCCTGTATAATTACTTTTTGTAAAATATCACTCCTTGTGATGCATTAGATTTTGCTGCTGTAACGACGAGGGAATTTATGTTCCTAAGGGTCCTTTTTAACGCATCGTTGAGTGTTCTTTATTTCCTTTGGACATCAATTACAAAAAATAAATCCATTTAATTGCCTAAGGCTATATACTCCAGAAATCTCTTAGAAGGAGATTTCCAAAATAAGGTCAATAGAATGCAGCTACCTGAAATGCAAAGGAATTAGACTTCACATTTTCAGCTGCTGCGGGTAGGTAAGGGTTCGGATTATTAACCTTTGATTTTATTGTCATGAATTTTTATTCGTGTATTTCTAGACACACCCTGCATTGATTAACAACCCCAAGGTGGATTGCATTTAAAATCCTCAAAAACATAAAAGTCCAGTTCATAACACAACAGAATCAGATAAAATATAAAGATTAAGAGAAACATACCATTTAAGAATGCACACAGTCTCGTCACATTAAACTCTTGCAAAACCTTGGGCAAAGAGAAGTTAGCAACTGGTGCTGAAAGAAAGTCAGGACCATTCATACTTCAGAAGGAAAGGCATTCCATACAAGAGATGCCAACACAGAGAAGACCCTGCTTGTCTTTCGTGGGCGTGAAAGCTTATGCCATGAGACATTTGTTAAGTCTTTAAAGGTACCATGAGATTTGGGCTTCCTGCAATTGATGTAATGACTTGGGGTTAAACTGGCCAGGCAACTTCTCTCACCACACAGATACTGGTCAAGGTACAAGTGGGCTCTGTGGGTTGAAACTTGGCAACTAGGGTATAACATCTTGTTGGTTGTTTGATTGGTTTGATTAATTGGGTTAAAAACATTTTGATTGATTGAAAGAGCAACTCCAGTTAACCATGCAAGAGTCTTAAAAAGAAATAATTTGTATACAACATTGTATATAATTCACTTAATTTTATTTATTATTTCATAAAATTTTATGCATCGCTTGATTGTAAAAAACAACAACCGCAAAGCCATTTACAAAAAAGATAAAACAGTAAGGTAAAGTATAATAAGTATAATTATTATACTTACACGTAGTCCCACTATCCAAACACTTGCTGTTTGAAAAGTCAGTTATCAAAACACAAGAGATTAGTACCCAAGCCTTGCTATGCGCACTGCAGATTCAGATATCCAAACAGCCAGACCTGTGTGTAGTATTGTAAACAAATAAGCAGTCTTAAACAAACCTTACTTCTTTGTGTTTTGCTGGTCCACGGCAGCCACTTTGCCAAAAACAATGGGGGGGGGGATAGAATCATAGACTTGTAGAGTTGGAAGGGATCCCGAGGGTGATCTAGTCCAATGCCCTGTGGTGCAGGAATCTCAACTAAATGCTACATGAGAAATGGCCATCTAACCTCTACAGTGGTGCCCCGCAAGACGAACGCCTCGCAAGACGGAAAACCCACTAGACGAAAGGGTTTTCCGTTTTGGAGGCGCTTTGCAAAATGAATTTCCCTATGGGCTTCCTTCGCAAGACGAAAGCCCATAGGGAAATCTCCGGGACAGCGGGGAAGCGCAGTGCATCTTCCCCACTGTCCTCGGACCTCCTCCGAAGGCTGGCGGTGGGGCGGAGAGACCTCCTCCCACCGCCAGGCTTCGGAAGGCTGCTCCGAAGCCTGGC
>JAXCMG010000017.1:6553493-6570114 GCA_034642415.1 Podarcis siculus | reverse complement strand
CCCCCCCCCCATGTTATTGCCTGACTGGAATGTGTCCTTTCTCCCCAGTCATTTTTCTTGTTTTCCATTTAAATAGAAGAGCAGCCTAGACAGCATCTTAAAAAGCAGAGACACCATCTTGCCAACAAAGGTCCATATAGTAAAAGCTATGGTTTTCCCAGTAGTGATGTATGGAAGTGAGAGCTGGACTATAAAGAAGGCTGATTGCCGAAGAATTGATGCTTATGAATTATGGTGCTGGAGGAGACTCTTGAGAGTCCCATGGACTGCAAGAAGATCAAACCTCTCCATTCTGAAGGAAATCAGCCCTGAGTGCTCACTGGAAGGACAGATCCTGAAGCTGAGGCTCCAATACTTTGGCCACCTCATGAGAAGAGAAGACTCCCTGGAAAAGACCCTGATGTTGGGAAAGATGGAGGGCACAAGGAGAAGGGGATGACAGAGGATGAGATGGTTGGATAGTGTTCTCGAAGCTCCCAGCATGAGTTTGACCAAACTGCGGGAGGCAGTGGAAGACAGGAGTGCCTGGCGTGCTCTGGTCCATGGGGTCACGAAGAGTCGGACACGACTAAATGACTAAACAACAATAAGAGCAGCATATAACTTCAGCAACTTGTCCAGTGGTACATTCTTATTAAGTTCCATATGCAGTACATAGCACACAAGCACTATGTTTATTTATGTATTATCAGTTCAAGTAGCCTCTCCACAGAGATTATTGTGTTATGGGTGGAATAAAAGTACCTTCTGTCTCTATTTATAAAGGCAAAGAAAGGAAGCCAAATCTTACCAAAAGTGTCTTTCCTTGAACTGCCTTTAATTACCCTTCTGTGGTGAGCTAGAGCCACATTCCAAATCTTATTTAACCAGATTTCAATGGGATTGTTTCCAACTTTGGACTATTGCTAATTGTGGATAATAGGGAATGTGTCCTTGAGCTCTGACACTGCCCCTTGCTTGCCCCAAATGGAGAATAGAGATGTATGTCGGCAATGCTTTTCTTCTAGAAAAAAGAGGTGCTGTATTCACCATGAAGTTTGTTACAGCAAGTGCCATACTTTTAACCGGTGCTTTTCTTCTTGAAAAAAATGTGCTGGTACTGCGTACCCCTGAGTACCCTCAGAAAAAAGCACTGATAACATCCCTCATATGGGGAGAAGACAAGAGCAAAGCAGTAATATTCAGCAAAGCAGCTCTAATTCATGAACCCCTGATGACTCTGAAGTCAGCTCATCCTCAGTGCTGCCGGAGTTTATTTGAAGTCCTTTGCAGAGTCAGTGTGGTGTAGTGGTTAAGAGCAATAGACTCGTAATCTGGTGAACTGGGTTTGATTCCCCGCTCCTCCACATGCAGCTGCTGGGTGACCTTGGGCCAGTCACACTTCTCTGAAGTCTCTCAGCCCCACTCACCTCACAGAGTGTTTGTTGTGGGGGAGGAAGGGAAAGGAGAATGTTAGCCGCTTTGAGACTCCTTCGGGTAGTGATAAAGCGGGATATCAAATCCAATCTCTTGGAGTCACTGTTCTCACTCTTATGGGCACCGAGACAGCAATGAGAATATAAACTAGGGCATTGTGCAAAGCTAAAATTTGTTGCTCCGCTCACTTTTGCCCCTGACTCCACCCTCTACTGGCCTGCAACCCTTGGCAGGTCCCGGAAGGGAATGCCATGTTGATGGAGGAGTATCTCTTTCTTGCCCTCTCTCTAATGTAACTATGCAGAGTGGCTCCGGGCATCTCTCCTCCTTCTTCTTTTTTTAAAATAATTTTTTATTGATTTTCCCACATAAATTAAAGACAATACACTACACAATACATAAACAAACAAACATATAAACACGTATAATTTCATAACCTCTTTTTCATTAACCCTATTTCACCGACTTCCCCATGCCTCCCTTTTCTGCATCCCTATTTAATAATTTTCTTCAGCAACCCCTCACTTCCATTAACTTATAAACTCTTTTTCTTTCCTTCTTCTCTTACCCAATCATTTACAGCTGTAATTTTATTTTTTTCATTACCCTTGACATTTTAGCATTCATTAATTTTATAGCAATTTTTAAGATAAACTTTGTATTTCTTCCAATCTTCTTCCACCGTCTCTTTTCCTTGGTCACGGATTCTGCCAGTCATCTCAGCCAGTCCCATGTAGTCAATCACCTTCATCTGCCATTCTTCCAGTGTGGGTAGTTCTTGTGTCTTCCAATATTTTGCTAAGAGAACTCTTGCTGCTGTTGTAGCATACATAAAAAACATCCTATCTTTCCTTAACACCAACTGGCCAACCATGCCCAAGAGAAAGGCCTCTGGTTTCTTATGAAAGGTGCACTTAAGAACCTTTCATCTCTCCTTCCCCCTAACTAGCAAAGCGCCCCCCCTCCCGCCAGTGTGAAATTATGAGGATATACTTTATTTGCATAATTTATGCAGGTTGCAGCTTTTCTTGCTGTTGAATTCAGGCTACCTGGGCAATGGGTTGTTCGTTTTTTTAAAACCACAGTGTGCCTCAAACTGGCCATAACAGTTTTACAAATCGCAGGACCAGGTGGGTGAGAAAGGCGCTCCAGGCCCAGGTGCTTCAGAAACTCTTACTTTTGACATGACGGACATACTTTTTCACCAAACGTTCCCCAATTGCTTGTGCTCAGCCCTGGTCATGTGGTTAGCAAGAAATCCTTTTGTGATTTTAAGATTTATCCCTGAAGTAAGTGGCTGATGCACACTAGAATGATATTAAAGTGAAGCACCCTTTTCTGGCCACCACCACAATCTCCATAGAAACCGGCTGAGTATATCATTAAAATGTAGCTGTTAAAGAGCCATTTTATAGCCTTTTTAAATGCATGGAATACGTTACAATCCATCTCATCTGTCCCTACAAAAGCCCAGCCAGTTAGTCTCCATTTTATAGCAAAGGGCCTGCAGCTGAGACATTACAGGTTGGTAGATGGAGGCTACCCATGCAAACTTGTAGTTTAACTTGCAGTCAAACAGGAGTCCTAGTTGGTGCATGAAGGGGTTAAGACAATAGAGCTTGATTCCTAGACTCAGCTGGGTCACGCCCCCTCTTCTTTTATGAGAAATCACTTAAAACCTTCTCTTCCTGTTCCCTCCCTCTTCTCGCCATGTAATCACCCAGGATGGATGTGTCTGAACTTGCTGCAGGTTCAGACCACATGTTGCAAACTATATTGTGTATTTTGCACCCAGGAGTAATTTGTCTGTATTCTCCTTGCTGCTGTACGGGACAATGAATCAGACCCTTGGATTTAGTAAGTAAAGCATTTTAAACATACTTAACAGTGTGTGGTCTGTTCATTGCAAGAGGGGTAAACAGAAACAGAGGAACGCTGTTTGCAAGCGGACTAAATGGGGCAAAAGGCTTAACAGCCTTCATTCCTAACGCTTCCCTGTGCTGCTTGACTTTGTGACTCTGCTACTGGGGGCTCTCTCCTGCTGGAGAGACTGTTAAATCGCACATTTTCAATCCAGAGACCCAGCTGATTCTTTTATTATTCACCCCAAACACATGGGTCACAGGGATCGTATATTTTTCCTCCTTCAGAACTGAGATTACAAGGGAAGCCCAGTGCTCGATCCTCTGGCTTATGCAGAAACCTTAGGCTGCTTCCGCTGTAAGTTTTCAGAGTTGAAATCTGCGGTTTCTCAAGGCAGCCTTTTCACACCTGAAGTTTTCTCTGTCCGCTTGGCAAAGGCCAGGCAGATTTTGCAGCCTGAGTTCTCATTTCAATAATAACGCTTGGAAAAAGTAGGTTTTTTCCAAATAAGTTTAAATCAGTCTCTACTTTCCTGTGTTTCTGCTGTGATGGCTGATGTTAGGTCGCTTTGCCCACAAAGTTGTCAGCTGGAGAAAAAGGTTGCTAATCAGATTTTTGGGAGATTGCGTTACCTTGGACTGTGATGCAAAAGTTTTTGCAGGTTGCAAAGTGTATCTTTTCTCCATGTTTCCCAGCCCTGAAATTCCAGGGGTTTAAGGTCAAGGAGTGGAGCTATGGATATGTTATCATTGCAGATAGACATACGTCAGGTTGTGGTGATCTTCAAGGAGATTTCCTCAAACCTTGTCAATCTCAAGGCTACCTGTGTCAGTTCTCGCCCCCCTCAGAAACATAAAGTTTGAGATGTTTAGTGAGGAATCTTAAAATGCTATTTTAAATGTGCATTCTGTACTTGACCTTCTTCGTCATGTTCTGTTTTGAAATCTTTTAAGATAACGTTTTTTTGTTCCCTGTTAATTACGATGCAAAGATATACTTTGTATTTGACTTTCATCGGTAATGTTTGATTCTGGATTGTTTTGTTTGATGTTTTAGTGTAGGCTGTAAACTGCTGTCAGCCCCCCCCAAAAAATATAGTGGTCTAGAAATGAAATGAATAATAATAATAATAATAATAATAATAATAATAATAATAATAAGTTCCAGGTTTGTTTCTGTGGGAAATGAGGCGCTTTTCTCCTCAGAACAGACAGCAAAATTAGGCAATCTGGGCAGATACGTGAGAGCAGTCCTCTAGTTGAGGAGTTTTCCCCCTCTTTTCCCAGAAGGTGCTGGAATTTAAGGATCAGATTGTTTAGAAAGTTGACTCTCCCCTCCAAGGTCTGAAAGGTCAGGGGAGCATTTCCAAGGGCAGGGACAAAAAAGTTCGTTGGCTCTTCCAGAGGGACACAGTCAAATAAATTAGTAGATACAAATTCCTTCAGAACTTTTTTCCTGTGTTTGCAAAAGGTCCCCTCTACTCACCCAGAAGACCTTGTAATACATATATGTGGAAGCACTTAAAAGGGCAGCTTGCTTTCCTAAATAGCTACACTTTAAAACAGATAAATAAAATAATCGCCTCAGGAGTCCATGAGGAATTTTAAGGGTTCCCCTGGAAAGGGGCTCTGAGTTAGCCCGGTGGATGAAACTGAAAGATGGACTTGTCTTTTATTCGAGTTTCACGAGGCTTCAGCTGTAGCATCCGAAAATGCACAATTCATTCTCTTTTATAAAGGTTTTCATTGGCTTAAGGAACTCCTGGTATACACAGCTTCAGTTTTTCTGTACAATATGTGTAACTTGACTAAGACCTGCACATGGTAGTAGATAAAAGCTCAGGTGCTATTCTCTGGGGGTTTTTCCCCTGTCTGGAACTTGGCAGTTCGATATTAAATGAAGTGTATGCTTTAAATACTAGATAAATGTTCTTTATTCCTTTCTTTGACATATATTCCCTCTGGAGAGTTCTGAGCCTGTTTTTTTTTAATAGAATCAAGGACAAGAAGATGCTTCTTTCTATATTGGCTTATTAAGAGGAGGAGAAGCCTCCAAGCCCTTCTCGTCGTCTGTTTACCTTCTTAAACACCAGTTTAAGAACCTGTTCCCTGAAGCTGCCAACTTACTGGATTGTTTTACTACTTGTGATAACATTAGAAGGAGGGTTTTCAGACCTCGTGATGTGGGCTTCATTCATGTAAAGTGGTGCTTGGGAGAAACCCTTTGTTTATCCAGAGATAAACTCCTGTTTTTCCTCCCACTGTTCACAGGCAGTAGTTTTGTCCTGTCCCCCCAATCCAGCCCTTTATGTTCTCAGGAATAAAAATGGCATATGCTAGATGTGAGAAGAGACCTGCAATATTAGCTACATTGGGTTTTGAAGTTTTAAAGATCTCTTATTTTGCTTTTTTTTTTGTCTCTCCTTTGGAGGAGCTCTCTGTTTATTGTTTTAGTTTCCATTTCCTGTGTGTATCATTGACTCAGAGGCACTGAGCAACTAGCCACCTTGGGGACTTTGCAGCTAATGAGAGGCACTGTTTCGGTCCTGGACATATGTGAAGCAGCTCCCTTTGAGCATCCACAAAGCAATTCAAACTCTGTGTGTTTTCTTCCTGTGACACAGCGTCTGTTAGGATGGTTCTGCAAAAGATTCTGCAGCAGTAGAGTGGAACCTAGGGACTCCCTTCTCTGATTTATCCCACATGTTAGGTGTGTCCTCCAGCATCATCTGGCAAAAACATAAATTTCTCTCACTGTTGGATTTCTGTTTGAAGATGATGATGGAGGATATTCTGCCCTTCCTCAGCTGTTAGCCATAACCCACCCAGGGACCTCATGGTAAAGGGGCAGGTAAGAAATCCTTCTCATGATTTCTAAGCTTACTCGAGAGTCTTTGGTGGGGAAGGTAGAGAAGACTTAACCCTTGCAAGACTACTTCTTCTACATGCTTGGCAATTTTCTTTTTCTGTAACCATGCCTTCTAGCAGTTTTCCTTTGAAAAGATTTTAAACTAAATGGCCTGCAATTTCCTGGATCCCCTTCTAAAAATTGATGTTGTATTAGCCACTTTCCCGTCGTCAGGTATGGCGGCCGATCTCGGAGTCAAGTTACATATTTTTCTTAGAAGCTCATCAATTTCGCATTTGAGTTGCTTAAGAAAATCTCATGTGGATGTCATCCGGACCTGGTCATTTGCTCGTATCAAATTTGCCAGTAAGGCCTAGAATTTAATCTCTCATTGCCACTGTTTACCTCAGTTTCACTACCGTTTACCACAGAGCCCGGATGTGTGAATGCACAGGTCACTCAAAGAATAGTAGTTGCACATAAACAGCCCTGGATTTTTGTCCTAGATTCATTTCTTTGGTTATGTGGCTTAAAGACTAAAATATTTTTAATGGCCCCCTTTAAAATGTAATCTTTCTCTTTTGTTTTAGGTTTACCAGCCTTTGCTTAAACGATATAAGGAACTTGAGCAGCAGTTACTGAATAGGCCAAAGGAACATCATATGAGAGAACCAAAAAAATCAGTCTAAAACCGTCTTTAAACAGGAAAAGCAAAAGCAAGCCTGCTGCTTTGAAAGCCTGAAGTCCGGGACTCTGAGAATACCTGTACTTTTTTCAAAGTTTGTAGCTTCGGACAAACATTTGGGCAGTGCTAAATGAAAGCTGATGGCTTACTCTACCAGTTACCATGTTTTTACCAAAAAGAACCTGGAAATCTGATTTAATTTTTGTAAGAGATCACTGAAGATTTTTGTATTCACACGTCCTTTTCAAAGAATTCAATTCTGTGGGCAAAAGTAACCCTGTATTGTAGCTCTACCCTCATTAACCAGCTTGGAGCTGGGTAGATGTTTCCCGGGTTACGGTGCTGGATTGTAAAGTCCTGCACAGCTTCATGTAGTCTTTCCTTTCTATATCCCCTTTCCCAACACAAATAAAAAAGGAGAAATGACTTAAATTCTGTGAAAATTTGAATTGCATATGCAAAATAAATGCAAATAATAAATTTGATTTGCACCATTTGTTCCGTGTGCAGTATTTGGTTATTTCTGATGCAGAATTCATAGCAGGAACCAGAACATAAGTCTTGGGAGCCGGGCCAAGGTTAGAGGCCAGCTCAGGAATGGAGAAGGGATGCTTATTTCTGGAGAAAGAGGATATTCTGGATTAAAGGCCACTCCCACCATTCCCTCTCTGCCATGTGTTTCCCAGCTGAGATGTCTCTGTTTCTAAGGAGTGTAGAGAGGTGAGGCATGAACTTGCCCCACAAAAACTTAAGAGCCAACTCTGCCCCTCTCCTAAAGACTGATGCTAAATGGCCTTTCTCTTTCTTTTCAAGGAAGAACACCTTTAGCTTTGCTGGTTTCATTGGAAAGCTAATAAACTGCAATAGTTGCACATCTTTTATGGTAGAGGTTTCTGCCTTCCTATCATAAACTTATATATGATGCTTCAGTGAGGAAGGATCCTTATGCAGCATTTTTTCAAATGTATCGCCTTACAATTTTGGGGAAGGGGGAGTGCAGGGTTACTGCAAGAGATCCGTATCAGGCAAGGCAACATTTAACTCAGCCAAACGATCGGTTCAACTAACCCAGCACTAGCAATGGACAAACTTCCCACTCTTTGACTTACATAGCATCTAGGTTTTCTTATCATTCTTTGTGAATACTTAAAAAAAAAGAAAATGAAAGCGAGGCGTATGTGTGTGCGTGTTTTAATATTTAGAAATCATCTCAAAACCCAGATGAGGCATCTTCCATCCCCTAAAGAAACAAGCAAACAAACAAACCTTATGTGAAGAGGCAGGTAATTAGTGTTGGGTTATGAGGTGGCGCTGTGAGTTAAACCACAGAGCCTAGGACTTGCTGATCAGAAGGTCGGCGGTTCAAATCCTGTGGCTCGGTCCCTGCTCCTGCCAACCTAGCAGTTTGAAAGAACGTCAAAGTGCAAGTAGATAAATAGGTACCTCTCTGGCGGGAAGGTAGACAGCATTTCCGTGCGCTGCTCTGGTTCGCCAGAAGTGGCTTAGTCATGCTGGCCACATGACCCGGATGCTGTACGCCAGCTCCCTTGCCCAGTAAAGCGAGATGAGTGCCGCAACCCCAGAGTTGGTCACGACTGGACCTAATGGTCAGGGGTCCCTTTAGCTTTACCTTTATGAGGCACAGAGCGGTTCCTGGTGTCCAATTCATATGGCCAGCTAACTTAGGGTTGCCCTAAACCAGGAAAATCTGGACATGTGACAGCCCTAAGCTAACTAGGGATATCAATTCAGGTTTCTCCCAGTTTTTTCCAACCTTAAGTCTAGCTTGTCACATTTTCGCATCAGTACCTTTACCTTTGACATGATCTGGTCACCCTTTTTCTCTTTTATGGAAGAAGAACGGGATATTTCCATACCACCATCATCACAGAGGTATCTGTGGAGGGGATATATTGATTGAAAATGTATTGTAACTTTCAAATAAATGTTTTGTTTTTTAAAGGTTTGGAATATTTTTTTACATCCTCACGGATATTATCCAGCGTTTTTGTGCATACTTCTAATATGCACATATTTTTATGCAATTTCCCCGCTAACGTACATATGTTTGCAAGCAATTTCCCCTAATATTGGGAGAGATGATGGGACGCGGGTGGCGCTGTGGGTTAAACCACAGAGCCTAGGACTTGCTGATCAGAAGGTCGGCGGTTCGAATCCCCGCAACAGGGTGAGCGCCCATTGTTTGGTCCCAGCTCCTGCCAACCTAGCAGTTCGAAAGCACGTCAAAGTGCAAGTAGATAAATAGGTACTGCTCCAGCGGGAAGGTAAACAGCATTTCCGTGCGCTGCTCTGGTTCGCCAGAAGCAGCTTAGTCCTGCTGGCCACATGACCCGGAAGCTGTACGCCGGCTCCCTCGGCCAATAAAGCAAGATGAGCGCTGCAACCCCAGAGTCGGCCACTACTGGACCTAATGGTCAGGGGTCCCTTTACTTTACCTAGTAATTGACTCTGGAACTTACGCATGCAATGTGTGTACTCTGCCACTGAGCTGTGGGTCCTTTACTAAGCTATTAGGAGCTTCTTTCTATTAAGAGTCAAACCAGAGATCTTTCTAGCCTGGAATTGCCTACTGCTCCATCTGGCAGCACCCCTTCCATACCTCTGCCTAGTCTTTTCTCGACCTTGCTATGAAAATGTGAAACTTCCACTCTCTGAGAATTTGGACAAAAACCTAAGTGTGTCTGGAGTATCTTGTGGAGGTGGGATTCGAGGAACTAGACACTCCCTTGGATCTCTGAAAAAGCTTTCAATTCACGTGGCAGTTCTTGAATACGTTTTCTGCCTGCTAACATCCTTTCAGTCGCACGCTTCGCCTCTCCTTCCTCCTAGTTCTAGTTTTCTGGATCTTGAATACAAAGCGTTGACTTAGACAGCCTACAGCTGCAGCCGTTCCCTTTAACATCACGATGGTCCCTGGGACCTACCTCTAATCCATCTGCAAAACGTTTATTGATTCTCCAATAAGCTTGACACAATGAAAAATTATTTTCTTTGCTGCCTAAAGCCCTTTTATCATGGAAATGGAAACAAACCAGTTGGCGCTTTCTGAAGGGATTTGCTTTCAAAGTGCTGACAAACTGAAGCTACCGACCCCAGTGTTCGTGCTTTAAAAGACACCATTGATCCAACAACACCTAATTTGATCTCTGCTGAATCCTCTTCAGTTTAACTATTTTTGGTGTGTGCTTATGTGTGGATGTGTGTGGCAAATATAGGAGGTGCTTAAAAAGCAACACCACCGCAAGCCATTACTCTTGAGGGTTAGGCTTGAGGCCAGCAGTGGACAGGAGGAATAAGCATAGGTTGTCGAAAAGCATCTGGTCATAATCTGGGTACAGTATATTTTTCACTGGCCAGGTGGCACCCTACTAAGCCTGTATATAGCACAGGATGCCTGCAGTTTACGATGGGCATCCGTTGAGGGTGGCATGCATTTCACCCCCACTCCCTTTGATCGCTGTATCTGCACAGCATTCCATCAATCATGATTTGCTCCTTGATTTAGTTGGGACTCTTCTAGACACCCAGATTATGCCCGCAAGCCCCCATTCTGCAGCTTGGCCAGGTGAGATTCCTTCAAGAAGGTAGCTGTGCTTCTGTGGCTCAAAAGGCTATGCCTCTTTGCTGCAAATTCCATGTATGACAGTGGTTCTCAACCTGTGGGTCCCCAGATGTTGTTGGACTACAACTCCCATCATCCCTGAGCTCTGGCCTTGCTAGCTAGGGGTGATGGGAGTTGTAGTCCGACAACATCTGGGGACCCACAGGTTGAGAAAGGCTGGTGTATGAGCATGTGGGGGAGCAACATGTATTCTTGTATACTTCATGTGTGCAATCCGAAATTCAGCCTGCTATTGGGGACAATTGTGACATCTCACAGTAAGGATCATTGCCTGTACCATTGCACTATTCTTTTCTGTATAAGCATTATGCAATTGCCTTTCCACCTAAGCAACTGGCAACCTAAGGCGATGTTCGATTCCTCTGACCCAGAGGTAGCCAATGTTGTGCATCCCTGACCATTAAATATGCTGGCTGGGAATAATTGGAATTATAGCCTATAATATCTTGAGGGCTCTTGCTTGCTGCACCTGCTCTATACTTAAATCTAGAGCAGGCTTTTTCAAAGCAAGCCCCCGATTTGTGGAGTGCTGTTGCCAGGGTACCAGCAGGGTCATCTTTTCGTTGCCATCATTATTCTCCCAGGCATTCGGGCTTTAATATTGCTGTGGTTTTGTGCTTCAGTTCTTTCTGGTCCATGAGTGGGGAGCCTGTCACCACCTGAGAATTGTTGGACTGCAACTCCCATCAACCTGGCTAGTCTTATGAGAGACGGAACAAAGCTCTTCTCTTTCCACTTCCTTCACTCCATGCATAATATTATACAGCTCTTTCATGTCTCCTCTTACTCACTTTTCCTCTAAAGAGCCCTGGAAATTGCAACCTTTCCTCATGGGAGAATTGCTCCAGCTGCTTTATAATTTTGGTAGCCCTCTTCTGAACCTTTTTGAGCTCTTCTGAATCCTTTTTGAGGTGAGGCAACCACAATTGACACCATAGATCATAATGCTGGGAATTTTATTTTCAATTCCTTTCCTAATGATTCCCCTTTTTCACTGCTGCCGTACAGCGAGTCCAACAACATCTGGCTCCCCCTGGTAAAGAGGGAGGGGGCAGTAATCCTTCCCTCCATTGAGTTTCCCCTGATTAACATTTGTGGGAATGTTGTGGATAGTAGGAGAGGATATATCGATTAAATATTATCCTACCTCACTGTTATGTACTGAGTTGAATAGGATCCAAACTGCAGCAGTCTGGTTGGTCCTAGAACAATAGGATCCAAAATGCAGCAGTCTGATTGGTCCTAGAACAATAGGATTCCGAATGCAGCAGTCTGATTGGTCCTAAAACAATGCAGCAGTATGATTGGTCGGCAGGAGCCACCCAATCCAGTTCCAGATAGAAGTGACTCCACAACCTGATTGGCCTACAGGAGAATTCTGGAATTAGCCAATCACGTGCAGCCCATTGTGTAAATAATGTATATAAAGCAAATACTCTGAGGGGACTTCCATTCCCTCCTCACCACTATGAGCTGAATAAAGAGCATGAAATCCACTCTCGACTCTGAGTATATTTCACTCACGCTAGTGAGCTAGTGTCAGAGCACATTCCCTTGTACATAGCAGGAAGCTAGTTGATAGATTTGTTAGAACCATTTGAGTTAAGCAATCCAGTCTGGCTTGTCCAGATTGGATTGTTCATGGTAAATCCCCTTTAAAGGTAAAGGTAAAGGGACCCCTGACCATTAGGTCCAGTCATGACCGACTCTGGGATTGCGGCGCTCATCTCGCTTTATTGGCCGAGGGAGCCAGCGTACAGCTTCCGGGTCATGTGGCCAGCAGGACTAAGCTGATTTTGGTGAACCAGAGCAGCGCATGGAAACGCCGTTTACCTTCCCGCCTGAGTGGTACCTATTTATCTACGTGCACTTTTTGGTGTGCTTTCAAACTGCTAGGTTGGCAGGAGCAGGGACCAAGCAATGGGAGCTCACCCCGTCTCGGGGATTCGGACCGCTGACCTTCTGATCGGAAAGCCCTAGGCTCTGTGGTTTAACCCACAGCGCCACCCACATCCCTAAATCCCCATTAGTTCCCCCTTAAAAACAATAATGACACAACACTCTTCTTTTAAAAGTAATGATAAGGTTTACTTACCTTCAGTTCACAGTATGGTCCTGAAGGCAGGCTTTAACTTGTAGTTGCAGTCACAGAGAAAAGTGTGAGTTCATCCTTTGTGAGGGGTTATCCCATGTGCTGCCGGCTGAGAGCAAAAGGCATCAAGATGGGATAAGGCGAAAAAAGGGAAGATGGCTGCGTGACCAGCCCTTTTATAGGGTCTGCCAGGGTCACGCCCATCTACCTTGTCACATGTGAGGGGAGGATGCTCCAGACCAGGTGTGGCAGGAAGTCCTCCTAGCTGGAGCAACATTCCCCTGTGTATCCACTCTAGGCAAACAGGAAATGTTGTATTTGACTGCTTCATTGATGTTACAGCCCACAACACAGAGGTACCATTCAGTGGTGGGGAATTCAATTTGGCTTGGGAGGATGACCTATGGCAAAGGTATTCAACCTCTTGCTGCCCAAACCATGTCTCCAATCTAAGTCACACTCCCACCTCCTGGTGCTTCTTCGAGCTAAGACAAAACAAACCAAACACAAACCATTGGGATCCTATTCACAGATTTCCCACACCTTCTGCCTAGTTTGGCCCAGAGAATGTCGGCTTAGGAGATCTGGATGCTTCATTCCTTTTGCTTACAGTTCTTTCCTTTAGAAACATAATTGAGTTTACACAGATCAATACAGCATCCTTGCAGAAAGTGCCTCTTTTGCTATTGACCCAGTGAACATTCTTACTGGCTTAGATTTTTTTCAGACCCAACCAGGGGTGACTTGCTTTGAAATGGACTCCATGGACACATGAGGCTGCAAGTTTCCCAACAGACCATAAAGTAGAGCTGGGGAACCTTTTGCAGACCAGGGGCCACAATGCCCCTGGACTTCTGCCCCAGTGGACATCAGTTGAGAGGGGAGGGAAGGCTTTGATGCTGTTCAAAGCATGCAAGCCCAGTCTGCAAGAGGAGCTGCTGCAGGAAAATACAAGCAGAGAGGGGAATGTCTCAGCAGAGAGGCAGACTGGTGTTCCTTGCAAATTTGCAAAAAGCAAACCATGCACGTGTGCACACGCAGTTTGCAGAATGCAACAGCATTTTGAAGTTTGCGGTTTTAAACGGCTGCAATGCAGAGCTTGCACTTCAGCTGTGTATTAACATCATTTACATTCTTCTGGGGACAGAGAAAAGGTGTTGGGTATCCAACTTCATAAGAAAAGCGTCCACAGAGAATGCGGAAGGTTAAACATGATTGGAGTCACTCAGGATTAAATGCACCTCTGTTTCCATTGGAAAGTGCAGTGCACATGAGTGATTGTGGGTGCCCATCTCCCTCGAGGGTTTGTGACTATGTGTATGTGTCTGTCCCTGCCCGTTATTGAATTGCAGGTGTCAAGAGCTTTCCACCAGGGAACTGTGGCCCTCAGCCCAAAAGGGGTTCCCCAAATCCCCTCCCTTAGATGAACATGGGGATCTTCTTGAGTTCAGCCTGGTGCCTTCATCAAAGTGTTTTCCCTCCTTTGTGACCATAGAGAGACCAGCCCTGAACTGGAGCCAGGTTTCTTGAAATGAAGTCGTAGCCTGGTTCTTGGACAGCAAATCTCCTGAAGGCCATCCAAGGGAGACTGTGCCTTTAGATTGCGCTAGCTGGCAACGTAATTCCTGGTCCTGACGTCGTTCAAGACCAAGGGGTGGGCGAGGGGTTCATTTTGCAGTTTAACCCGTGTGCCTCAGTCTGCAACGCTCTTGTTGACCCTCTTTATAGTTTTGGGAAAGAAATTAATTAGCAGGAGCTGCCGCACGCTGTGGAAAATTTCAAAAATGCTTTGCATAACCTTGGGGGGTGGGGAGGAAGATCTATTCATCAGATTTTTCTCCGGGGCCAGTCCTTTGCAAACAAGATTAATTTACTCCACAGCCATTTGTCTTCACCAGGACCCCGCGAAAGGGAAAGTGAGGCTTAATTAGCATTTTAAAGTGGGCAGCCTTGAAGTTAATGATATTCAATAACGAAAAATTGTTTTAACCTTATTTGCACTTTTCAATTTACTTATTACAGGCCATCTGTTAAAAATTTAAGCGAGTGCTGTAGGGAGTAGCACTCTCTCAGATTGTCAAAGGAACTCTTGACTAGATAGGCAGAAGGGCCGGGTGGGTGGGTGAGAAAAGGAAACATGGATACACACGGCATTAAATGAGCAGTTGGTATTATTCGCCCCCTTTCGACTTCTGGCAAATGCAACAGAAGGGAAGGACTTAATAACCATTTTCTAACCATCACATTTCTGAACAACGCCGTCATTTTCTGTAGGCTTTAGGTAGGGTGATTATTACACAATGCAGCCCAGTTGTGTGTGCATCGGGACCAAACTCCATGAGGCACTGAAGATCAACAACTGGATTTGCTGCATTTTAGGATTTTCTTTTTAAACTGTAGGTGGGCGTGCCTTCCTCAGTGGGGAAAAAGGGCATCTTGGGCATCTCTGTTTTGTAAGAAGTTAACCTCCCCTTCCAAGCCCTGCCGCCCGAAACCGATTCTCCCCTTCTTCTTTCTCTCATACACAAACACCCCCAACTCCCTCCCCACAATGACTGCTTCTCAAGAGAAAATGACAGAGGCGGAAGATTCAACCACAGTTCTCAAGCAGCTTATCTTGTTTAGCATTTGGTTTAATCAAACACAGAACCAGTTCATATTTCAGGAACCTCCCCTTCCCCCTTGCGTACAATGTAGTAAAGGTAAAGGTAAAGGTACCCCTGCCCGTACGGGCCAGTCGTGTCCGACTCTAGGGTTGTGTGCCCATCTCACTTAAGAGGCCGGGGGCCAGCGCTGTCCGGAGACACTTCCGGGTCATGTGGCCAGCGTGACGAAGCTGCTCTGGCAAGCCGGCACCAGCGCAGCACACGAAAATGCCGTTTACCTTCACGCTATAAAGCGGTCCCTATTTATCTATTTGCACTTAGGGGTGCTTTCGAACTGCTAGGTGGGCAGGAGTTGGGACCGAAAGATGGGAGCTCACCCCGCCGTGGGGATTCGAACCGCCAACCATGCGATCGGCAAGCCCTAAGCGCTGAGGTTTTACCCACAGCGCCACCCGCGTCCCTCACAATGTAGTACAGAAGCAAATAATTGGCCAAAGGTCAGCATTTTGATGCCCCATACAATTGTGAGAGCCACTTCACGTGCATATTCCTAACTCGGTGATAAACTGTACCCAGAGCCAGCTACCAAGAGGACTGCTCTAGTAGCATCAAGAAGCTCTTCTGGAAAAAGGAATCAGGCTGCAGGTTGGATTCCGTTTCCTTTGCTGAACCTTCGCTGCTGAACAGATGTTTTGCACAATCGCTGCTTTTTGTTCAAAAAGAGTGTTCAGCTGGATCAAGGCCACAGAACCCCTTGGGAGAGCTAAGGGTTTAGTCTATCCGAAATCAGTAGATCTATTGCCATATTTAATTTTGGCTGTATCAATCACCTTGGTACCTACTTCCCATTCAATCCTTAAACCCAGATTGAGGCCACGTTGAGGCTACAGGGTTAGGAGAAGATGGAAGATCAGTTTGTACTTGATGGTGCAGAACCATATTTTTGCTTCTATATTTTTTTTTGCAGAATAAGAAAAGGAAAAAGAGAGAGAAGGGGCAGTGTGCTTTAAAGCAGGTACATGATGCAACATGTAGTATGATCCTTATTGCTCTATTCTTAAGCATTCAGCAGAAGCCCAGCAGCCATAGAAAAACCTATTAATGCTATTCAGTAGCATACTCAACCCAATTGTTAATCCAGCCCAATGGTAGAGCAAATTCTGGTCTTTTTTTATTCTTCTTGCAACCCTCATTCCCCGCCCCATTGCCTCCCCCTTTGGCAGTTGAATCCTTTAAAAAGTTTACAAATCTGAAATACACTTGGAGTCGAGTGTGGATTTCATGCTCTTTATTCAGCTCATAGTAGTGAAGAATGAAAGTTCCCCCAAAATATCTGCTTTATATACATTATTTACACAATGGGCCACACGTGATTGGCTAATTCCGGGATTCTCCTGTAGGCCAATCAGGTTGCGGATTCACTGTTGGAATTCTGCCAGGGTCAGAGGAATGTGCCAAAGCGTAGGCAC
>JAXCMG010000017.1:6518689-6536440 GCA_034642415.1 Podarcis siculus | reverse complement strand
TTATTATTATTATTATTATTATTATTATTATTATTATTATTATTATTATTTTAAATTTGCATACTGCCCTGGATTTGCTTTGATTAATTTTCGCAAAACACAACATGGATTACAAGTATTGTATGCAGCAAACAGTAGAAATGAAGAAAGGATAAAAAGAGCAGTTTAAAAAATAGACAAAATAGACTCACATTGAGGAGGACGGAAGCCTATTAGAGAAGAAAGGGAACTGGGATTGAAGAATAGGTTGACATAAGTCTGTATGTAAGAATTTATGCATTTATGGTTGTATGTTTGTTTTTTCCTTCCTTTTCCCTCTCTCTCCCCCCGCCCCCTTTTGTTTGTTGTTGTCATTTTACTATTTTGGTTATTTTATTGTCTGTGTTTGTACATCAAGTAAGAAAACTAATAAAAAGCAAATTAAAACAAAACAAAACACATAATAAAAACAGGAACAGAACAATAACTCCCTCTCCCTGCTACCCCTTCCTACAAACGCATTTTAAAGGGTATAGGATGTTAAACAGCCCAAGGCCTGGTTGAAAAGGAATGTTTTTGCCTGGTGACTAAAGATGTACAATGAAGGGGCCAGGGAAGTCTCTACATTCTACAAACGGGGAGCCACCACAGAAAAGGCCCCGTTCTTGCGTTGCCACCTTCTGCAGCACACAAGGAAAGGCCTCAGAGGATGATCTCAGGGTCCGGGTGGTTCTTATAGATAGAAGTGGTCCTTGAGGTATGGCGGTCCTGAGCCATTTTACTATCTGTATTTTAATAGCTTTGTTTTTATATTGTTTTAATTCTAAGGTGAGTTGGGATAGCTGCGTAGGTAGAGCATGAGACTCTTAATCTCAGGGTTGTGGGTTTGAGACCCATGTTGGGCAAAATATTCCTGCATTGCCGGGGGTTCGACTACATGACCCTTGTGGTCCCTTCCAACTATACAATTCTACGATTCGATTGTGGTTTTATTAACACTTTTAAACTATTGACTTTAACATGTTTTTAGCCTTTTGTATTCAATCTGTGTTTTCATTTGTGCAAGCCACCTTTATTAATTGCTTTGAGATGTTTCATGTAAAGTGTGTTGCCATGTGGGTGTTATTCAATGCTAGTCCTACTCAGAGTAAACCCATTGAAGTATTCAGATCGAAAGCATTACCCACAATTTGCTGCTCTGTCCTATGTATTCAGAGCCCAGAGGGAATTTTTTGTCAGCTGTTCTTCAGCTGTATTCAGATCAATCGCCTCAGAAAGTGGTAATTGAACTTCCAGCTGACAAAGAATTGTACATTACACATTTGGTAGCTAAATTTGCACCGGCAGCTAAGAAGCTGCTTTCTAGCCATATCAAGAATTATAATGTATTATAATTTCCAATCCAATCCTTTGTTGCTCTGCGAGGGTAGCATATATGCTGTTAATGTTCGCCCTGTGACTTCCTTAACAAGTTTCTGCATTATTTTGGAAAATTTATGTTTTATGTATTGTGACGGCCTTTGGATATCTGTAAGCTGCCTTATGTCCCTGCTAGAGAAGAAGGCGACATAATATTATATAATAATAATAATAATAATAATAATAATAATAATAATAATAATAATAAGGACATATACAATAAACTTGACTGACAGACTGACCATTGAAGTTAATGGACATAACTTAGATTTTTTATTATTATTTCTTTTCTTTTTAAAAAATAATTTTTATTGAATGATTTTATGTCACAAAAAGCAATACAGCCATGCTATCACTAAGTATAATTAAGAAATAAAAATTACATACATTGATATTTAGTTTGTTATTTGTTATTTACCGTCTTATTTCCTCCCAAACATTGCATACAACAACACACATATGTGCAGACACCCACACACCCACACCCGCACACAAAATGATAATAATGTAAGTAAATATTTTTTCCACTTTTATCTTCCAAAAACTTTTCTTCAACTTTGACTTCCTGTCAAGTCCCTTTGCATATGCAGAACCATTGAAATAATAATAAAAAATCTATTAAAAATCTAAAAACACAACAACATAGATTTTTTATTATTATTTCAATGGTTCTGCTCTGGGTAGGTCTTGGGAGAATACAACCCTGTGTGTCATGACATGCTACTTGATTCCAGCGCACACTTACTTGCATGTGGATCTATGCGCATAAGCCATGCTCATAGATGGTGCAACACAGCCACCTCACTTGTTCTCACCTGTGCCATGTTGGAGGGTCTGCACTACACAGTCTACCAATTTTTTCCTTTCCCTCTCGGCTGTCGCAGGGACTCCCAGGTCCTGGGAATTATCTTTGGCTGACCTCCTTGCTGGCAGCTATGCTTCAGCTCAGCCACTCAGAGGCCGGGGTTACTGTGTGTTTATTTTCCCACACCGATTAAACATCGCTGATTAGCTCAACTAATTAACCATACACTAGCAATTACGCTCTGACAGGTATCTTTGGAGCCTCTAACAGCTGTTACCACAAGATCAAACAAGTCAAGACAGGAAGAAGAAAGGAAAACAATTAAATACACAAATGAAACAGGCAGTAGGGGGGAAATGCACAAAAAAACCCCCACCACCCTCACCCAAATCCCTCTGCAGTCATCTCCAGAGCTTGGAGTATCTTACTGCATTTGCAAGGTAGGCTGAGCAAGGAGCAGGATGAAGTCACCATGCCCAATTTTCTAAAATGTATTATTTTAAAGTATTTAAAATATTTAAAAGGGATGTGGGTGGCGCTGTGGTTTAAACCACTGTGCCGCTTGGACTTGCTGATCGGAAGGTCGGCGGTTTGAATCCCCGCGAAGGGGTGAGCTCCTGTTGCTGGGTCCTAGCTCCTGCCAACCCAGCAGTTCGAAAGCATGCAGTGCAAGTAGATAAATAGGTACCACTCCGGCGGGAAGGTAAACGGCGTTTCCGTGCGCTGCTCTGGTTTGCCAGAAGCAGCTTAGTCATGCTGGCCACATGACCCGGAAGCTGTCTGTGGACAAACGCCGGCTCCCTCAGCCTGTAAAGCAAGATGAGCGCGCTACCCCAGAGTCGTCCGCGACTGGACTTAACTGTCAGGGGTACCTTTACCTTTACCTTATTATTTTAAAACTTACATCCCACCCTTCGCCCAAACCTCCACTGCCTACCCACTTTTGCCCCTGGACCTGCCCTCGGCTGATTGGCATGTGGTCCTGTGTTTTGGGACCCCTCCTGCTTTCTCTGCTGAGTGGGCCCCCAGGTCATTCCCCAAATCCTGTCCCAATGTTACCAATGTAAACTGTGAGGGGGGAGCCAGTCTGCCGCCCTGGATGGCTTCTGCGCAAGGAATGGATGATGGGAAAAGGAGACAGCAGTCAGCGCGCCGCATTAATATCTATCACGGCTGCAACTTGATTAAAAATATTTTGATTGATTAACCCTATGAGTTTTAGTCGATTAAGCTATTGATTGAATTTGCATATGCACGCAAAAACAATATTTCTGAAAGCAAGAATCTCGCTCCCTTTGTCTTATTTATTTCGTTGCTTGGTTTATACCCCTACTCTTCAAATGAAATTCCCAAATGCAATGCCGGGTCCAGTTAGCAATCTGGCTGCAGTTTCCAAAGGCAGCCCCACATATAACATGCTACAGTAGTCTGATCGGGACACTGCAAGAATGTGGGGATTTAGTTGGCATTCACATGTGTCGTAGGCATCATATGTGAGAGAAAAAGTGGGTGTTGTTGTTGTTGTATTTTAATTTATTACCTGGTCTTCACCCTATGATTGGTGCTTGCCATCGGCATTTGTATTAAAAAGAATAATCCCTTTAAAAAATAATAATAATCTGCTTTTTGATTAATTGCAGCACCTTTTCAGCTGATTGAAAATCTTAAAACTGATTAACCAAGTGAAACGTTGCAGCTCTTCTGCCTTTTTCAGCATTTGTACACCTGGGAAAATGGGAAGCAGCCTTATACCAAGTCAGAGTATGAGGATCTAGCTCCCTTTTGAAAACACTGACTGGCAGCGTTCGTCTACAGACACGGTCTTTTCCCAGCCCTGCCTGGAGACACCAGGGATTGAACCTGGAACTTCTGAATGCAAAGCACTGGGTTATGGTCCTCCCCCTTCCTTCCTTCCTTCCTGCCTGCCTGCCTGCCTGCCTGCCTGCCTGCATTCCATCACACACCTGTGTGACCAACAGCACAACCCTATACATGTCAACACCAATGTAAGTACCATTAAGTTCAGTGGGGCTTGCTCCTTAGTAAGTGGGGAGAGGACCCAGAATCTATGCAGACAGGAACAAGCTTGAGTTCAGTGGTGCCTCAAGGGATGGGACAAGTTTAGCCAAAATGCCCATGGTCTTCTAGGGTGCATCACTTGGCTCGGTCTCATATAAGTGAACAGTTGCCTCTCAGCCCTGCAGGGAACAGTGAAGCCTTGTGGCCATGAGGGCAACATTTATCTCCTTCCCCCTGACACTGAGTACTCCAGATTTCATTGAGGCTATAGCAGTGCCGGATGTATCCATGTCACAGATCCCACAAGTACACCCCCCTCCTCATGGGTCCTTGCAACATGCAGCAAACCCACCACAAAAATTGGCATTTTCAGACCCTCCAAGTGCCGCTATTTTCCAGGAACAGTCCCAAATTTACAGAAGCCGTCCCGGTTTCTGATTTGATCCCTGAACGCCCTGCTTTTCCTTAGGACGTCCCTAGTTTCATTGGAGAAATGTTGGAGAGAACGGAGTTATGCGACCCCCGAGCCAAGGAGATGAATAACCATACAACCTTTAGAAGACATCTGAAGGCAGTCCTGTAAAGGGAAGTTTTTTAAATGCTTAATGTTTTATTGTGTTTTATTGAATTGGAAGTTGGCCAGAGTGGCTGGGGCAACCCTGTCAGATGGGCGGGAGTACAAATAACACAATTATTATTATTATTATTATTATTATTATTATTATTATTATTGAATAGGACGTTCCTATTTTCACTGGAGAAACGTTGGAGGGTATGCATTTTGTTCTTGCTTTCTGCCAATTTATCTATCTACCTTAAGCTAAAGGTAAAGGGACCCCTGACCGTTAGGTCCAGTTGTGGCCGACTCTGGGATTGCGGCACTCATCTCGCTTTATTGGCTGAGGGAGCCGGCGTACAGCTTCCGGGTCATGTGGCCAGCATGACCAAGCCGCTTCTCGCAAACCAGAGCAGTGCACGGAAACGCCGTTTACCTTCCCGCCAGAGTGGTACCTATTTATCTACTTGCACTTTGAGGTGCTTTCGTACTGCTAGGTTGGCAGGAGCTGGGACCGAGCAACGGGAGCTCACCCCATTGTGGAGATTCGAACCGCCGACCTTCTGATCGGCAAGCCCTAGGCTCTGTGGTTTAACCCACAGTGCCACCCACATCCCATTTATCTATCTACCTTAGCCATCTCTTTATTCCACTCCAGAGTGACCGAGAGACAGGACATAGGGGGAAGGAGCTATGCGACTATAACAGGACTGTTTGCAGACTGTGAGCAGGCTTCTCCATTTTCCGTGGCTCCCATTCATTTCAAAGAAACAAAGGAAATAAACAGCAGCTGGGCCATCTTTTCAGGGAGAGGGACTCTGGGCAAGGAAAGCAAGGTCAAATGTTAAGCTTCTGAGACCTTGCTGTTTTCTGGGAATCTCTGCAGGTCAGAGACCTCTGGGTCCTTTCAGCACGTGGAGACCTTGCCCAGAACACGAGGATTAGATATATCCAAGGCTATCAAGGGCTATCTCCATTGTCAAAGTCATCGTGCCTCAGAATGCCAGTTGCTGGAAACTCTTGCTCTCGTGTCCAGATTCTCACTGGCATCTGGTTTGCTTCTCTGAGAACTGGATGCGGGAGGAGATGGGCCTTTGGCATAATCTGGCAGGCTTACTCATGTGGTGTAGTGGTTAGAGCAGGCTTCCTCAAACTTGGCCCTCCAGATGTTTTGAGACTACAATTCCCATCATCCCTGACCACTGGCCCTGTTAGCTAGGGATCATGGGAGTTGTAGGCCAAAAAAAATTTGGAGGGCCGAGTTTGAGGAAGCCTGGGTTAGAGTGTCAGGCTAGGACCTGGGAGAGCAGGGTTTGAATCCCTACTTGGCCATGAAGATAACTGGGTGACCTTAAGCCAGTCACTGCCTCTACACCTAACCTACCTCACAGGGTTGTTGTGGGAGGTGGACAGCCATGCATACCACCTGGAGCTTTTACCTAAGTTTATTTCCATATTGCCTTTCGGCAAAAGGGCCCCCAAGGTGGATCACTGAGGTCAAAATAGATACAAGATTTGACTAACAAGGCGCAACTGACAATAATTTAAGGCAGCAAATCCCACCATTTTACACACAAACACCCACACACACACACACCAGCAAAATCACACCATCTTTTATACACAAATACACATAAACATGTACACACACATGCTTTGAGCTTCTTGGAGAAAAAAGTGAGAGATAAATGCTGTCAATCCATCCATCCATCTATCCATCTATCCTGTTCTTCTAGTACTGTGATCTGGAAAGATCCATACTCTGTGTTCCAGACCCCCCCCCCCCAACCAGGAGTCAATATGGATAGAAGCTTCATTGTCCCCTTGATATCCTGGAGGCCTCAGGACACGTATTGCATAACCCCATTTGCATAGAAGAGGAAGAGTTTGGATTTGATATCCCACTTTATCACTACCCTAAGGAGTCTCAAAGCGGCTAACATTCTCCTTTCCCTTCCTCCCCCACAACAAACACTCTGTGAGGTGAGTGGGGCTGAGAGACTTCAAAGAAGTGTGACTAGCCCAAGGTCACCCAGCAGCTGCATGTGGAGGAGCGGGGAAGCGAACCCAGTTCACCAGATTACGAGACTACCACTCTTAACCACTACACCACACTGGCATATATCTGGAGAGGGTTGTTGTAGAACTGAGTCTGGGTACGGCAACCACCCCGAAGCTTGGGCAAAACGAAAATGGAATCGTTCTGCTACCAAAACTTCTCAGAAGTGGTTTTGCACAACCTTTAACTAGAAGGCAGCACCACAGATGCCCTCGCTGTGCTATGACAGTTCTCTGTGTTTAGGAGTGTGTGTGTGTGTGTGTGTGTCCATTCAACCACATTGTCAGCCTCCAGGACGGATCAGTTTTCCTCCCTCCAATTCCTCTTCATTCTCTCCAGTTCATAGAACGCCGATCTACGAACAGCTCCTGGTCCGCGGCATCCCAAAGTGATGGAAATGCTGTGATTGAAGGCGATTGCTGGACAAAACAGGGGAATTGTAAATAATGTAGGACAATGCATTTAGCAAGGGAGCTGGCGGCAAGGGTGGAGGCCGGTGGGGCGGAAGGGGGGGCAGGGGAGAACAGCAGGAGGGGGGGGCGGGAAGGCTGCGACTTTTGGTATTGATCAGGAATTAATATATAACCTTCAAGAACGCGGCGCAGAAGTTCAATATGGTTGTGAAAGCCCAGATTGCTGCTGTCTGGGTGATAAGTTACCCCTGGATGCCAGAAGGGATGCAGCTGCTGATTACAAATGCACTCGGAGAAACCTGAAATTTCAATTTGCTGCACAAATGTCACCAAATGGCGCCGGCTCCTCCTGGGATTTCGGGAAGGAGTGCGGCTGTCCGCTGACCTCATTACCCTCTGCCCTTTCCCCAAAGTTCGGGAAGGTGTCCAGGCTGACGGCGTCCGAGCTGTAGGGTGGGGGACACCAGATTGTCAAATGGCCGGACGCATTGATGTCCAGCCACCTGGGCATTTGTTTAAAAAAACACAAAAACACAAGACAAGCCCTGCTGGATCCAGCAAGTGCTCCGTGTGGTCCAGCATCCTGATCTCACAATGGCCAGAGATACCCGTGGGAAATCCGCGAACAGGGCTTGAGCACAACAGCACATGACCACCTGCGATTCCCAACAACAATATGTCATTCTTCAGTTGAGCTTTCAATGCTACCTTATACCAGATCAAGCCACTAGCCTACCGAGCTCAGGGATCTGGGATCCTCTAGACTTCTCTATCTGCACTCCGGCACTTCCAGGCCTTCTCGGTAGTGGCACCAGCCCTGTGGAATGCCCTCCCACCAGATGTCAAAGAGAACAACAACTACCAGACTTTTAGACGACTTCTGAAGGCAGCCCTGTTTAGGGAAGCTTTTAATGTTTGATGCATTAAAAGGTAAAGGGCCCCTGACCATTAGGTCCAGTCGTGACCAACTCTGGGGTTGCGGCGCTCATCTCGCTTTATTGGCCAAGGGAGCTGGTGTACAGCTTCCGGGTTATGTGGCCGAACCAGAGCAGCGCACGGAAATGCTGTTTACCTTCCCGCCGGAGCAGTACCTATTTATCTACTTGTACTTTGATGTGCTTTCGAACTGCTAGGTTGGCAAGAGCAGGGACTGAGCAACGGGAGCTCACCCCATTGCGGGCTTTCGAACCGCCAACCTTCTGATCGGCAAGTCCTAGGCTCTGGTTTAACCCACAGCACCACCTAGGATCGGCAAGTCCTAGGCTCTGGTTTAACCCACAGCACCACCTGCGTCCCTACGTTTCATGCATTACTTATTTTAATATTGTGTTGGAAGCCGCCCAGAGTGGCTGGGGAAACCCAGCCAGATAGGTGGGGTATAAAGAATATATTATTATTATTATTATTATTATTATTATTATTATTATTATTCCACCAGGTCATACCCAGCCAGGGACTGGACAGAGGAGGAATGGTAGAGACTGACTCCCCAGCCTGACCCTTCCAGAGAAGAAGAAGACAGTTCAGAATTACAACAGGGGTTTGAGGGAGATCACAGCTCAGAGGCAGAAGAGGGGGAAAGCTGGGAAATAATGGGAGAGGAGAAGGAAGACGCACCGGGGGGGGACAGTTTATGGACCCCCCTTCTCCCAGAACCCGGTGGGCCTTGAAAGTAGGAGAGCAGAGAGCTCAGAAGCAGAGGGCACATTTCAGCACCTGTCACGATGACACATAATGGGAGAGAGGAAGGGGACGGAGAGTCACTTAGAGTGACGCCATTGCTCCAAGAGGCTGTATTTCTAAGCCTCTCTCTGTGAATATTGAATAAAAAGCCTCGGCAAGAACTTTCTTGTCTTATCCGTTCCTGGCAACCTACTGTTGGGGCTGGATCCTCTGACCCCTGACGTACCCCCAGGGACATACCTTCTCTTCATGGCACATGCTTCCCTGGTCATACTTTGCACCAGCCTCAGGTGTTTTCTGCCTGCCTGGAATGTGTCCTTGAACTCAGATCATGCCACCTGCTTGCCTGGACGGAGGACAGAGAGGTGTAGAAACTTAGGCTACTGTACAAAGGTTAAGTTTACATGCGTTCCTCAAACCGCTGTTGTCTCTGGCCCCGGACTTGCTCCTGGAAGCTCCTTGAGAAGGTGGATTTCAGACAATACTCCTTCATCAGCCAGGGATCAAATCTGGGACTTTATCCATGCCAAACAGGTGCACTGACACAAGGCTATAGCCTTTCCCCTATCTCTGTACAACATCCTTGTGGTGTTAACTGCAGTGTCAGAATGGCAGGACTTGCTAGATTGCCCATGCTTGCTTTGCTGGCCATCTCAAGCTTTTGCAAAGCTCAGGCTAGCGGGGGGTGGGGGGGTGGGGGGGCGTAGAGATCCTTCTGCCACACCGTTAAATGGATCAGAGTTGTTTGTCGATTTGCCTTGCAAGCAGCCGGCAAATGCAATGATGTTTGGCTCCTTCCACGAACAGCCTCATTGCCGCCCCTTCCCTCTGCCTTTTGCATAAATTCAATTACATTTGAACGATTAACAGAGAGAATTTAAACATTTCTGTTTACAGATCAATTTAATAAATCTTCCAGGGTTTAATTTTTCATTTCTGGACAGAGCGGGGAGGGGACAGATGAATTGAAAAAGTTTGGAGTCTTCCTAGTACAGCTCTTGGTTGTTAAATGGTCCATAATGTATACTGAGGCTGCAGTCCTGGGAGCAAGAACCATTGAACCCAATGGAAGCAAGCAAAGCATTGGACTGTATCTGTGCAAGAGACTTGGAGGGCAACCCTAAGTACTAAGTGTTCAGTAGGCTCTCTAAGTTCAGTGGGGCTTATTCTGTAGTACGTTTATTTAGTACTGGAGCCTTAAACTAGTTTAATAGACATACACAGTTCCTTTCTCCAGGAAATCCTGGGATCCGTAATAGGTGACCAGATGTAATAGAGGCGGCATTAATAGTTGTATAGAAGAGAGAATTTCAGCAGCTGTAGCTATTAAAGGTCCAGCAGTCCTCTTCTCTTCTGCATCTGGCCATGCTAAACTGCTGATCTGTGAGGAAGACTCTCGGCCTCCAAAATAAAATTATCAACACCCTAACCAATTTACAATTTCCAGGATCCAATCAGTTTACAGGATAGAGAGGCTTTTACAATTCTGTTCCATGCATATTTACTCTGAAATAGGGGTGAGCAAATCTCTCAATTTTTGTTTCTTGCAGTTTCTCTCTTTCCCAGTCTTCAGTTCAGCTCTCCACAATTCCACTTATCTGCTCGTGAATTCCCTTCTTAAAAAATCCTCATGAAAATTCATTGCCACTTAGGTGCAAATTTCTCCTGATACACACATTTTTTGTCGACAATTTTGCCTAAGCATTTCCCCCTAACACAATATGCATTTTGCATATTATATTCAGTTGTATGTGCATTTTCAGGCACAATCTATCCTGGCTGTATGCATTTTTGCTGGAGAGTTGCACTGCAAAATTCAGAGAGGCTGGAATTTTGAAAGATGGTTGTGTTTCAGTTTGCTGATTGTTTCAGGAAGCATGAACTAGGTACATTTGCATCAAACTTCTCCCCCATTCCTACTCAGAAGTAAATCCATCTTAGTTTAATGGGGCTTACTCTCAAGTAAGCAGTTATAGTCTTGCAGTTTGAGTCTCAGCCATGGTGCAACGTGATGAACATGGGGAAACTGCTACACTGATGCATGACCTGGCCTTATGTTGGCCACATGCAAAAGAGGACCAGAGCTCCAGTACGTTAGCAGACGCTATCCCTGCCACTGCAAAGATTAATATGTAGTAGGAGGAACCAACGGTGAAGGCTACTTATTGTCACTTTGCTCGCTACATGTCCTATTCTGCAAAATTCAATGTACATACAGTGGACGCTCGGGTTGCGAACGTGATCTGTGCAGGAGGCACGTTTACAACCTGCAGTGTCCGCAATCCACAGCGCCATGTCTGCGCATGCACGGGTTGCGATTTGGTCTTCTGTGCATGCGTGAGCGCTGAAACCCGGAAGTAACCTGTTCTGGTACTTCTGGGTTTTGGTGCGTCCGTATCCTGAAAACACGCAAAGCCACTTCTGACTTAGAAAGGAGGTGTGGGCTTCACCCTCCCACCATGCGCGCGGGGGCTGGCTCTCAGCCTCCGCGCGATTGATGGCATCCCCGATCGGGTCATCCCCTGGCCAGCCGATGGCCTGGGGGGGCGTGGCCTGCTCCATTTAACTCAGGCGCAGCCAGGGATCTCCCTCTTTGCCGCATCCATCTGCTCCTGTTTCCCACTCTCCCGCCCTTTCAGGTTTTCGTCTTTCACCTTGCTATGGCACGCCCCCGAGTGGTGACCCTGGGGGAGTTCCTAGTTGACATGCCTCAGCAGGACTCCCCCTACTGGTGGTTAACCCTTCCCGGTCTTCAAGCAATCGGGCTGAAGCCGGATCGTCGGTTAGGACCAATGCCTAAGCCAATACCACTCATCACCTGTAACCAATAAAGTTGTGGCCATATTTAGCCCATTAACCTTAAATATCTGTGTCATGTGTCTTTATTTCCACTGGGGGGAGGCAGGAACTTGCCACGCAACCTGAAGCATCTGTAACCTGAGGTATGACTGTATTATGGGGGGGGGGGGAGGTCCAGGGCCTTTAATGAAACCCACAGGCCCCGCCTGGGCTCCTCTCAGATTTAGCCAAATCCCATCCCCATCTTGTCCTCGGAAAACAGTAGCTGAGATGGGGGAGCCATCACAAATGGTACACAGCCCATTGATCTCCTTGAATTCAAGCATTCTAGTTCCCTGGCAGGACATGTGCTTTTCACACTGAAGGTCCCACCTTCAAAATCCAGGTGTTATGGGAAAAGGCTTCTGCCTGAAGCCCCAGAGAGCTGCTACTAGTCCAGGTTGACCAGGGATGGGGAACCTGTGGCCCTGTTCTTGGGTTCCCGCTCCCACCAACCCCACAAAACATGGTCAAGGGTTAGAGATGATGGGAGTTGCAGTCCATCTTGGGACAGGGCTACAAGTTCCCCATTCCTGCCACAGAGGATGCTGAGCTAGTTGGGCCTGCTTGTCTAGTTTTGGGGGAAGTTATAGCTCAGTCACCTGTATGGCAGAAAGTGAGGAGGAATTAAAGAACCTTTTAATGAGGGTGAAAGAGGAGAGCGCAAAATATGGCCTGAAGCTCAACATCAAAAAAACTAAGATCATGGCCACTGGTCCCATCACCTCCTGGCAAATAGAAGGGGAAGAAATGGAGGCAGTGAGAGATTTTACTTTCTTGGGCTCCGTGATCACTGCAGATGGTGACAGCAGCCAAATTAAAAGATGCCTGCTTCTTGGGAGAAAAGCAATGACAAACCTAGACAGCATCTTAAAAAGCAGAGACATCACCTTGCCAACAAAGGTCTGTATAGCTAAAGCTATGGTTTTCTCAGTAGTGATGTATGGAAGTGAGAGCTGGACCATAAAGAAGGCTGATCGCCGAAGAATTGATGCTTTTGAATTATGGTGCTGGAGGAGACTCTTGAGAGTCCCATGGACTGCAAGAAGATCAAACCTATCCATTCTGAAGGAAATCAGCCCTGAGTGCTCACTGGAAGGACAGATCGTGAAGCTGAGGCTCCAATACTTTGGCCAACTCATGAGAAGAGAAGACTCCCTGGAAAAGACCCTGATGTTGGGAAAGATGGAGGGCACAAGGAGAAGGGGACAACAGAGGACGAGATGGTTGGACAGTGTTCTCAAAGCTACCAGCATGAGTTTGATTAAACTGCGGGAGGCAGTGGAAGACAGAAGTGCCTGGCGTGCTCTGGTCCATGGGGTCACGCAGAGTCGGACACCACTAAACGACTAAACAACAACAACAACAACAACATAGCTCAGTCACCCACCCTTTGCAAATCCTGGGTTCAATCCCTGGTTTCTCCAGGTAGGGCTGGCGTGTCGCCTGTCTGAAACCCTGGAGAGCCACTCCCAGTCAATGTAGACAAGCCTATTCAGTGGATCACACCTTTGTCTCCTTCATGGTCCAGCTTCTTTCCTAGTCCTGATTCTGCCCAGGACTTACCTAGGCCAGATCCCGTCTGGCTGCTTCTGGGCTCAGTTCCTTGCAAAGCCACCCATCGCTTTGGCTTGCTGGACCCTCCTATTGATTACGTGTTTTCGGGGGTGGCAAAGTCTCGAAAGCTGCTTGGTCAAGCCAGCTAGCCACTTTTGTGGGTTCACGCCAGGCTGCAGGGCAGGGGTGGGCTCTGGTGGTGGCGCGGGTGCCGGGTGGGGGTTGGGTTGCTTTTGTTTGGGTGAATAAACCAGGCTTGTTCGTGGAATATTAATTAATAATAGATGAACACACATGCATTATTCAGGCTCATAAAAGCAGATTTGCCCTCCAGGCATTGTACAAGGATCACCCTTCCTCCTCCCCTCCCTTGTTTTCTTCGTTTTACAAGAAAAAGATATGCACATAACTGATGCCTGGGTCCTTTTTAATCCAAATGTAATAGGATGGCCACAGGTCCTTACCATGCTGGTTTGCTTGGCATAGTGAATGGGGCACCCAAATCTTTCCAGGGATACCAGTTCAGTTAAGCATTTTTCCATTTCTCTGTCTCTCTCTCACACATAACCAGTCAGGGCCTGCTCATTTGACCCCGTCAGATCTGCAGTGCACCCCTGGTGCAATTCAGCTGCTTATAATAATAATAATAATAATAATAATAATAATAATAATAATAATAATTTATTTATACCCCGCCCTCCCCAGCCAAGACCGAGCTCAGGGTGGCTAACAACCAATAATAAAGTTGATTAAAATACAATTTAAAAGATTAAGATACAACATTAAAACAATTAGGGAGCAATCTCATCATAGGAGGAGAAAGGAAAAAGAAAAAGGGGGAGGGAATCAAACTGATTATGAGCCAAAGGCCAGGTGGAACAACTCTGTCTTACAGGCCCTGCGGAAAGAGATCAGATCCCGCAGGGCCCTGGTCTCATGAGACAGAGCGTTCCACCAGGCCGGAGCCTGTGTTGAGAAGGCCCTGGCTCTGGTTGAGGCTAATCTAACTTCCTTAGGGCCCGGGACCACTAGGGTGTTGCTATATATGGACCTTAAGGTCCTCTGTGGGGCATACCAGGAGAGGCGATCCCGTAGGTACAAGGGTCCTAGGCTGTGAAGGGCTTTAAAGGTCAAAAACAGCACCTTAAATCTGACCTTGTAAGACCCTTTTAAGACAGGGACAAACAATCCTCCCCATGTGTTCATTTTGCTGGTGGAAAATTTGTTCTGCCAGAAAGCCGTAGAGATCTAGTGAGCATTTGTTGGCCCTGAAGGCCAAGGCAGGCCTAGGGTTTGCCGGGCGACGGGGCTGATTCGAAACTTGGGAATATAGGAAGCTGCCTTGGCCTCGCACCGAATCAGACCATTAGTCCATCTAACTCAATATTGTCTACTCTGGCTGGCAGGCACAGGGTCTTTTTCAGGCCCCCATGAACCACAGTATGAATGTGCCTTACTTCTCCAGGATCAAGCTCTGGGGAAAACAACAACCCTTGGTTAGTTCTGGAGAAACCCATTATGTGCTTGCCAGCACTGATTGGCTAGTGCCTGGGAGGTCACCAGGAAGCCTCTCCCCAATCACCAGAGCTGTTTAATATGTGTTCTTTTTTTATGTTGACCCTGCTGTGAAGAAGGCAAATTCCATGCTAGGGTTCATTAGGAAATGAACTGAAAATGAAAACTGCTGATATCAAATCTGTGCTGTGTGGCCGCATTTGGAAGGCTCTGTACAGTACTGGTCACTTCACCTCTCGAATGATATTGTATGGCTGGAAAAGGTTCAGAAAAGGGCAGCTATGCATTTAGGAGGCATTTGGCCAAACTGGCTAGGACTGGGTAGATGAAGATGATGGACTATATGGAACTTGCCGAACTGTCCGGGAGACTCCGATACCAGACAGAAGAGACGGTGGAAGAAGACTGGAAGAAGTTTAAGGAATATTTGAAAAAATATGTTAATATTTAAATCTTAGAATAGCTTTGGAAGTGGATTTAGGCTGTAGGGTTGGAAGTAGAAGATAGTGTATTTTAAAACAGTATTATTTGTGAGTGATAAAATGTGAAGATTTTTATGGTTAAAGTAAGTGTGATAAAAAATGGTTAGAAATTATGATATATGTAAACTGCTAAAGATGAGGCAAAATGAAAATCAGATAGGGGGGACTTGGGGAAGCCCACCTAACAATGTTTAGAAAAAATAAGGATAAGACAAGAATCTGTTTGTATTGTTTGTTTTTCTGTTTGTGTTGTTTATTTGTGTTATAAAATGAATAACAATTTTTTTTGGGGGGGGAACCGGCTAGGACTGAGGATGATTCACGAAGTATGATATACAGGGCTCCCAGTCAATGGGAAGGTTGGACTGCTAGCCAATAAGCATCTGAGATTAGTCTGGAGCAACTGGAGAAGCTTAAGAGCATAGCAGAGCTCTTAGAGCATAGCCTGGGTAGCTCAGCTGGATAGAGCACAGTGCTGATAACACCAAGGTTACAGGTTCGATTGCCATATGGGATAGCTGTGTATTCCTGCATTGCAGGGGGTTGGACTAGATGATTCTCAGGGTACCTTCCAATTCTATGATTCTAGTTTCTGAAGCTGAAGGCCTGATCTAGCAGGTATTTAGTCTCCATGAAGGTTTAAAATGCACCTCTCAATTCCTAATGCTCTTCTTTGATCAGAATATACAGATTCATAAATATTGTTGTTGTTGTACAACTAAAAATACTGTATTTTCCCGTGTATAAGACAATGCTTTTTGCTAAAAAAGAGAGAGGCAAAAATTGGGTGTCGGCTTATACATAGATAGTGGATGCAGAGGAGGGACGTGTGATTAATGACAGCAGCAAGCAGGAGATTGGCAGAGGCGATTGGGCAGCTGATTGGTGGCTGCGGCAAGGCCTGCTGGTGATTGGCTGCAGCAATTGGGCAGGCGATTGGCAGCTGTGGCAAGTGGGCGGGTTGGCTGGTGGTGGCGGCGAATGGGCAGACAATGGGCGGCTGCTGCGAGGTGTGCGATTGGCAGGGGCTTTGGCAAACGATCGGTAGTGGCAGGCAGGCGGGTGAGCAATTGGCAGGAGTGACCTCCCCTACCCCCGAAAAAACCTAAACAACTTAATTTCTTAATTTTGGGTTAAAATAATAGGGGTCGTCTTATACATGTGGGCGTCTTATACACAGAAAAATACGGTATCATAGGATGAAACAGGAGGGTAAGGCTGCCTAACCTTCCTTCTAGTATTTGATGTCTGATATCAAGCATGGTCATATGGACTAGAAACTTAATTGTAAAATGCTGTGAAATTTCGTTATACCAGTTTGGACGCCCCATGTATTAGCCATGTCTAATGAAATCATGGATATAGCCTTGATTTTTCCATGAGCCAAAAGGTTATGGGGTGGTTTTTTTTGTTTTTTTGCATTTTATGCCTAGCTCCTCAGCTGAGCTCAATGGGAGACAAAAGGAACCCAAAGCGTCTGCTTTCAACTCCTATTTTATGGAGACAAATCCATCTGAATGCCTGCTGGGAGCCTGTTCCTGAAGCTGTGACAGAGATCTCCACATAATTGTAATAATTTATGGGGTTGGTGTGATTATTAATGCAGCTCTGAGGCAAACTAAACAAGTGGATTTAGGCTCGCAAAACCTGTTCAAACACAGCTAAAAACCTTACAGAGGTCTTGGTGTTTCGACTGCGTAGCCTTGGTTTTGCCAAGGACTTTGATGAGGGAGGCCGTTCCTTCGTCAGAGGCAGCCTAGGAGAGAGAAGAGGAAGCTGTCGTTCTTATCCAGCAACAGATCAGGGGCGAGAAAACATTACGGCCACATTTAGTCCTGCCTCACCCTATAAATATTCAGCCGTAGGGAAGGTCTTCGCTTTTCGTCACCTTTGCTTTTAAATTATTTCCCTGCACTTCCCACAGTTTCTTTGTTGGCTTCTTTTTAAATGGCATATCTGGAGTGTGGGGGAACTGTTTGAGGTAGTGGCCGTCACTATTTCTTGTGGGAGTGAGTTCCACAGGCTGCAAATTTGCAATGGCGCCTCCCTCCTCAAAGCCTCCTGGCCTCCTGGGCTTTGAGATGGAGGCGAATGGGGAACATTTCAGAGACTCACCTAGTTCTGCTAGTCCATTGCCCGTATGCCACTGGTGTCCCTGAAATCTGAAAGACTCCTGGCAGCAGGCAAGTTTTGGTCCCTGCACCCGGCAACAGCCGCTCACCTGGCTAGGTAAAGGTGGCCGCAGGAGCAGGTGACGAATCGGGTGGGATGGTGGTACCCGCCTTCGTGTCACAGGAAAGTATCG
Source organism: Podarcis siculus (assembly GCA_034642415.1). NCBI lineage: Eukaryota > Metazoa > Chordata > Lepidosauria > Squamata > Lacertidae > Podarcis > Podarcis siculus. The sequence continues at coordinate 6,518,810 of JAXCMG010000017.1, read as the reverse complement.
TATTTTTTGCTCTATAAGACTCATTTTTTCCCTCCTAAAAAGTAAGGGGAAATGTGTGTGCGTCTTATGGAGTGAATGCAGGCTGCACAGCTATCCCAGAAGCCAGAACAGCAAGAGGGAT
>JAXCMG010000017.1:6464085-6517400 GCA_034642415.1 Podarcis siculus | reverse complement strand
TAATAATAATAATAATAATAATAATAATAATAATAATAATAATAATAATTTATTTATATCCCGCCCATCTGGCTGGGCTTCCCCAGCCACTCTGGGCGGCTTCCAAAAAAAAATATTAAAATACTGTAATACATCAAACATTAAAAGCTTCCCTAAACAAGGCTGCCTTCAGATGTCTTCTAAAAGTCTGGTAGTTGTTGTTCTCTTTGACATCTGGTGGGAGGGGGTTCCACAGGGCGGGTGCCACTACCGAGAAGGCCCTCTGCCTGGTTCCCTCTAACCTGGCTTCTCGCAGCGAGGGAACTGCCAGAAGGCCCTCGGTGCTGGACCTCAGTGTCCAGGTAGAACGATGGGGGTGGAGACGCTCCTTCAAGTATCATGGGCCTTGCAGGGCCTCCAGACCACTTCTGGGGGTGATGTCATGTGACATGGTGCCTGTGACATCATTATGTCATGTTTGTTGATGTCGCTGGGCACCCGTGATCTGGGGCCCAAGTCTGTGCCCCTGCCAATTTCTCCCTGATAATTAATTTATCCTTCATCCCAACCTGCAAAAGATGTTTCTGCTTTTCTGCCTTATTTATTCTCAGGGCACTTTAGAATTCAGAGACGGCTGGGTTTTGAGCTTACTGTTATCAGGTGACTGAGGAAGATGTGTTTGCGTTTTCCTTTCCATTAAAGATTTGTCCAGTGCTTTGTAACCACCCAGGCTGACCACAGGTCCTGATTTGAAAAAGTCTCATGGAAGGAGTTTCCTCAGAACATCTTACCTGGATTTTAACTGAAGCAAGGAAAGCCAAGAGGCCAGATACCAAACACCGGAGATCGCTGCATTTGCTGATCTTATTTTTTATGCTAAATCCTTCCTTCTCATTTCCTGAAAAGTGAAAAAAACTTCACCTATATAACAGTGAATAATTTTCAGGTGCATACTAGATGGCATCTCTGGTGAAAGGATGAGAGGGACACTCACAAAACGTTTTAGCCACATTGAAAGTAAGCTGAATGCAAAATTACAAGACCCCCCAGCCATGAAAATTCCACTGAAATTTTCTCTCCCCTTTGATAATTTTCTCAGGCAATTTTTCCTCTCGTTGATTGTTGGGAAAATGGTGAGAAGCCAATATGGAAGAAATGTTTGCCACAGCGCTAGTTTGAGAGGATGCCTATTGGCCAACGTCTGTGACGTCCATCAGAACACATAAAAACACGTGTGTCAAAAATTGTCACGCGTGGGACCATGTTCTGCTGCTTTTCATAGCGGTGGGACAATTTCAGGGAACTGTTTATGTGCGGAGTGGGGAAGGTGGCACTTTATTTCATGGCTGTTTGAGTTGCTGTCTTGCAAATTGCCCGTGCAAAAAATCTGCAGCGTCCAGCAGGAAAGAGTGCTCTGGTGACTGGAGCAGAATCTGATGCTGGACCATCATTTTTAAGAGAGTTGAAGGGGAAGTGATAGAGAACCGCACTTCAAAAATGCAGCGCCACTCGCCTAGCCAATATCTTTGCCTTTCAGCTTTCTTTGGGGGAGGCAAGTACAAAGGATGGTTTGGGTCGAAGCTGGGAGGGCTGTAAAAGGACAGTGAATGGTGACCACAGGGGTGTTCCTGCTGCCGAAGTTTTTGTCCTTGGCGAATCTCTTCCTTTTTTGACTTCATTCACCTAGGAATAGCTCAGGCACAAAAGGGGGCCTTTTGTGACAGTTTGAAGTGTCAGGAAAAGGGATCTTTAAAACCATGTAATCCTTGCTCCAGGAACAAATGGCACTTGCAGACCTTTGCAGATGTTTTCCAGCTCATTCTCCTTACCCTTGAAGAAAAAATGTAGGCAAATTGCTAGACTTTCATTGAGACGTTGCTTCAGATGTTGCTTACATTGACCTTAAGATCCCTTATACTTCACCTTGATCAATGAAATTCCTTGGTGGATCACTTTTGGTGTTTCCCCACACAGCCGAGTTTCACTAAGGATTGAGTTTTTAGCGTGGCAGTTCAGTCCTGTCCTGTGGAACTCCCTGCCAGCTGAGGTTCAGCAGGAACCATCCCCGTCTTCTCTCAGACATCTTCTCAAAACTGTACAGTTTAGACAGGCCTTCACGCTAGGAATTTTCTATTTTTAACTGACCACTACCTATCGGTGTTCCATTGATGCTTCTAATTATGATTTATGGATATTTATTGACTGACTTCATTGCATTCAGGTGTTGCAAGCTGCCTCCATATACTTTACGAACATGTGTATTATAAACATTTAAATTAATTAATGGTGGATTTCGTACAAATTTATCCCGACATAGAAATGCAAGACAGGCAAACATTCAGCCGGTATGGGTTCCCACCCCAACAATGCATTCCGTGCCAGAAAAAAGAAGAAACTTTGCCCTTTGAATTTCTGCCTGTTTGCCCATAACAGCAGAGCAACTGCTTTGGTTTTGTTGAACACAGGGCTAATCTACATGTGCACTAATAATAATAATAATAATAATAATAATAATAATAATAATAATAATTTATTTATACCCCGCCCATCTGGCTGAGTTTCCCCAGCCACTCTGGGCGGCTCCCAATCAAATGTTAAAAACAGTACAGCATTAAATATTAAAAACTTCCCTGAACATGGCTGCTTTCAGATGTCTTTTAAAGATAGGATAGCTGCTTATTCCTTTCACATCTGAAGGGAGAGCATTCCATAGGGTGGGCGCCACTACCGAGAAGGCCCTCTGTCTGATTCCCTGTAACCTCACTTCTCACAATGAGGGAACCGCCAGAAGGCCCTCGGCGCTGGACCTCAGCGTCCGGGCAGAACGATGGGGGTGGAGACGCTCCTTCAGGTATACAGGACCGAGGCCATTTAGGGCTTTAAAGGTCAGCAGCAACACTTTGAATCGTGCTCGGAAACGTACTGGGAGCCAATGCAGATCTCTCAGGACCAGTGTTATGTGGTCCCGGCAGCCACTCCTAGTCACCAGTCTGGCTGCCGCATTCTGGATTAATTGCAGTTTCCGGGTCACCTTCAAAGGTAGCCCCACGTAGAGCGCATTCCAGTAGTCCAAGCGGGAGATAACTAGAGCACTTAATTACCCAGCAGGTGGTTTGTTTTCCCTTAATTAATTACAGGGGTGCGGAGCCCAATTCTTATTGCAAAGTCAGCTCCTGAAAGAGGGGAAATTATTCTTCACTCAGCCACTGATACTGGAATTGAGATTGCTCTTACCCATGCAGCTGCCAGTTTGGGAAGGGAAATGCAAGCTGGCCTCCACTGGTATCTCGAAGGAGGAGTGAAGAGATAATGGTCCCTTTCTTAGATTCCTTTTTCTGTGAACTTCCTCCAGTTCCCTCTGCTATCAGAGATTTGCTGCAGGTGGTGACTTTCTCAGTGCACACGAACGCAAGATGCCCAAGCCCAGACCCGCCAGGTGTTCCTATTTTCCAGGGACGTCCCTGATTTATATGTGCTGTCCTGGTTTCTGATTTGATCCCAGAATGTCCCTATTTTCTTTTTTTTATAATAATTTTTATTCAATTTTAACATATAAATTATAATACATACCACAAAACTTCCTCTCTTATACAATCTTTTTTGGACTTCCATCAACTCCTCTGATGATCCACCGTTTTAACCACTTCTTATGCATTTCTTAAATTCATTTTACCTTTAATTGTCTTCACTAACCATCCTCCCCCTTATCCATTTTTGCAATAATTCCAATAATACTCACAAAACTTCTTGCAAACCTACAAACGTAGCCTGATCATCACAATTACTTTTCAAATAGTCTGTAAATTTACTCCAGTCTTCTGTGAATTTATGGTCCCGCTGGTTTCGAATCCTTCCTGTTAGTTTATCCAGTTCTGCATAGTCCATTAATGTCCCTATTTTCACTGGAGAAATGTTGGAGGCTATAGAGTTATCCGACCACCGAGCCGTCTGAAGGCAATCCTGTATAGGGAAGGTTTTTTTTGAAAAAATGTTTAAATAAATAAATAGCTTTTTATTTATACCCCAACCTTCCCTGTTCAGAGAACTGGGCTCAGGCCGGCTAACAACAAATTTAAAACACTTAATTGTAAAAGCAGCATCAAATACAGTATAAAATGTTTTATTATGTTTTTATATATGTTGGAAGCTGCCTAGAGTGGCAACCCAGCAAGATGTGTTGGGAATAAGTAATAATATTATCATCATGGAATGGGACGTCCCTGTTTTCATCGGAGGAATGTTGGAGTGGATGCAAGCCCACCAGCAGGACCTGAGGGCAACAGTGCTCTCCCTGCTTGTGATTTGTGGCTCAGTTGGTTAGAGCGTGGTGCTGATCACGCCACGGTTGCAGGTTCGATCCCCGTCAGGGACAGCTGCATCTTCCTGCCTTGCAGGGGGTTGGACTAGATGATCCCAATTTTATACGTTGTGTGTTTTTGCTTCTCAGTTTGTATCGGGTTGTTTTATGCACTGTGGCTTGCAGTTATTTTTATTGATTCTAGCTTGGAAATTATTTATTGTAATTGTTAAGGAGTGAATTTCTGTTTCATTATCATTTGCCGACATTGAATTTGATTGTGTGCTATTATATCCTAACGGATTATTGAATGCTACTTTATTTGATATAAGTTGTTTATTTTGAAGTTATGTTTTTATTACGACATTTTGGTATCGGATCAGGTCATTATAAGATGTGTGCGATCTTTGTTGTTTCTTCAGCTTGCAAACCGCCTTGTGGATAGTAAGCAAGGCAGTGTACAAATTAAAAGTGAAATGAAAATGAAAATACTCAGGGTCCCTTCCAACTCTACAATTCTATGGTTCCCATCAGCTGGCATTCAGAGGCGTAGCCATCATGGCCAGAAGCTATTGACAGCCTTCTCCTCCATCCTCTTCTAAAGCCACCACCACAGCCTCTTGTCAGAGTGAATTCCAAAGTTTTGTCTGTCCTGAATCTTCCACATTCAGCTTCAAGGGACCTCCTTGAGTTCTAGTGTTATGAGAGAGGACTAGCCCAATTTCTCCACCTGTGCCTAGTTTTATATAACTTCCATGTTCAAAGGATGGCAGCAACCTCTCTTTGGAATTCTCCCCTGTGCTGTCCTTGTTCCCTTTCTAGCCAGGCACTTTTAGGATCTTTTACTTGTACAGTCGTACCTTGGTTCTCGAACAGAATGCGTTCTGTTCGACTTCCGGAACTGTTCGAAAACCAAGACACAGCTTCTGATTGGCTGCGGGAGCGTCCTGCAGCCAATCGTAAGCCGCGGAAGCCACACTGGATGTTCGGCTTCTGAAAATCGTTCAAAAACCGGAACACTCATGTTATGTACTGAGTTGAATAGGATCCAAAATGCAGCAGTCTGATTGATCCTAGAACAATAGGATTCAGAATGCAGCAGTCCGATTGGTCCTAGAACAATAGGATTCAGAATGCAGCAGTCCGATTGGTCCTAGAACAATAGGATTCAGAATGCAGCAGTCTGATTGGTCCTAGAACAATAGGATCCAGAATGCAGCAGTCTGATTGGTCCACAGGAGCCACCCAATCCACCTCCAGGTGGAAGTGAATCCGCAACCTGATTGGCCTACAGGAGAATCCCGGAATTAGCCAATCATGTGGGGCCCATTTGTGTAAATAATGTATATAAAGCAGACATTTCGGGGGAACTTCCATTCTTCACTATTATGAGCTGAATAAAGAGCATGAAATCCACTCTCGACTCCGAGTATATTTCAACTCACTTCCAGTTTTCAATCATTTGGGAGCCGAAAAATATGAGTTCCAAGGCGTTCAGCAACCAAGGTATGACTGTAATTGTTTATAACTGGATCTGCTTACTGCTGATTCAGGTTATACTGTATTTCGTTACCCTTTTGGAATTTGTTCTTCATTCTGTTGATGTAAGCTGCCCTTAGCAGTTGGATGGGACTTTGGCTGCAGAACAGTACAACTTTTATGCAGAAGGCTCTGGGTTCGATTCCTGTCATCTCCGGTTAAGAAGGATCAGGTAGACTTTTGCCTGAGGCCCCAGAGAGCAGTTGCCAGAAACAGTCAACAATAAGTGGCTGGAGATATTTTTTAAAAAAAGAAAGAAAAGAAATTCTGAGCTCCAGAATCCAGTCAGAAATTCAGAAGTACCCTGAGAAGGTTTGTATACTGGTTTCCATAGGCTGGAACTGAGTCGTTTCCCGCAGTCCATCACTGTTGCTTGTTGAGATAAGATTTTCGCTCAAAGTGGGGCAAAACCGAACAGAGAGGCCAGTAAACACTTTAAAAATAAAATAAATAGGAACCCAGATGAAATAAATCTAGCCGAGTGTCTAGTGTGGTGGAGTGTCAAAGGAACAGATTGCTTGCTACCCAGTAAATACAGCCCTTGTTAAACCTTTACTGCCCCAAAGTCCCATGTCTTGTAAAAAAAATAAATCCTGGACTTTCGCCCAGCTTGGTGTCAGACGCCACAGAGCTTTGCTAGAGTGATGCCAGGTCACAGCAGTTGAGGGTTCGCTCTAGACTGCAATGTCAGACAGAACAGACAACTCCAGAGCTGGACGAGTCTGAAATAAGAGACATTTCATTCTGATCTGTCAGTGGATGGATATTCTGGAAGAATAGAATTTAAGCGGGGGGGAGACTCCCAAAGCATATTGCATTAATGTAAGGGATGCTTGGGACGCAGGTGGCGCTGTGGGTTAAACCACAGAGCCTAGGACTTGCTGATCAGAAGGTCGGCGGTTCGAATCCCCGCAACGGGGTGAGCTCACGTTGCTCGGTCCCAGCTCCTGCCAACCTAGCAGTTTGAAAGCACGTCAAAGTGCAAGTAGATAAATAGGTACCACTCCGGTGGAAAGGTAAACGGCGTTTCTGTGGGCTGCTCTGGTTCGCCAGAAGCGGCTTAGTCATGCTGGCCACATGACCCGGAAGCTGTATGCCGGCTCCCTTGGTCAATAAAGCAAGATGAGCGCCGCAACCCCAGAGTCGGCCACGACTGGACCTAATGGTCAGGGGTACCTTTACCTTTAAGGGATGCTTGGTTATCCTGGAGCTGTCTGCAGAGTTGATACACTAGGGAGGCGAAGGTTTCCCCCAAACTTTTCTCTATGCCGGGAAAGTCTTTCCTTCTTTTAAACTCCTGAAGTGTCAGAGTTGGGGGGACATAATAATAATAATAATAATAATAATAATAATAATAATAATTTATTTGTACCCCACTCATCTGGCTGGGTTTCCCCAGCCACTCTGGGCAGCTTCCAACAAAGACTAAAAATCGCCGAGGGCCTTCTGGCGGTTCCCTCATTGCGAGAAGCAAAGCTACAGGGAACCAGGCAGAGGGCCTTCTCGGTAGTGGCGCCCACCCTGTGGAATGCCCTCCCATCAGATGTCAAAGAGATAAACAACTACCTGACATTTAGAAGACATCTGAAGGCAGCCCTGTTCAGGGAAGTTTTTAATGTGTGTCATTTTAATCTATTTTTAATCTTTGTTGGAAGCCGCCCAGAGTGGCTGGGGAGATTCAGCCAGATGGGCGAGGTACAAATAATAAATTATTATTATACCTAAAGGTAAAGGTAAAGGGACCCCTGACCATTAGATCCAGTCATGACGAACTCTGGGGTTGCGGCTCTCATCTCGCTTTATTGGCCAAGGGAGCCGGCGTACAGCTTCCTGGTCATGTGGCCAGCATGACAAAGCCACTTCTGGCGAACCAGAGCAGTTCACGGAAACGCCGTTTACCTTTCCGCCGGAGCGGTACCTATTGATCTACTTGCGCTTTGACGTGCTTTTGAACTGCTAGGTTGGCAGGAGCAGGGACTGAGCGATGGGAGCTCACCCCGTCGCGGGGATTCGAACCGCCGACCTTCCAATCGGCAAGTCCTAGGCTCTGTGGTTTAACCCACAGCGCCACCCGTGTCCATTATTATAATAATAATATATTATTATACCTACCTGTAACTAAAAAAAAATATAAAACAGTAAAATCATCACCATTTTATTTTAACCACGCTGGAATGTCCGGCTTCAGAAAGCAACACCCACAGACACAGAAGCACCCGATTTTCACCCCTTCTCTGAAATGTACAGAGCGGCTCTTGGCAATAGCCTGACTAGCCCAAGGGGGCAACCGCTGAACCCGTAGCCCAGGCAGGAAGCCCAACAAGCCATTTATCGGAGTTAAACCAGGCCTCTCGGCCACCCACTAGGCAGATCATCCAGCGCAATCTGGATTTCTGGCCCATATTCTCCATCCTCTGGCTGCCACACCTGCCGTCCTTGCCCATTAGGGTTAATTCCTCCTCTCTTTTTCAGGTCCCAAAAGGGCTCATGCACGGAGAGGGCTGGAACGACGCCTGCCAGCTGCCTGCCGATGGCGGAGGAGGAAGAAGCCGAGAAAGCAGATGGGCTCCACAGGGGTGATGGTGGTGGTGGAGGAGACATCGATGGAGAAGAGTAAACAGTTTTGCAAAGGCAGCTGGGAGCCAACCCCACCTCACCCGCCACATCCTCCTCCTCTGGCACAACCCTCCCTGCTCATCTCCCCCTTTGCTCCTCCGTCACAGAGAATTAACAACAGAGCCTCTGGGTTTCTTCTGAGGGAGGGACAAACAATGAGAGGCCCTGCTGGTGGGAGAGTGCAGAAAAACTCACATTTATTGTTGCAAGCGTGTCGGAAGGGGCTGGTGCGTGTTGTCAATTCGAGCCCAGTCCATTCTCGCCCCCGCCTCTCGCTCTGTTCTCTCTCCCCGCCCCCAGACTCCATCTCTTCTTCTCAGGAAAACCCATCTTTTCATATATATTTTTGCAGCTGAAGGAAAATCCACGCTGCATATGCAGAGAGAGAGACAAGGAGTCAGGAATGATGCCTTCAAGAGTCCCTAGAAAACCAGGAGAATTTAGACAGAGGGAAGGGTAAAGCTACAACTCAGAATACGTGAGGGGTGTTTGTGTGGGTGTAGAATATGCCGAGTGTTGTGCAAACTCAGATTGAGCCGTGCTGCTAGATGGTTATGAGTAAACAGGAGTAAAACAAAACAAAACACAACACAACACAACAAAACACAACTACACCAAAGGTTAATTAAGGTTCCATTTCTGGTATCTCAAGGTAGGGATGAGAGAGACCAGTGTCTGAAATCATGGAGAGCCTCTTCCAGTCAGTGTAGACAATATTGAACTAGATGGAGCCATGGTCTGAATTCAGTTTAATTCAGATTCCTGTCTTCCTAACAATAAAGTGTGGAGGCCGTTTCTTGGATTCTAGCACTCCAGCTATCTGAGTCAATAAGTGGAATTGCCTACCTTAGGGTTGCCATACAACTTTGTCAACTATTGTGTCCTGAATTTTACTTCTAGAAATATGGCGACCCAACCTCATCTATTCTGTCAATGTATTTTATTTTCTCTTAAGGAACGTCTTCTCAAAAGTAACATTTTAATTGTTTTATTTGAGACATTTGGATTATCTCACTTTGCCCCCCACCTCTCATCGTGGAAAAATCAAGGATCCCTGTGTGATCTCCCTGTCAGGATCCGACCATGCTGATACCTACTTAGCTTCAGGAAGGGCCCTGCATGATGTGCTTTCTAGATCATCCTTGGGAGCTTCTGGAATGTGAATTTAAACTGAAAATAGGTAAGTAAAACCAAATTTGCCCCACATTACACAATGAGACCACCCTAGAGTTTTGTTCTTTGTTTGAAAAACAATGTTTCCCCATAACCTTTGGTAATGCAGACCTATATCGGTTTTCTGCTAGTTGGTGCTTACTGTCTGTTGCTATTTTGTGATAGGTTTCAATCAGACAGCAGCAAATTCAGATTCCACAGTTAAAGCTGGTTTGGAGTTCTGGCACAACACACCTGCTTCCCCCAAAGACTGGACTTTTTACGATAAGGAAAGTGACGGAAAATTTCAAAATTCAAATGTGACGTAACACCTGCTTTGATACAACATCAGTCATTGCCCCACCCTAAATTTGAAGCACATTTAAATGCTTATAAATCCTGAAAACTGTAGGATTGTTATGGGTGCTGGGAATTGCAGCTCTATGGAGAGTAAGCTAGAGTCCTTGGGGAAGCCATTGACTCAGACACACACGGTGCGGGTGTTACCTATAAAGGATTAAAGCCAAATGCAAATCCACTAATTATAAGTGTTCTGAAAGCCACACAACTGTGGAGTCCAAGCTCTAGATGGCACCCATCCAATTCCTTCTGTTTGAGTTCTGTGTGGCCAAACATTAGGATTAATCTTTTTTCTTTTTTACCACCCCTGTTCTTTTGTTTAGGTGCTTTCTAAGCAATTTCCCGACTCCTCCTGATTGGATGTCATAAATTTTAACTATTTGCATTTTGCCCACTAGGCAAATGCATGAACCATTATAGTAAAGGCATTGAGTGCATCTTATCCTTGTAAATCGTTGACAGGGTAAAGAGGGATGGTTTTCTTCACGCAAACCAAGGTGCAACATCATACGAGGGAGCCCCGTAACCTATTCTTTGGCGAGCTTCTCCAAACTTCTATTTTGGGGGCTGAATTAAGCAAACAAATTGGAGTGGGAGAAATTCCTGGGTGCAATTGTCTGCCCATTACGATGGAATGGAAGGAAGGTATATGGAGTCTCACTTTATCTGCCTGAAGAAGTGTGGGTCAATTGTGGGTCACCTGGGGATGCCCTGAAAGGCCACGAGGTACCTGCCTCTCCTATACAGTACCATGGAATTTCTCGTCTCTTCCATCTTTCTCTGGAGGGGGAAAAGGCGTCCTAGTCAGATCTGCGGTGAGAGAAGGGCCATATAGACGAAGACTCCTGCTTGACTGGCTCTCTCCCCGTGTACATCTATTTTGGATTGAAGCAGATGTTCCTGAATTCTTTATAGTCTCACTGGCTCCTCTGCAAAAGTTGTTCTAAAACACAGCATTGATGCATCGGAGATTCTGTGCTTCACAAGAGACACTCGGAGATGTACAATTCATAATTAAGCCCACTGAGCATTACCCTGGCATTCAGGGTATGAATTGCACTTGCTACATTTATTTCCCTGTGGACTTTCCTTGGTGGTGTTGGTTTTTTTTACTCAAAGGTGCTGGCAGGGGAGGAGAATAACGAGAAAGCTGTGTGTGTGTGTGTGTGTGTGTGTGTGTGAGAGAGAGAGAGAGAGAGAGAGAGAGAGAGAGAGAGATCTGGAAATAAGTTTGATGTCGCTTCGTCTTTGCGTCACTGTTGGGCAATGATGGGTTGGTGGGAAGCTGAGAGTTCCTAATTCTTTATGGATTGATAAACAGAAAAAAACATTTTTAAAACACAGAGTTCTCGAAAACATTTAAGTAAATCCACTTTAACCATGTGAGTGGCTATGGCATGCATTTTCTGCAGAGCTGGCTAGGAACAAATTTAGGACGGTGGCAATCATGCATCTGGTTCCACGGTGCTCCAGTTCTATCTCTGGGGCAAAGTCTGAGGGTATATGATGCAGTTATCTTGCTAAAGTGAAGTAATTCTGGGTCTGGTCAGTTCCCTTGGGAATCCTATTTGCCCCATTAACCCTATTTACCCTTTGTTTTGTTGTGGAGCAAAAGGGGGCACCTACCCCAGATGGGTGAAATTTGGGCAAGGAAGGCAACAGGGGTGTACACCACCAAACATTTTTGCAAGGCACCAGCCATCACTGACCATCGCTGATGTTTCCATTGAGGGACAACCAATAAACTTCCGAGCAAACTCGTGGTTACCAGGAACACAGAATGGAAACCTCTAGTAGAGAGAATCTGCAAGGTGTACTTGTGTTAAAACAACTAGAACTCTGAAATCTACCAACAAGAACCAGGCACAAAATGGTGGCTCAGGGGACAGAGTCAATTCCCCATGGCACCCTGAGAGCTTTATATTAGGACGACCTGAATATAAGACAGATCGATCTATATCTGACTAATTTAACACAAAACTCCAACATTGGCTGGCATAGCCGCACAAAGGCTTGGTCAAAGGCAACAAATTAATTCTCAGTTTTTACAGAAGAAGAAGAAGAGTTTGGATTTGATATCCCATTTTATCACTACCCTAAGGAGTCTCAAAGTGGCTAACATTCTCCTTTCCCTTCCTCCCCCACAACAAACACTCTGTGAGGTGAGTGGGGCTGAGAGACTTCAGAGAAGTGTGACTGGCCCAAGGTCACCCAGCAGCTGCATGTGGAGGAGCGGGGAATCGAACCCAGTTCACCAGATTACGAGTCCACCGCTCTTAACCACTATACCACGCTGGCTCACAGGTCAGAAACACAGAAGCCAAGAGACAAGTGTTTTGCAGAAGGCCAGTCATGATGGAGAAATACTTTTCTTGACACTTTACTTGCTATTCTTTATTGATTGGAAATCGGAAAACCTGGTTAATCTACTGCAAATTACCCAGGATTCCAGGAACAGATCCCGATCTACTTCTGCTGGCTTCTGATGCAGGCGAGATTTGGCACTGGGCTGGAGCAAAATTGTAATTTCTTCCCATTTCACTTCCTTTTGGGGGATGGTGGTAAGAACTGCCAAGTAGAAACCATAGTTGCACTTGCGTTCTTAAGGCCAATGGTTTGCTGCTTCAACGGCTAAAGTGGACTTTCTGAGCTGTAGTACCTGCTGCGTGCTTTTCTGCCCTGAGAAGTAATAAATATCGTTTAACAAGCACAGGTAGCCAAGTGCTATTGAGGCAGCGCCAGGCACCCCGCGTTGCTCTGAGAGACTGCAGACTGGGTTTGCTGGCCGAGCACTGAAACAGCCACGCTGTATTAAAATGGTTATTCCTCTGTTTAGCTGACAATCCATTTGTTTCTGCGGAAGCATGCTGCACGATGACAGTTGTTGCAGCGGACTTCAATTTATTCTGATGCAAAAAGTCTCGCAGCGGGAAATGTAACTAGAGGGCGTCAGAAAGAAAGCCATTCCTGGCTGAGGGCTTGAACTGCGATTATGCAGAGTGACGCTTAGAAGACGGTGCTACAGGCTGCTGGGCAGAGAATTCGCTTTCCACTCTCTTGGCCTGCCACACCGAGTGAATTATCGCCGCTTTATAATCTGCAAAGGTACTAGGCAAGATATTTTAAACAATAACAGCTTGGGGGCAGGCTCACACAGAGCGGTGGCCAAGGTTATTCATAAATCTGCGGCCAAAACAATTCCGTGCGGCGGAAACTCCGTTTCTGGGCTCCAAATATGTGATGTCAATCAACGCGACATATGCAGATGTCCTTGTTTTGCATAAATCTGCTCCATTTGCATGCCTTGCTGAAAGGCTGGCGCAGGAGGGCTCTGTTTTGTTTTGCTGGGGAATCTAGAAGGTAGCCAGCAATGGTTTTTTTGTGGCAGGCAGAGAATGATAGGTAACCGAGAAGCAAATTTAAGCCCCTGTGGGGAGAAGGGCCCATTTCCTGGAGGCGCAGTGCATGTTTTGCATGCAAAATGTTGAAGGTATGGACACCGGCATCTCCAGTTAAAGTTAACAGGGTGTGTGGGTGTGTGGGTGTGGGTGTGTGTGTGTGTGTGTGTGAGAGAGAGAGAGAGAGAGAGAGAGAGAGACCTCTGAAGAGCTACTGCAAGCCAGAGGAAGGAATACCTGGACAGATGGAGCAATTTTCAGGTTTGGGTTGAATCAGCTCTGTAGATTCAGGACCAGCCCAAGACATTTTGGTGCCTTTGGGGGTCATCTTATACATAGGTAGTGCATAGAGCGGACGTTTGATTGGTTGCTGCCACGGCTGTCATCAGCTATTGTGCGTGTTATTGGTTGCTGCGTCAATGGGTGGTGTTGATTGGCTGGCGCTCCGGCAGTTTGGCGGGCGATTGGCAGCTTCTGCCGGCAATGGGATATACGGGAGGCAAATTTTGTGATGTGTGAGGGTGAGCGATTTTCGGCAATCCCCCCTCAAAAAAACATCTCCCCCCATTTTCTTAAATTTGCGTCTGATACATGGGGGTGTCTTATAGATGGAAAAGTACGGTATATACTTCCTCAATTCTTAATCTCAGGAACATGGGTTCAAGACCCGCCCCGGGCAAAAGATTCATGCATTTTAGGGGGTTGGATTCAATGACCCTCATGGTTTCTTCCAACTCTCAATTCTATGAATTCATCAACATTTTAGTGTTAATTTCTCCAAATAAACACATTTTTGTATGCAGTTTTGACTAACGTACCCATTTTTGCAGGCAGTTTCTCCTTCCACAATGCATCTTTTCAGTTATGTCACTATTCTATTCAGTTTTTATGTACAGTGGTACCTCGGGTTAAGTACTTAATTCGTTCCGGAAGTCCGTTCTTAAGCTGAAACTGTTCTTAACCTGAAGCACCACTTTAGCTAATGGGGCCTGCTGCTGCTGCCACGCCTCAGGAGCACGATTTCTGTTCTCATCCTGAAGCAAAGTTCTTAACCTGAAGCACTATTTCTGGGTTAGCGGAGTCTGTAACCTGAAGCGTATGTAACCTGAAGCGTATGTAACCCGAGGTACCACTGTACACTTTCTCCTAATATATGCATTTTAAAAAACTGGTAGGAAAACTGCATCGCAAAATCTGGTTAAGTGCGAACTTCAAAGGATGGCTGCATCTTTCAGGTCCCATGTCGTTTCAATACTTGGCTCATATTTAGTGAAATTTGCTACCCCCTTCATTGCGGCATCACACCTTGACACTGTTCTGGCAATTCTGGGGTGGGGAGATTGCAGAAGCTCACATTTCCCTCTCCAGTGCCCTGCATAATCTTTGTTTGTGGGTGCTGAGCATTAGACGAATAAGCCATGTCTATCCTGATCTGCAGAACCAACTTCTATGTCTCATTATCTTTACTGTAAATTAGAAATTGGGGAGGGGGAGAGAAGAGAAACAAAAATGTACTGATCCGTTAAGCTAAAAAAAAAAAAAAGGCAACCTGTCACTTTCAATTAACTTGCTAAAAGGTTGTTAATGAATAAATATTGACTTTTCGAGGAAATGCTTCCTAATCAGCTTCAGAGTCGGGTGTATGATATTTGACAAATGATCGATAGGGAGCGAGCACATTCATGCTAACCTGAAGGGAACAGCTCAGAAAGACTCCATGTTAAATCATGGGCTGTGTCATGCGGCAAGAGAAGAGGAGGTTATATTTAGATGGTGTGTCCACAGAGAGAGAAAGAGATTTAAGGCTGGATAGACTCTGAGCTATCAAAAACAAAAAATCTGTGCAAAACAATTCCAAAAGCCTGCATTTCGGTGCAGCTGGCAAGTTCTAAATGAGTGGCTCTTAAATTGTTGGGACCCTGAGCAAGATTATCCGTGCAGCTCTTTAACCAGTGAGAAGAGCCCCTTACACAGATGACTCGTGCAAGCAAGTCAAGCCGCGTGCCACAGCCTTTTCAAAAAGCACATCTCCAGTCTCTCTTCACCGTCTTTCTGTGCAACTGACTAATGATCAGCAGTGGAAGTGCTGACGTCCGTCAATTTGAGAGTATAACAGGCCTTGTAATCCAGAATGGAAATCCAGACCGCAAAAGGGGGAAAGATACGACTCGATTTTACTAAACAGCAAATAAACCACAAATTCCAACCACAGCCGAAGATAATTAATGAGCAAAGAAGGCTCTCAGCTTGTGAGAACGATTAACAGGAGATATGGCTGGATCCTCTAATTGTCAGGTGGAAGCAAGAGAACTTGACATGTTTCTAGTCAGTCCAGAGAAAGCTTTCATCAATGGAACAGGCAGGCAAGCCTGGAACCGCTTCAACCTTTTGTTGAATGCCTCAGTGTCTCTATTGCATAATAATAATAATAATAATAATAATAATAATAATAATAATAATAATAATTTATTATTTATACCCCGCCCATCTGGCTGAGTTTCCCCAGCCACTCTGGGCGGCTTCCAATCAAATGTTTAAAACAATACAGCATTAAATATTTAAAACTTCCCTAAACAGGGCTGCCTTCAGACTTGCATGTCCCAAGGAGTAAGCTGCGTTGCAACAGTACAGTGGTACCTCAGGTTAAGTACTTAATTCGTTCCAGAGGTCTGTACTTAACCTGAAACTGTTCTTAACCTGAAGCACCACTTTAGCTAATGGGGCCTCCTGCTGCTGCCATGCCGCCGGAGCACGATTTCTGTTCTCATCCTGAGGTAAAGTTCTTAACCTGAAGCACTACTTCTGGGTTAGCGGAGTCTGTAACCTGAAGCGTATGTAACCCGAGGTACCACTGTATCCAGTAAATTTATCGTCTCCTTTCATTGTAAATCTCTGCCATCCCTCCCTTATCATTTGCAAATTTCAAAGTAAGCATGATCCTCAGACCCCTGGAAGTATTCAGCCAAGATGCCATCACCAACATGCCACTCCCAATCACTAATCAATAAGCTTCAATAGCCTGAGGATCTCGCCAGCAGAGTCCAAAAGATATGCTTGTCTCTTTCCCCCATCTCACCTGGTCAGTAGGATAAGATTTATCCAGAAGCTATTATGCAAACCATTTTTCTTTAGCTAAACCCTTCCTGGCTGGCGCCATTAAAACACCTTTGGCACCCATTCACTGTTGGGAAGACGGGATTTACGGTCTTTGTTTTCATGTTAATTTTTGAGCCCATCTCCATCTAATGTCATCTTCACAGTTGTGTATATGTGTGTCTCCTCACAAAATCCTTCAGCAAATGTTCATTCCCATAAGAGCTTTGATGTGCTGGTGAAAGGATTTTATTTTTTAATTTTTTTGGCCTTGCTGTGTGCACAAATAACTCTGGTTAGATGATGCATCCCTTTACAACCAGCCCTTTCTCAACCAGACGATCCTTTTTTGAGGCCTAGGCCTTCATCAGTGCCATTCTCCAAACCTATATAGTTTGGAGACCCAGTGTGACCACTTGGTCTTTTGGAATATGGGTGCAATACTGCACGCTGGAGCCACTGCTCACACTCGGTCATGGCCATTGGAACCCCCAGTTCCCCTGAAAGTGTGCATTGAAAGTGTATCGTGCACAACATACCTTTGGTGGAATCTAGGTAAAGGTAAAGGGACCCCTGACCATTAGGTCCAGTCGCGGACGACTCTGGGGTTGTGGCACTCATCTTGCTTTATTGGCCGAAGGAGCCGGCGTACAGTTTCTGGGTCATGTGGCCAGCATGACTAAGCCGCTTCTGGCGAACCAGAGCAATGCACGGAAACGCTGTTTACCTTCCTGCCGGAGTGGTACCTGTTTATCTACTTGCACTTTGATGTGCTTTCGAACTGCTGGGTGGGCAGGAGCAGGGACTGAGCAACGGGAGCTCACCCCGTTGCGGGGATTCGAACCGCCGACCTTCTGATCAGCAAGCCCTAGGCTCTGTGGTTTAACCCACAGTACCACCCACATCCCTTTTGGTGGAATCTACACACATATAGCGTTCTTAAAAATACATTGAATTACAAAAGCGTTCTTAAAAATACATTGAATTTTCCATAAGGCTTGCCCTCGCCATCTAGTGTCACATTGTATATTGCACTTAAAACACACTCAAAACGTTTTATTTGCAGCTGCATAGCTGAGTCCTAAGTCACCCTTGTTCTGAGTGCAATAAGATGATGGGCAGCAAGCCGAGTGAAGAAGACTAGAAGCAAAACAAAGGCCTTTCAATGGGTTGGTCCAACTTCCTAGAATCATATAATTGGATCATTTTGTCCAGCCCCCTCAGGGATCTCAGCTAAAGCATCCATGACAGATGGCCACCCAACCTCTGCTTAAAACCCTACAAGGAAGGAAAGTCCACAACCTCCTGAGGGAGACCTTCCCACTGTCAAATAGTTCCTACTGTCAGAAAGTTTTTCCTGATGTTTAGTTGGAATCTCCTTACGAGAGCCAGTGTGGTGTAGTGGTTAAGAGCGGTAGTCACGTAATCTAGGGAACTGGGTTCGCGTCTCCGCTCCTCCACGTGCAGCTGCTGGGTGACCTTGGGCTAGTCACACTTCTCTGAAGTCTCTCAGCCCCACTCACCTCACCTCAGTGTTTGTTGTGGGGGAGGAAGGGAAAGGAGAATGTTAGCCACTTTGAGACTCCTTAAAGGGAGTGAAAGGCGGGATATCAAATCCAAACTCTTCTTCTTCTTCTTGTAATTTGAAGCTACTGGTTCAAGTCCTACCCTCCAGAGCAGGAGAAACCAAGCTTGTTCCCTCTTCCATGTGGCAGTCCTTGAGATATTTGAAGATGACTATCATATCCCATAGAGACGCGGGTGGCGCTGTGGGTTAAACCACAGAGCCTAGGACTTGCTGATCAGAAGGTCAGCGGTTCAAATCCCCACGATGGGGTGAGCTCCCGTTGCTTGGTCCCAGCTCCTGCCAACCTACTAGTTCGAAAGCACCTCAAAGTGCAAGTAGATAAATAGGTACCACTCTGGCGGGAAGGTAAACAACGTTTCTGTGCGCTGCTCTGGTTCGCCAGAAGCGGCTTAGTCATGCTGGCCACATGACCCGGAAGCTGGACACCGGCTCCCTCGGCCAATAAAGCGAGATGAGCGCCGCAACCCCAGAGTCGTCCACGACTGGACCTAACGGTCAGGGGTCCCTTTACCTTACCTATCATATCCCATGTGCTTAGGGCTACGGTGCCTGTCCCATCTTGCTGATCCTCATTACGGGTCATGCCTGAGAACGTCACCTAAATGGGACCTTACTTTTTATGAAAGTCCATGGCTGCATATTTCCAAAACATTTAGATATCACACAAGTTAAATGCTGGGGCATTTCCCTCCTTCTGTGGTCCTAGGTTCACCTCCTCGTCCCATCCAGGCAAAGGCTAATACAGTACTGCACAAAAAATAAGAAAGAAACAGAAGATTCGTCATCCAGTGCACAAATACAATGTGTTGCACGGGGACCAACAAAGTTTCAAAGAGAACTCTGTGCTCTCTTCCTTCTTCACTGACAGTTAAAATGGGACTTCCCTTATCTCTAAGGGGTTCTGTTCACATTTATATGGCTCCCATCAAAGGCTCATAGCTTGAGCAATGCCTTCTCTATTGAAAGAGAGAGAGAGAGAGAGAGAGAGAGAGAGAGAGAGAGAGAGAGAGAACTCCAAGTTCTGGTGCTCCCTATCTCCCCTTTTCCTATTGGGTATAGGAACAAAGAATAACACAATTCTAGGCAAAGAACAATCCTATCTGATCTAAGTCACAGAGCTCTTTATTACCGCTGAAGGTGGAAGCTCCGAAGGTCAGGCAGATTAGATAATCCCTTCTTTGAATATTGAAGGCAAATTTCAAATACTTTCTTGAACTTATTTCAGGCATTCTCTTTCCTTTCTCCCTTAATTGCCTCCTTCTGATGTATTTCTTGTTTATGCAATTAGCTATCCCAAGATAACCATCCCTGAACCCAATTCAGACTCTCATTGGCTGAAAAAGTGCATTGAGACAGCCAGTTCTGGCACAATCAGGAATTGCTGACTTCTCTTTCAAGCAAGGAGAAGAGGCAAAGTAAATAACTGGAGGGTGGCATTTCTCCAGAGAGCAGAGTTCAAGAGCCAATGCCTCTCCAGGAATCATCACTAGCTGGATTCATCAGTACCTCACAGTCATGCAAACAAATTCCTCTTCACGGGAGAAGCCTGCTTTAAAAGATCCCCCCACCCCGAAGCATGTTCCCTTTTGCATTAGAGATTATTACTTGAGGAGCCATCTTCCAGGGAATTTTTGAGGCCATTTGTTGTTTGTTTAGTCGTTTAGTTGTGTCCGACTCTTCGTGACCCCATGGACCAGAGCACGCCAGGCACTCCTGTCTTCCACTGCCTCCTGCAGTTTGGTCAAACTCATGCTGGTAGCTTCGAGAACACTGTCCAACCATCTCGTCCTCTGTCGTCCCCTTCTCCTTGTGCCCTCCGTCTTTCCCAACATCAGGGTCTTTTCCAGGGAGTCTTCTCTTCTCATGAGGTGGCCAAAGTATTGGAGCCTCAGCTTCAGGATCTGTCCTTCCAGTGAGCACTCAGGGCTGATTTCCTTCAGAATGGATAGGTTTGATCTTCTTGAAGTCCATGGGACTCTCAAGAGCCTCCTCCAGCACCATAATACAAAAGCATCCATTCTTCTTTTGAGGCCATAAGATGGCCAAATTCTACCTCAATATTTTGTATATAGTTGATACGACACCCTTTAGTGTAGCAGGAATGTTGACCATAAGTTCTTCTAAAGCGGTCAACCCTTGGTCTGCTTGAATGGCTATACATAGTTTCAACAGAAGGAAAAACAATTGATTAAAATTAAATCATGACCATGTTACATTGGGAAATTTTTAGCCAAAATCTGCTCTTTACATAGGCCTGCTTGTTCCCAGTCCTCCCAAGCCATCATACCTCCAGCTTCACAAAACATGGGGTGGTAGCTGAGTGGAATCAGCAGAAAGATCAGAGAAGTGACTTTCTTGAGTATTGTTTGCCAAACACTTAATGTACTGAGCAAAAATGGGGTTTCCACCTGGTAAATTAATTTTGGGGTAATAGTAAGAAAGGGCCATGCCCTAAACTTCTGATTTTCCAATTCTGTATCAACCCACAGTTTTTCTCCTATATCTTGAATCAAAGACACGAAGTTCCTGACATGGAATGCCTTATAATCAGTGCTTTTTTAAAAGGAAAAAAGGTCCCATTACTCACCATCAAATTGTTGCAGTAAGTGCCACACTTTTAACATTTTTTTTTGGGGGGGGTGCCAGTACTGCATACCCTTGAATACCCCTGATAAAAAAGCTTATAATATGTAAGCAGATGGGGTTTTTAATCAGGGGTTTTTTTTTTTTTTAAGATTAAACCCTCTTTCTGCTTGGTCATTGAACACATTCCAGCCTCTCTGCGCTGTTTTTCTTTTTTCTTTGTGTATCACCTGTAAACAGATGTGTTCAATCTGGAATGCCTTGTTAGTCCTCCTCTCGCCATTTCCTTTTTATACGACTTGTATACTCAGTGGACTTGTTGTACGACAGGTTGTGGGACTTTCCTCTGACAGAAAAACTAGCCTGCCAAATATGGGGGTTTCTAAAGGAAAAATGGAAGCATTCTGCTACACGCAGTACAGCCTCGCTGCATCACTTAAGTAGGTTAATAATGGCGGTTCTGCAAAATGCCCTCACGAGCAGACGTGGAAGGAAAACGCCTGAATGGCCAGAAATAATCCTGTGGTGACCCAAGTTTAACTAGAAGCTAAAATGTAGCCTATATCTTCATTGGGCAATTTGGAAAGTGGGGAGGAAGGAGTTGTATACATTTGAGAAAGGCCTTTTTTCACATTTTAAGGTCTGTACATAAAAGCCTCTTTGATTACTGTTAAATCCCTTATCCGATTCCTCCCTTCCCATGGCTGTGGGCATCTATAGAACAAGCCATTTCCTGTAATATTCCTCCCTGAGCTCTGGTGAAATTGGTATGGCTAGCGAAAGTCTTGTCAATCTCGCCTGCAAATTAGTTCTCTCTTGACAAAGAATATTCTGTAGGGCGGCCAGGGAGATTTCTGTGCCAAAACCAGGCCTTAATCCCAATCCAAATGGATTCAGGAAATCAGTCTCATCCAAGAGGGTCAGGATCTGACTGGCAATCACCCTCTTCAGAACCCTGCCCAGAAAGGGGACATTTGCAACCATCCTAAAATTAAAATCTCCTTGATTCACCACTACCTCTTTCAGACTCCCTCTCTTAATGAATAGTCTCCCTCATCCAACCGATCGTCCTCTTTCTGCTATGTTTTACAAGATATGAGGGAGCGTAGTGTTCTCTTGTTGG
Organism: Podarcis siculus; assembly: GCA_034642415.1. NCBI lineage: Eukaryota > Metazoa > Chordata > Lepidosauria > Squamata > Lacertidae > Podarcis > Podarcis siculus. The sequence continues at coordinate 6,495,672 of JAXCMG010000017.1, read as the reverse complement.
AAGAGGTCCACCGGCTAATACAGTGGTACCTCAGGTTACATAAGCTTCAGGTTACAGACTCTGCTAACTCAGAAATAGTGCTTCAGGTTAAGAACTTTGCTTCAGGATGAGAACAGAAATCGTGCTCCGGCGGCGCGGCGGCAGCAGGAGGCCCCATTAGCTAAAGTGGTGCTTCAGGTTAAGAACAGTTTCAGGTTAAGTACAGACCTCCAGAATGAATTAAGTACTTAACCCGAGGTACCTAACCCAAGGTAATTAAGTACTTATCTTTTGTGTGCTTTCAGCTTTGTTTCATTTGTGTTTGTTTTAATTTTTGTGAGCCGCCTTGAGTCCCAGTCCTAGGAGAAAGGCAGTGTACAAATGAATGTAATTAATAATAATAATAATAATAATAATAATAATAATGATGATGTATTGAGGCCACAAACCATCACACCCCCCCAGCCAAGTGCCTTCTCCACGTACCCTGACTGCATAATCTGAAATTCATCTATCAATATTAGACCTGCCCCTATTTTCTCATCAGACAGACCTGTTACAATTACGGAGTCCCAAGTCTTGGCAGATGCGCACAATTTTATCCTTGAAGTGCTAAGCAAACAAGTGGCAAGTGAGCCCCTCCTCCTGTTCTTCCGATCATCTTTCCACCAGCCTGTGAGCAGAGCTGCAACGATGAGCACAGAACGGTCTTCTAGGCAAATCTGTGCTTATGTTTCAGTGGAGAAGTTTCTTCTGGGTTGGGAGCGAGGTCAGCTTTCTTCCCCGTGAGGGCTGTAAATAATACAGGGCCCCAGGGCCATTCGGCACCCAGAACGAGCTTCTGTTTGGACAGGGAATGAATCGTCCAACACATCCCGTCACCTCAAGCTGTGTTGCTCTGGTCTCCTCAGCGAGTGACATGACAGGAGGTGACTGGATTTGATATGACATAATCCAGCCACAAGCAGAAAATAGGATAGATGAAAGGACATTCCCTGAGGCAAGCAAAACAGGCTGGTGTGGCGATGCTAACAAATAGAGTTGTGTTTTAAAAAACTCATTGATCAGAAGTGTGTGTTGTCTCACCTCTGTGAACATCCTTCATAGGGGAAGAGGACTAAATCCCACGCATGACCATCTCTGTCTTTAGCCCACAGAGCTGACGGTGACTGTCCTCTGTTAAAATAGAGCAAGCCATCCACAAACCTGAGTTTCTTTTAGCTGGAGACGCCAGGGATTTGATCTGGCACCTTCTGTGCGCAAAATAGATGCTCTGTTACCACTGAGCTATAGCGCTCTTTTCTCGAGCGAAGGGTTTATTCGTTGATTCGTCAACAGAATTCCTTCTGAACTTCAGAAGTGACTACCCAGGAAGAATCTATTTTTGTGCCTCTCTGCAAAGTAATTTTTTTAATTGTTTGCCTGGTTTGCCAACAGCAACGTGGGCGACGGAACTGATCGGGCACCATGCCTGAAAAAAATAGCTTTTTCCAGGTCTGCATTTTTGCGTGGGTCACGTGACTCGCACAGGATTTTGGACCCAGAAGATGGTGTCCCAGATTTGGGGGTGCATTGTGTCAGAGGTTATACAACACTCTCGCCTCCCTGATGAAACTTACTTTGAGGGCAGAAGGAAGGCAGAATCAGAGATGGAAGAGACATTCATCTCCTTTAACATTTTAATGCAAACACAGCTAAATTTGCAATAATTTTGCAGCAGTGTAGGGAAAATTCCTTTATCTTCACAGAGATTCACTCAGCGTTCCAGTGAGCCAAACAGATATAGGCATAGCTGTCAAGTGTCCCTTATTTGAAGGGACAGTCCCTTATTCCAGCGCCATGTCCCGCTGCTGTCCCTTATTCATGGATGTCCCTTAAATGTCCCTTAAATGATGTCCCTTAAACTTCAAAGGAAGCAGCTCCTCTCCTTCCCTCCCTGCCGGCCAGGAAGGAGGGAGGCTCCAACTGTGTTGCTTGCCTGTGATGCTCACCCAATAAGAAGTCTAAGAACGACTGGGGGGTGGAGCTTGCATGCCTTTTGTGTGGCTAGTTAATGCAAGCTGAGGGGGGTTTTGAATGCTGGACACCATTTTGTTGCACGTGTTGCTGCAAACTTTGCAGTGCAAAGCCAGGCCGGGGAGCCATCTTAAGTTGAGGCTGCATAGGCCTTGTGGTGCATGTGATTCAGATACTATTCAGTTGAACCTCTGGTTACAAAGTTGGTTGGACAGTGTTCTCGAAGCTACCAGCATGAGTTTGACCAGACTGCAGGAGGACAGGAAGACTGGAGTGCCTGGAACAGGTGAGGCTGCAGGTCCCTTATTTTGGCTGCTGGTCTCTTATTTTCAAGGCTGCTGGTCCCTCATTTTCATATCTGTAAGTTGTCAGCTATGGATATAGGTGCGTTGTATAGCCACCGAAACCCACCTCTGTGTGGCAGCCATGTTTGCATCCTTCGGCCTTCGGACAAAAGGGATTGAGAGTTTCCATCTCGGCTCCGAACGCCCTTCCTCTGAAGGACGTTAACTGTTATTCTAACCTGAGTCTTTCCTGGTGCCTTCATATAAATCTCTGCCTGTTTCTTAAAAGCCAGCTCAGCTGCCTGAACCAGGGTTCTATTTTATGATGCTCATTATTTTTATATTGATGTTCATTTTCTGAAAATAGTGCGAAAGCTAAATGTGTACGGCCCCCTAGACAATTTAACAAAACCATATTTCAGTCCCTGTATCGATTGTCTATCTATACAGCAATATACAGTGGGGAGTTAATGTTAACAGTGCAGTATGTTAACTCAAGCAAAGGCCTAGGAGAACAAAAATGGAAGACAGGCTTGTTTTGATTTTCCATTGCAGTGGGTGATCCATTCAGGCCTCCGCCTGATTATTTCTCAGGTGTGTTAGCTAATTGCAGAGGCAGCAGCCTGTTCTTTGTAATAAGCAAGAGTTTTCTTGTTTGTTTGTTGTTTGTTTGTTATTTGTTTTAAGATGTCTTAATCTGAGTCAGAACCTTGGTCCACCTAGTGCAGTATGGACTACACCGGGGTAGCCAATATGGCAGGGGTCAGCAACCTTTTTCAGCCGTGGGTGGGTCCTCCATCCCTCAGACCATGTGGGAGGCCAGACTATTTTTTTTGGGGGGGGGGGATTGAACGAATTCCTACGGCCTACAAATAACCCTGAAATGCATTTTAAATAAAAGCACACATTCTACTCATGTAAAAACACACTGATTCCCAGACCGTCCGTGGGCTGGATTGAGAAGGCGATTGGACCACATCTGGCCCCCGGGCCTTAGGTTGCCTTCCCCTGCAATATGGTGTCCTAAAGGTGGCGGCTGATTAGGGCTGATGGGAATTCTCGTCCAAAAAATCTGGAGTGCACCATGCCTGGTCCACTCCTCCTCCCCGAGCTCAGCGGTGGTGACATTAGCACTGGCGGAGGAAGAGGAGTGGGGGGGAGCGCACCGCCCCCCAGCAGTGCGATCCCGGTGGGTGCCATCGTGGCTGCCCCCCCGCCCATGCTGGGCACCACATCCCCAGGATGCACGTCACCCCCCCAGGATATGCACCAGCTCCGCCCCCACCTGCTCTCCGCCCCCCGGTGCCGGAGTATGAAGCCCCGCCACTGGACATTAGCAGGGGAAATAAGGATATTCTGGGTTCAAATCAGAATCCAGGACGGCTTTCGGAAATCCGGGACTGTCCCTGGAAAATAGGGGCGCTTGGAGGGTATGGTGGAGGAACTGAACTTTGCCCAACTTTCATTGAGCCATCAGCTTGTTGATCCATTTAGTTCAGGATTGCCAAGGGCTGAACCTAAGGCCTTTTGCATGCAATGCTTTACGCTGAGCTACAACACACACACCCCAAAAACACCACACACATCTAGATAAAAACCCAGATGGCGAAGCTGCTAAAAGCTCCAGCCAGCAGCCAGCAGCTTTGCAAAATGCCACATCCCCAGTAAATCGGCCATCACCCTTTCGACGCTCCGGATTTTATTATCTGCATGAATCTGTAATTATTAACTGTGCAACATTTCATTGCCCAATAAATGTTAGTTATGGTATATTTGGTAGCTGCCTGAAATGTAATTAGTGCTTGGATGCTAGATGCTCAAGGAGTCCTAGCCGCAGTAGATAAAGTCAATTAAAGGCCCATACTTGATAAAAGGTTTAACAGCAGCAGCATAAACAAATAAAAACAAAATATCGCATTCATAGGGAATGGCATATGCATCATGGTGCCGGGTGTGTGTGTGAAGGGTTCGGCGCTTTGAGAGATCTGGTCATATGGTGTGTGCACAAAACGGTTCAGTTTGTGTCATTTGCATCCTGACTACCCTTTTGCAGCCACAGTCATGGAAGCTTGAGAAAGGTTCCAGAAGGAAGGCCTGGTCAGTTTCCCCTGGAGATCTACTGTAGGAAAATTGTTATGTACTGAGTTGAATAGGATCCAAAATGCAGCAGTCTGATTGGTCCTAGAACAATAGGATCCGAAATACAGCAGTCTGATTGGTCGTAGAACAATAGGATTCAGTATGCAGCAGTCTGGTTGGTCCTAGAACAATGCAGCAGTATGATTGGTCTGCAGGAGCCACCCAATCCAGCTCCAGGTGGAAGTGAATCCGCAACCTGATTGGCCTACAGGAGAATTCCGGAATTAGCCAATCACGTGCAGCCCATTGTGTAAATAATGTATATAAAGCAGATACTTTGGGGGGACTTTCATTCCTCCTCACCACTATGAGCTGAATAAAGAGCATGAAATCCACTCTCCACTCTTGAGTATATTTAAAAAATGAAGACTGAGAGGCAGCAGGCCTGCCTGCAAGTCCACTTTTCCAAACCTTTTTTGTCTCTGGATTTGATTTGTTCCTGGGGATGGGCTACAGCTGAGTCCCAGATCAACCCCTGACATTTTCTCCAATATAACACGTTTTTGTATGTTATTTTCACCAATATATTCCTTTTCACCTAATGGATGCATTTAAAAAAATAAAAAAATAAATGCTGTTCAGTTGGAGAACTGCACTGCAAAATTCAGATACGTGTGAATTTTAATGGATAGCTATGTTTTGGTTCTCATATTGTTTTGGGAAGAGCAACTTTGACAGATGCACCTTTAGATGCGAATTTCTGCCCCTTCTCCCTATGCTCAGGGAAGTGCATATTTGTAGCCTAAATGGAGAATTTGCGTGTTCAGACCCAGAAACCTCCCCCCTAAATAAATTCACACATGACTCAAATTTTGGTTTTGGTTTTTGGCAGAATTTAGGCCACAACTTTATTGATTACAGAAAAGTGACTGGTTGCATAGGCTCTGTTTCGACTAGCTCCCTGCCAGGCAGGTAGCACTGACCCAGGGTTCCAGCATAGGTCAGCCAAGGGTGAACAGCTGGATAAGCGGAAAGCCAGGAATGGGCTAACTCCACCACTCAAATGTCCCCCCTGGACTCAGGCACGGGCACAACCCCCTCTCAGGGGTTGACCAAACCATCGAGTCCCTGGATTCCTTTAATGGAATACCCTTCACATAGGGATGGCGAGAGCGTTCTCCCATCCCTATCACCTGAACCAGAGCCTATCTGCAACCTTACAAGTTATGACAATTTGCTACATGGCAGGTGAATCCCAAATGGCAACAGCCAATCAGCCAAGTGGGGAAAATTCCTGCCGTGCCCCTGTCCCAACGACAGACGACACATAACGGCATAGCAAGGTCAATCGCAAAGCTCTAAAAGTAGGGAGAGGTGGGCATGTGTTCTGAATGCATGCGCCGAAAGAGGAAGCTCTGGGTCACGTGCATAGGTATACAGTGGTACCCCGCTAGACGAATGCCCCGCTAAATGAAAAATGCGCAAGACGAAAGGGCTTTCCGACATTTTTCTGCTTCGCAAGACGTTTTTTTCTATGGGGCTTACTCGCAAAACGAATTTATTTCCGTGGTCTCCCTTTTTTTTTTGCCTTTTCTGAAAGGCGCTAAGCTCCTTATCTCTAAATTGCCGCTTATCCGCTAATCCTCTAAGCGCTAAAAGCCGCTAAAAGCCGCTTATCAGCTGTTTTACCGCTTATCAGCTGATCGGCTGATAGCGGAGCTCTGCAAGACGAAAATCCCTGCAAGACGAAGGCTCCCGCAGAACGGATTATTTTCGTCTTGCGGGGCACCACTGTACATAGGTCCCTCGAACGGTTTGGACTGTGTCCTATTGGCCAGATTGTACCCAACTTCAACAGACCTACCAATTGGGTGTTGTGGCTGTCCAAATGTACCCACCCACAACACAGGGTGTGGGTTCTCCAGGTCTCACTGCAATACATGCCCTTTTTAAGGGACGACACGATTTCTTACAATTTTCATTCATATATTGTGTGTGTGTGTGTGTGTGTGTGTGTGTGTGTGTGTGTGTGTGGTACACAGTGGTACCTTAGGTTAAGTACTTAATTAGTTCCGGAGGTCCGTAGTTAACCTGAAACTGTTCTTAACCTGAAGCACCACTTTATCTAATGGGGCCTCCTGCTGCTGCCGTGCTGCCGGAGCCCGGTTTCTGTTCTCATCCTGAAGCAAAGTTCTTAACCTGAAGCACTATTTCTGGGTTAGCGGAGTCTGTAACCTGAAACGTATGTAACCTGAAGTGTATGTAACCTGAGGCACCACTGTATACATAAAGAAAAAGGTAAACAGTGATTCTGGCACCACCCTCCATAAGTTCAGGCCATGACCCACCCATTAACCAACAGTGGTAGTAGGCAACTTCTTACAGGGAGGGAGGAACTGTCCAGGGCTCAGTCGTAGTGGGAGAAGTTTGTAATTATTCCAAGGCAGAGAATTCATGGCCATCTATTCCCTCTCTCTGGCTTCAAATGTTTTGCTCTGTTTGGAAAGGGAGGAGAGTCTTGCTTCAGCTTTGTACATAGGGCCTTCTCAGAGGCATTGCAGAGCCGTAAATCTTTCTGAAGCCAGCTTGCTTCTGGGGGCTAATTATATTGTCAGCAACGGGGTCTGGAAGAGGATTGTGTGCGTTACAATACTCGGCTGGCCCCGGGTTCAGATGGCATTCATCGAAATGCCCCCTCCCCCAGTCAATTTCACGAGACGTTAATTAATGAGATACTTCAATTAGATCATCTTTGTCACCGGGAAGGAATTATTCTTCGTGGTCAAGATTACATCATCTTAATTAGTCCCTCTCCAAGTAATTTGCTTCTTTTCAAGCCCTCAGGAAGGGTACATTCATTATAGATAATTAATATTCAAGTTAATTGACTGTACCCTACAATTCATGGAAGCTCTTTGGAAAGGAGGAGAGGGAGCGGGGAGGAGATTCCTTAGCTAGGCTCTCGGACAGTCTCCTAAGAAGTTTGGCCAAACAGGTTTGAGGCTCTTCAGTCGAATGGGAACAAAATTTTAATGATCAGCCCCTGGGTGCCTCGGCCGCGGTGGTTAATATTCACAAAAGGGTGCTGCCTTTGAATCGGTGTAGTTAAGAGAGACAGCAACGGAGCCCTGAAGGGGAGAAGGTAAATATCCCATGGTGAGGTGGCAAACTTTGAAGTGAAGGAATTTGTCACGACAGCCCTCGCAACTGCAACCCCCAGAGAGACTCCAAGCACCTGGGTTGATTCCTTTTTAATCTGTGGAAATATTTGGATCAGCGTGAGATGGATTATGGGAGAGCATTACAAAGTTCACACAGAAACATAAATGATGTTTGATTCAACTTGCCTGTGGAAATACTCGGAGGTTACGAAGAAGAAAAAGGATAACAACAAAGAGATGGGAAGATGGGACTTGTGAACATCGAAGCAGCAGAAATATGAGATGATTGGACCCTTTCTGAACTCACAACATGGGTACCCCCAACAAAAGTTTAAAATTTGGTTAAATATTTGGAATTTATTGTGTATTGGTATAATTTGGAATTAATGTGATATGATTGGTTTGTTAAATGGAAATTTAATAAAAAATATTTAAAAAATAATAATAATCTGTGGAAATAGTCTACGCCCTGCAATGAGCAGAAGTTCATAGCATAAAGTCCATTTTAGGATCATCTGACACTTGTAAAGCAGCAATGGGTGGTGTGATTGTTAGCATGTGGGAATTGGGTTGGTGTGTCCTGGGTTCAGATCTCTGGGCAGCCTACGTATGACTGCAGCCCGAGGCCTGTTTTTACCTGGTGCTCAGCTCCATTCAACTTGGTGGTGCTCGCTTTGATGGACAGGTCAACCTGGAGATCCTTAGCCAATCACGGTAGTGGGGAGAAGCAGCCAATCAGCAGAGAGTGAGGGTGGAAAAGAGAGAGTTAGTCCCTTAGAGCTGCCTAGGGAAGTTGCTAGGGGCGCTTAAGGGTTTGTCAGGCAGGATAAACCTGTTCAGTTTCCTTGCGTGGAGGAAAAGGACCTAGAAAGGGGCTAAAGGTGTGTTTACAGGAAGAGCAAAGTGGATAGCCATTTGAGGAGGAAATAGTTTAAATAGAAACCGTTTGGGTTGTGGAGAATTAGAATTAGAGTTCTTGTTTGTGGAGAATTAGAATTAGAGTTCTTGTTTAAGCTGAAACAGCATTTCTGATGGATGATAAGTACTGTGCCATTAACAGTGAAACTATCAATCTTTATCTCCCATGGAGTGCTTGTTAATAATAGAATCATCAAATTGTAGGGACCTCAAGGGACATCTAGTCCAACCCCCTGCAATGCAGGAATCTGGCCTGCTGTTGGACTCTAGTTCCCATGTGCTCTGGTCAACATGTTCAGCTACCAGGGATGATGGCAGGTGTAGTCCACTGGGACGGCCAAAGGTGTTTTATCCCTGTTTCCACATCCTGGTGTTATGGCCTGGGACACCGGTCTCAGACTCGGAACCAGAGGAGTCTTAGTCCGCACCGGATCCTTTGCCTCAGGCGGCATATGAACCTAGTCTGGGGCCTGATTCTGAAGAGCCCCAGTCTGCACAGGTTCCCCTGCAACAAGCACCAGCTGGGCCGAGTCAGGGGCCTGAGCCTGCCCGGGCTCCAGATGCGGGGATTACCTCGTTGCCTTCAGCTGGGCCATCACTTACAGCTGCTTCACTATCAGTTGGGTCAGGAGAGGCTGAGGCAGCCTCTGGGTCTAGTAACCCACAGACATCTCCTGAGCTGCAGAGACCAAGGTCTGAGAGAAGGAGAGACCTGAGTACTCACAGGAGGAGTGCTCTCCTTCAGGCGAAACAGGGAGGTGAGTCGCCGGGGGATCAGGACTGGCCGTTACCCCAACAAAGATAAAAGGCTGTCAGACCCCGCCCCAGGTTGCAGGAGCAACATTGCTGTTTGCTAGAACCTGCCTGAGACCCTGTGCCTGACTTTGCCTGGTTTTGTGCCTCGTGTCCTGCCTTGGCCCTTTCGGACTGACTCCTCACGGAACCCTTGGATTCACAACCGGACCTGGACCGTGTTGCTCGGGTTACCCCCGGGCCCAGCACACCTGGAGAGGTTCCCCTCTCCATAATACCTCTCTGTCCTTCTCCACAACCCCTGTCCTCTGCATAAAGGGGTACAATCCTGCTCAGTGCGGTGAGGAGAGGAGAAGTGACTGCACAATAGCGCTCCCCTCACATGGTGAATCTGGACCTATCCAGCAACGACAGCAAAGCCCCATTGGGGCAACCCTTAACAGGAGCGGGAAATGTTTTCAGCAGACTTCACAAACCTGGTGCTTCCAGATGTTTCAGACAGCCATCAGCCCCAGGCCAGCACAGGAGTTGTAGTCCAAAACATCTGGAGGGCACCAGGTTGGTAAAGACAGGTTTACAAAGACAACCAGTTTAGAATGACTGGGAACACCCTTCCTTTTGCAGGTTTTCTCCTCTCTGAGATTTTGTTTGTGTACAGATGGATGGAAGATAAACTACCTACAAAAGAATGACTGCTAAAGAAGGTGGACTATGCTGAAATGGTGAAAATGACCGGGAAGATCAGAGATCAAGAAGATAATAAATTTAATAAAGAATGGGGGGAAATTATAAGTTACTTAAAAGAACATTGTAAACAATTAAAAATATTGGAAGGATTCTAAAAAAACACTTGCAATGTAGTGAAAACTATGGTGAGAACTGAGTATTAAGAAAATACGGAGAACATTACAGTGGTACCTCAGGTTAAGTACTTAATTCGTTCCGGAGGTCCGTACTTAACCTGAAATTGTTCTTAACCTGAAGCACCACTTTAGCTAATGGGGCCTCCTGCTGCTGCCGCGCCGCCAGAGCCCGATTTCTGTTCTTATCCTGAAGCAAAGTTCTTAACCTGAAGCACTATTTCTGGGTTAGCAGAGTCTGTAACCTGAAGCGTATGTAACCTGAAGTGTATGTAACCCGAGGTACCACTGTATAAGATGCAGTTGGAAAAGAATAACGATGGAAACCATGGAGGGGTGGAGGAAAGCCCAGGATTGGAGCGCCATCGTCTTGTTGCTGCTGTTGGTTTTAGTTTGTGTACCAGATTTGTGTCTTTAAGCTTCCTGTCATTCAGGTGCTAATGGGGACTCTCAGTTCTCCTTATGTTCCAGTACCTGAGGTGCACAGAGACACAACAAAAGGAGCAGCTTGCATTAACAGTAATTTAAAAAGGGTTCCCTTATAGATTTTTGGATGAGAAAAAAGCTGGCAAAAAACCCCTATCGCCACTCTGGATAGTGTTTTCAAAACACACACGCAGTGCTCTCTTCCAGGCTGCCTGACGCCAGAGCACAGAATACAGTTTCCCTTTCTCATCTTCGGTGGCTGACAAGGCAGGTTGCCTAATGATCCCCAGAAAGGTTTGCTTTCAAGCGAGTCATGAATCATGGAGTGGCTTTTCCACATCTTGCAGCATTTTCCAGGGGCTGCAGCTTCACGGTGCCTCTCTGATCGGTAGCAGGTTTATGAACAGCTATGGATGGAAAATATGAATGGTGGCTTGAACTGCCCGTAGGAACGCCAGATATTCAGGACAGAGAAACGAAAGTTCAAGTTCGTAAGTTTTTTGCTCTAGCCAAAGGCCATGAGAAACTTGTGTTAGGCAATAGGATTACTACAGAACATACATCCATAATATAAAAATCTATAATATGAAAAGGACTTTGCTAAGTTCCTGAGCATTAAAACCCAGTTCCCCTTGTGCATCTCTGACAACTCTAATTCAATATTATTTTGCCTTTTGGAAATCCAATTTGCCAACATCCATAACGTAAGAGAGATAATTTGCCCAAGACACTAACAAACTCAAATCTATCAGCAAACATAGGAATTGCAGGCCAAAATACATCAGAGTCCTGAAAGGTTAGTTCGATACCGCCTTTCTATTCACAATTAGGCAGGTATTTACAACGTAAACCATTTCCTAAAACCAGGGGAGTCCCTCCAATGGCTTGAGTTCCTGCTTGCAGTTCATTTTTTTAAAAAAATTATTTATAGTTTTCATTTATATACATTCATTTTTTTTAAAAAAAATGTTTATAATTTTCATTTATATACAATTATTTAACCATAATTTTAACATTTTCGACTCCCTTCCCCTCTTTCTGCAGTTCCTTAAATTTATTTCTGTCCTTTCCTGCATACTCCAGATTGCCTCAACTTATTCTTTAAATTATTCTCATTATATCATATATATATATATGGAACATATATATATAACATGGAACATCACCACAAGAGAATAATCATGGAAGCCATCGAGATAGAGAAACACCCTCACAACATGAACAAGCGTGACGACACATCCCGCTTGCCAGACATCTGGAAATTAGCCCTCCCCACAAAAAACTGACACCAGATCCAGAGGCACACAGAACGCCATCACCAATCAACCACACCAGACCCAAACCCAGACCCTCTCCACAGATAAATTACAGACACCATCCAGTAGCCAAACCACGATGGCACCTCCGGATGCTGCACCCCCCTGCAATCCCTACACAGATCTGGCTGGCACAGGCCACAAAACCACAGCTCGCCCCTATACACGAAGCCAAGCCAGAGCACAACAAAGCAGTACAGCCATCTTCTCAGAAAAAACTCTTCACAAAGTTCAAGAGGTCAAGACACAAAGGCTTTAGCAACTAATCCACACCTAATGACCCACCTAAGTGGTACTCAGGATATCACTCAAGAAATCACTCAAGATATCCCTCAAGCAATTAAGGAACAAAAGAAGAAAAGGCACACTAGCCTGGGAACTTCCTCTCTGCCCAGAACATTGGAGGCTATACACCACACCTCCTCAACAGTATTTATAGGAACTCAAACACTGAGATCCTGCTCTGTTCCAGTAACAAGAAGCCGAAAGCACCAGCCTGAAGATGACGAGTGAGACCTCGTCGAAACGTCGCCTAGACACCCCAACTTTTACACGGGAAGACACCCGAGGACACCAAAACCTGCATTCCTGTACCCGTGAAAATCTACGAAAGCAAATATATATATATATATATATATTGCAGTTTTTACAATGATGCAGGTTTTTACAATAATCCTGTTTACAGTTCAGATTCTGTTTTCATTATTCCACTGCATTTCTTCACAGAACAGTTATGAATGACCATCTGTAGAACATCTGGGCACCTCTTTCTAGAAAAAAGATCGTTGGAATTTGGGCTTTTGTCTCCATTCTCTACCTTTCCAGGTGTGTTTATTAATCTACTGTTTGCTGCCTTTTATTCCCATCTGCGCTGCAGGACAGGAAACATATAATGTTGACCTGAAGCCTTCAGAGTTCCACTGAAAGGCGCCAGATTGGAACTTGAACAAATTACCGTAGATTAGGTGACAGGCCGAGATCATTTCCTTGGAAAGTAGCAAGTGGGTTATCAGCATACTCATCCACTATCAGTAGCCTTGGATCTGAAGGGGTTGAGAAGGGAAAATGATTTCCTGTCACTTTCCTTACTGCTAAAATGTCCCACCTTTTGGGGGGAAAGAAGCTTTGATGCCCAATCGCTGTGGGTTAAACCACAGAGCCTAGGACTTGCCGATCAGAAGGTCGGCGGTTCGAATCCCCGCGATGGGGTGAGCTCCCGTTGCTCAGTCCCTGCTCCTGCCAACCTAGCAGTTCAAAAGCACATCAAAGTGCAAGTAGATAAATAGGTACCACTCTGGCAGGAAGGTAAACGGCGTTTCCGTGCGCTGCTCTGGTTCACCAGAAGCGGCTTAGTCATGCTGGCCACATGACCCAGAAGCTGTATGCTGGCTCCCTCGGCCAATAAAGCAAGATGAGCGCCGCAACCCCAGAGTCGGTCACGACTGGACCTAATGGTCAGGGGTCCCTTTACCTTTACCTTACTTCTTGTTCTCTTATAATGGCAATGGCATTCACCTGAGAGGTACCGAAACTGAGTTCAGATGAGTTCCCTTTGGGGGGAAGAAAACCCTGAGTAAATGTATCATTAAAGTCCTGGTGTGGTCAAAGTGTATTGTTCAGCAGATTGAAAGAAAGATGCCAGTTTTTCCTGGTTCAGAATTTGGGGTACCTTGGAGGTGTTCTGTGGAACCTTGCATCTTTATCGTATTGTGCAAAACCAAAATATTACTTTTAAAAATAGCATTATTCCCCCATCTATCAATAGGCTTGGATAGACTCTAAATGCCTGTGCCTAAAATGAAGGCAATTCATTATATAGAAATGGCCACGATCCATTTAAAGTTAATCGCTTTTAGCTTGAAATCCTATATACACTTCTCCAGGAAAAAGTGGTTGGGGATGATGGGAGTTGTAGAATTTCGTGGGACTTACTTCTGAGTAGGAACCATGTGGCCAAACCTTATATTTTCTGTAGGAAAAGAAAGCATGTTCTAAAGGTTGCAATCTTAAACCAACATTGCAGCAGGTAGACTAAATGGACCCTTTAGGTTTCTCCAACTGCAGTTTTGTAATTCTACAAGAGGCTTAGGACTGGACTGCACCTCTTCAGTTGAAATAGAAGGCTGGATTGTGGCTAAATAAATCCCTTTTGTTGTTGTTTAGTCGTTTAGTCGTGTCCGACTCTTCGTGACCCCATGGACCAGAGCACGCCAGGCACCCCTGTCTTCCACTGCCTGCCGCAGTTTGGTCAGACTCATGTTTGTAGCTTCAAGAATACTGTCCAACCATCTCGTCCTCTGTCGTCCCCTTCTTCTTGTGCCCTCCATCTTTCCCAGCATCAGGGTCTTTTCCAGGGAGTCTTCTCTTCTCAATAAATCAACATGACCTATATATTCTCTTGTGCTGTGCAATTTTCATATTACATGAGCTTAGCGTATCTTTTGAAGTTGTTCCTTCTCCCATCTTCTCTCGTCCCCCAGCACCCAGTAAAGGGTTAAAAAGAAACAGTTGGCATTTGTACCCTAGACATTTCCTAGACATTAGTTGTGTCCTACTCTTCGTGACCCCATGGTCCAGAGCATGCCAGGCACTCCTGTCTTCCACTGCAGTTTGGTCAAACTCATGTTGGTAGCTTCGAGAACACTATCCAACCATCTCATCCTCTGTCGTCCCCTTTCCCTTGTGATCTTTCCCAACATCAGGGTCTTTTCCAGGGAGTCTTCTCTTCTCATGAGGTGGCCAAAGTATTGGAGCCTCAGCTTCAGGATCTGTCCTTCCAGTGAGCACTCAGGGCTGATTTCCTTAAGAATGGAGAGGTTTGATCTTCTTGCAGTCCATGGGACTCTCAAGAGTCTCCTCCAGCACCATAATTCAGAAGCATCAATTCTCCAGCGATCAGCCTTCTTTATGGTCCAGCTCTCACTTCCATATATCACTACTGGGAAAACCATGGCTTTAACTATACGGACCTTTGTCGGCAAGGTGATGTCTCTACTTTTTAAGATGCTGTCTAGGCTTGTCATCGCTTTTCTCCCAAGAAGCAGGCGTCTTTTAATTTCATGGCTGCTGTCACCATCTGCAGTGATCATGGAGCCCAAGAAAGTAAAATCTCTCACTGCCTCCATTTCTTCCCCTTCTATTTGCCAGGAGGTGATGGGCCCAGTTGTTCTTTCTCCCATCTTCTCCCGCCCCCCAAAACGCAGTAAAAGGTTAACAAGAAACAGCTGGCATTTGTGCCCTAGACATTTCCTAGGGGAGTGTTATTTGGAAAGTGATGGAGTATTTTAAAAGAGATCTAAGCTGAAAAACCTCGGGAGTGTATTGATTAAACAGAGCTTGGTATTGATATTCACGTAAAATTCAAGGTGGCGTTTTGCTCCGCACACGTAATGCACACACAAAAAGAGGGAGGTAGCTTTCTCTGTGTCATGAAATCCAATAAACCTGTTTAATCATTTGGTGTTTGTATATGCACAGAGAGACTGGTGATCTTTTCGCACACAGAGGAATTTTTCCTAAGGATTTGTAACGGAAAACAGCAATGGTGTGAGCTGTGCATAAAAGGCAGGGGTGGGGAATAAATTCGATTCAGTTTGGATTTATAGGCAGTCCTACCCAATCTGCATAGGGACGCGGGTGGCGCTGTGGGTTAAACCACAGAGCCTAGGACTTGCCAATCAGAAGGTCGGCGGTTCAAATCCCTGCAACGGGGTGAGCTCCCGTTGCTCGGTCCCTGCTCCTGCCAACCTAGCAGTTTGAAAGCAAATCAAAGTGCAGGTAGATAAATAGGTACCGCTCCGGCGGGAAGGTAAACGGCGTTTCTGTGTGCTGTTCTGGTTTGCCAGAAGCGGCTTAGTCATGCTGGCCACATGACCCTGAAGCTGTACGCCGGCTCCCTCGGCCAATAAAGCGAGATGAGCGCCACAAGCCCAGAGTCATCTGCGACTGGACCTAATGGTCAGGGGTCCCTTTACCTTTACCCAATCTGCACTTTCCAGAACTATATGCAAACCAACACATGGCTATCCTTCGAAATCTGCACTTTCCTAAATTTCACAGGGCAGTTCTCCAGCCACTCAGTGTGTACAAAAGTGCACGTACCAGGCTAAAGTGTGCAGGAAAATGCACGTATTCGTGAAAATAACCCGTAGAAGTGCCTTATATTAGAAAAAATGACAGAGGTGTGCATATTAGAGGAAACGCTACACAGATACAGGTTTATTAGGAGAAGTTCACTCCACCATGAAGAAAGCTGGCTGTATTTGGGACTTCTTAGTTTAGAGCAAAGACAAGTAAGAGACCTGATAGAAATGTATAAAATTATTCATGTCATGGAGAAAGAGGACAAGGGAAAGTTTTTTCTCTGTCTCTCATAACATTAGATGTCATGGACATTTAACAAAGCTGAATGTTGGAAGATTCAAGACAGACAAAGCAAAGTACAGTGGTACCTCTGGTTACATACTTAATTCGTTCCGGAGGTCCGTTCTTAACCTGAAACTGTTCTTAACCTGAAGCACCACTTTAGCTAATGGGGCCTCCTGCTGCCGCCGCATCGCTGGAGCATGATTTCTGTTCTCATCCTGAAGCAAAGTTCTTAACCCGAAGCACTATTTCTGGGTTAGCGGAGTCTGTAACCTGAAGAATATGTAACCTGAGGTACCACTGTACATCTTCATGAAGTGCATCATTAAACTGTGGAACTCCCTCCCACAGGAGGCCCTGAAGGCGACCATTGTGGGTGGCTTTAAAAAAGGATTAGACCTTCTGAGACAATAATGCCCATCTACACCACAAAGAACTCATAACCCACCTACTCTCAGCAGCCAGAAGCATCATAGCCAGACATTGGAGAGACCTGTCAGGAGTAAGCATGGACCAATGGTACCAAATAGTATGGGGAAAAGCCCTACTAGAAAAATTAACCAATAAACTGAAATTGACATGGGGGCAAATAGAAGAAGACGCCTTCACCCCGGTATGGCTCCCCTTTATCACATACACAGCCCAACAAGACAACGACAAAAATCCACCAACGGCATACAAATCAGTATGGCTGACCTGATCCAAAACACCCACCCACCCCACTCACACATGAAAACAAAGACCACCACAGCCAACCACAAATGAACAACCACATCCGAGGCCAACCCCAGCCTCTCTCACCACCAAAGGAACACAAGTGGACAGCAAAGAACCTGCACAAGCAACGCTGACACCAAACCCTACATATAGTAAGTAAAATAGAAACATCGCCACCTGACCCCCCACCCCCACCCATCTCCCCCACCCCTCCACCTCTTTCCCTCTTTTGTTCCTAATGTCTCAACAAATGAAACTGATTTGTAAAAATGTTTCATGGAAAAATACATATATATGAGAGAGAGACATTGCACACACTTTTGTAAATCAAGAAAATATTTATTTTTTTATTTTTTTAAAGGATTAGACAAATTCATGGAGGGAAAGAGGGCTATCAGTGACTACCAGCCATGGTGGCTGTGCTCTGCTTCTACAGATTGAACGAGCAACGCTTCCAAAGACCTATTGCGGGAAACCACAGGAGGGGATGAGAGCGGATTTTCTGCTCGAATCCTGCTTGCAGCTTCCCCACAGGCATCTAGACCGCCTCTCCTGGTATGCCCCGCGGAGGACCTTAAGGTCCACAAATGACAACATTTCGGAGGTCCAACGTTGCAAGGTGGTTAGATTGGTCTCAACTAGGGCCAGGGCCTTTTCAGCACTGGCCCCGACTTGGTGGAACGCTCTGTCACAAGAGACTAGGGCCTTGCGGGACTTGACATCTTTCCGCAGGGCCTTAAAGACAGAGCTGTTCCGCCTGGCCTTTGGTTTGGACTCAGTCTGACCCTTATGTTGCCCTCCCCTTATAGTCTTGATCTATTGGCTACTTTTAAAATGAGGCTGCATTTTAAATTACACATTAACCTGTATTTTAAATTGGTCCCCCCCCCCCCTTATTATGTTTTTACTGTGATTTTATTGGTGTTAGCTGCCCTGAGCCTGGCTCTGGCCGGGGAGGGCAGGGTATAAATAAAATTTATTATTGTTAATTATTATTATTAGTTGGCCCCTGGACTAGATGAGGCATTGGCCTGATCCAGTAGGCTCTCCTTACGTTCTAAAGTGGCACAAACTGTATTGTAGTCCTGCTCTTCTAAAAACAAACCAACCACCAGGCTCTACAAAGACAACAGTTGTCTGTACCAAACTTAGTAGCGATAAACTGTATGGGGTCACGTGAATTGTGCAATTTTTTTTGTG
The DNA here is from genome assembly GCA_034642415.1 of Podarcis siculus. Lineage (NCBI taxonomy): Eukaryota > Metazoa > Chordata > Lepidosauria > Squamata > Lacertidae > Podarcis > Podarcis siculus. The sequence continues at coordinate 6,477,598 of JAXCMG010000017.1, read as the reverse complement.
TTTTTGTGTGAAAGGGGGGGGGACTACAAATCAGAACAAGAAAGGGGCCCATCCCACGAGTTTCAGATAATCCTGTTCCCCACCCCTCCCCCTCCCCCCAAGAATTTGGGACAGAAAAGCGTTCCTGCTGAGCTGGCTAAAAATCCCCCCTCCACTCCGATTGTCCCTGTTAATTGGGGTGAGTGAGCCTTCATCCCGCTGAAACGCTGTAGATGGAGATTGAAAAGGAGCTTACGGGTGAGGAGAGCGCAAAGGACGGGCCAGCTCTGTCGTGTGAAAGAGGGGACACAACAAGGCGTCAGAAGAAGCTAATATATAAATGAAAATATCAGCTTGATCCTTCGCTTGGGCTTTTTGATGCTTTCAGGAGCGCATTAATTCCGGCAGCTTGGCCTCCTTCATTAATTAAATGGTCAAGGGGCTCTCCATGCGCAGTACCAGCCCTGCCACCCAACGATGAAAGGCCCATGTTGATATCTTTATTCCCCGTTGCACAATTGCCTTTGGGGCCAGCATTCAGGAGGAATTACTTCGGCCTCGGTGGATTTCAAGAGTTCCCAGCTCCTCACAATAGCTGCCTTAATAGGTGATTCAGTGGCTATTTACGCTGGCGTAGACCCATTGGCTGAAGTGAGGCTCACCTAATATCTGAGAAAGGGCCTTGCTGACAAGTCTCCTTGATGTCCCCGCTAACACAAAACCTCAGAAACTTGAAGGTGGATCTCATTATTCCACGGGCTTCCTTTCATCTTTTGCTCAATTAAGTGAGGGGCTGTTTTAATATTGTAAATGGTGCCCAATGGGATTTAATTTTAGGGTTATGCTAATAGGTCTCCCTTAACAACCCCAGTGGGGCTGTCCCTGCCTCTTCTTCCCTCCAGAGCAACTGTGTGTTTCAGTGTTTCAGGGGTACGTATTGTTTAGTTTCATTCTTCAAGGCCGGATGCTAGCTTTGATTCATTGTCAGATTGACCAGACACTGGATTTATGGAAGAACCAATTGGATCACTCCAATCAACGCACACTTCACACTACCACCATAAATCTATATTTAGCTGGTGGTTCCATAGGACATGAATCGGCTTTTTTGGCCAGATGGGTTGTCCCAGTGCTATTTCTCTAGAAAAAAGGGTGCCGGAACTCACCAGGAATACCTCCCTCCCTTGTTTTCTTATAATGGCAATGGCACCCACCTGAGAGGTGCCAGAATCGAGTTCTGATTAGTTCTGGCGGGGGGGGGGGCTTGGTTGTCACCAACATTGTACTCAATGCGAAGCTTCAACAAATCCTGGCTCCTTTACAACATGTGTACACATGTGTGCACCCTGATTGTACTCTGAACAAAGCATTTTAGCAAGTATTCAGAAAGAAGGTGTAGGTAAAGTTTCTGAACCACTCTCCCTCATGTTGTATAGACAAATACAGTGGTACCTCGGGTTAAGTACTTAATTCATTCCGGAGGTCCGTACTTAACTTGAAACTGTTCTTAACCTGAAGCACCACTTTAGCTAATGGGACCTCCTGCTGCCGCCGCTCTGCCGGAGCACGATTTCTGTTCTCATCCTGAAGCAAAGTTCTTAACCTGAAGCACTATTTCTGGGTTAGCAGAGTCTGTAACCTGAAGCGTATGTAACCTGAAGCGTATGTAACCCGAGGTACCACTGTATTATAAGCCAAAGGAGTAGAAGTCATGAAAAGAAAGGGACAGAGATGGATCCTAGGCATTAGAATATTCCTGAACAGATGTTCTGACTAAGCACGGAAGAACATTGAGGAATCCAGAATTCTATGTACGTGTTTGGAAGACAGGAAAACGCACATGTTTCCTTTGAAATTTCCAGTGCCCAGTGCAGGCACACAGTGCAACAACTGCGGATAGAGGATATTTTGTTTTCATTCTAAAAATATTCATACTTTTTTTCAACCAAAAGAAGGTGGAGCAGAGCCATAGCTGTCAACTTTTCCCTTTTCCTGTGAGGAATCCTATTTGGAATAAGGGAATTTCCCTTTAAAACAGGGAAACATTGACAGCTATGAGCAAAGCAGATCACGAGGAGTCTTAGGTTGTTGTTTTAAATACTTTGCGTGTCCATGTCTGATCTCACTCCTTTCTAAAATTTATTTATTGGTGTGTGTTTTCTTTTTGCAAATCTACCAAGGAATAAAATAAAATAAGATTTGGATTCAGGGGGTTTTCTCAGGATGGTGGAGGGCACATGTGCTGTGTCCCATTGGTGCAATGGCGGCGGAAATGGTCTGTGGGTGGGTGGGTGCAGAAATGTGGGGGAGGGGTCCGAGTAGGTCCAGGGGTGGGGAAGGGAGAAATGTACCTATTTTCATCTGAGGAATGTTGGAGGGTATGTTGGTGGGTCTAAGCAGGATGAAGTATGTGTTGTGGAGGACAAGGAAAGTGTCTTCTTAGTGGTGGCTCCAGGCATGTGGAACTCCCTACTGAGGTGTGTCTGGCCCCATTTCTTTATATTTTTAGGAGATAGTTGGAAGGGAAGAGACCTGACTGGGCAAATGGATTAGTTGCTGCCACTATTGATAAATTGCTATTTAGTGAGTTGTTTTGAGTTGTTGTGTTTTTAAAGGGGTGTGTTATTTTATAGATTTTCTGTATTCCTTTCATTCATTTATTTGACTTTGTCGCAAACCGCCCTTTGGCCTGAGCAAAGGGCGATAAACGAACCGTCTAAGCAACAACAGCAAAAGCTGTTTCTCCTTAATATATGTTGAAACTTCTTGTTCTGCTAATAGAGCATAACTGTTGCACATACAGTATTTACTGGCATCCTTGCTGGTGTCTTGTCTATCTACCTACATTATTTTTAGCCGGTGCTTTTAAAAGGCTTTGTTTATCTGACAACTTAAAGTGATGGTTTCCCCTGCAAGGAAATAAAACAAGAAAACATGCATAAGCTGGCTATTATTATCATCGTCATCAATGTATCAAATTAACGGGCAGATTTCATGCCACTAAATTGCCTGTTTATTTTAAAGTCCACTTGCAGTTGGAACTTAGAAGAAATAATCTAAATTAGAGGCATAGACAAACAAGCAGCTGGATTCTTCCTAGAGATGCGAAGGCCCTCCAAAACCCAGAAGAAGATTAGGGGAAATGCTCCCACAAAATGGGGGTGGGGAACCCCCCCCCCAAAAAAAAATATTCGGGGGGGGGGGGAAATCTGGAATCTTTCTAGTGTTTTTCCGGACCTTCACATCTCTAACCCCTTTCCAGCTATTACCAATCAGAGAAGCAAGTCACCTTTCCTAGTCTGATTAACACCTGAAATTTAGCAATGGTAGCAAGCGAAGATTCCTGCTTTCCAAGCTAACAAGTCCTCTATTTCAAATACTGTCTGCCAAGAGAGTTTCAGCGCAGTAGCATCCCTCCAAGCAAGCCTACAGTCATTAGACTTTCCTCCATTTGATCCAGAAAGAACAGGTGTCAGGTTAAGGGCAATGCACCTTGGTGCTGGTAGGAGCTGCCTGAGTTGCTGTTCATAGGCAGATCTTTCTTCCATCACCTCCAAACCAAAAGTAACATGAGTAGACCTGGCAGTGAAGGCCTGTAGGATACTGAGGATGCAGCAACTGGAAGCAATTTCATGTGGTGGCTCCAGTGGCCTAAGTGTGCATCGGACCTCAGGCATGTATATGGGCCAGTGGTGTAATGGTTAGAGCGTCGGACTAGGACCTGAGAGGTAACGGTAAAGGGACCCCTGACCATTAGGTCCAGTCGTGGCCCACTCTGGTGTTGTGGTGCTCATCTCGCTTTAATGGCCGAGGGAGCCGGCGTTTGTCTGCAGACAGCTTCCAGGTCATGTGGCCAGCATGACTAAGCTGCTTCTGGCAAACCAGAGCAGCGCACGGAAACGCCGTTTACCTTCCCACCGGAGCGGTACCTATTTATCTACTTGCACTTTGACATGCTTTCGAACTGCTAGGTTGGCAGAAGCAGGAAGCGAGCAACAGGAGCTCACCCCGTCGCTGGGATTCGAACCGCCGACCTTCTGATTGGCAAGTCCTAGACTCTGTGGTTTAACCCACAGTGCCACCCGCGCCCCAGGACCTGAAAGACCAGGGTTCAAATCCCCACTTGGCCATGAAGCTCACAGGGTGTCCTTGGGCTAGTCACTGGGTTAACTAGGGTTGCCATGTGTACGGAATTTACCAGACATAGCTGGTATACGGCAGCAGGAAAAAAGTATTGGGGGGGGGGCAATTTTTGACAATTTATATGGCAATAAAAAGTATTTTATTTGGCAATTTTCCTAAAAAACCCCCAACAAAAAACAGCTCAAAAAAATTGAAGGGGGAAAAAAAGCTCAACAACTTTGGGCAACTTTTTTTGTCCGGACTTTCACTTTTTGAAATATGGCAACCCTAGATTAATGGAGCTGTTTCCTTGAAGGAAAAGTTGGAATATAAATGAAATGAATAAAAATAAATGATAAAATAATGTGTGGCTCGCAAAGTTATTGTCCAAGTTCCTACTGTTGGAAAGTATTGCCTGAGTGCATACAGCACTTTTGAATTTGATGGCGTTTCGGAGATCACGATTCTGAATTGTAACAACCCGTCACTGGGTGCCACTGAAACGTGGGCTGTGAATTTCTCTGATTTTTAGCGAGTAGCTAAAAGTTTTCCCGATGTGCAGGAGTCTTGGGCAGTTTGACATGAACTGGCCGTTCAGGTGCCAAACTCCAAATGCCGGATTAGGCCATTCCTGAGATCAGCACCTGCCCACTGAAATTGTGGCAGGGCCTGGGCCTCTATCCAACATCATTCTCTGCCCCTGCAGATTCAGGAGCGGCCTTTGTGAATGCTAATTTGCTTGTGCTGGCTTGTTGTCTTTTGCGAAGGTAGCCAGCCGCTTAGTTGTGAAGAACAGCTCAGCATGTGCCGGAATTAAATCACCCTGTTGGAGGCCTACCTTGGTTTTTTATTATTATTTACAACTGAAAACATGGTTGGGAGGGCAGGGGAAGCTTATGTAGAGTTTCCTTCTGCCTCTCCCTCCTTCGCAATGGCGTCCTGCAACGATACGCTCATTTTGTGCCAAGTCTGGAAAAGAATTTACTTGGACAGCACCGACTCTTGATTGTTTACTCAAGGGATGCTGCTGCTGAGGATCCATCGAAAAACAAAATTAAACCTGCTTTCTTCAACGAAATCTGACCTGAACTGCAACTCAACCTCTGCTTGGCAAGGGCAGAAGAAGCTGCACCGTGCAATTTAGGGTCTGTTTTCAACACCAGGAAAGAGCATAGGAAAATGTGGGTCTCAACATGGCTTTGCATTTTTCCTTCCCACGATGAATTCATGCATCCCCTCCTGGTGCTGTGGATTCGGGATCAGCTGGTGGTCCCTCTCCTGATCAACGGGTGATCCACCAACCCGTACGCAGCTTCTCAGGCCACATAGGGTGGTCTGGCAGGGGATGGATCAACCTCCAGGGTCTGGAAAGAAAAGGGGGCAGGATGGGGTCTGAAGGAATATGTATTATACGAATGATGAGCTGTGCTTGGTGGGTCTCAGGTCAAGAAGGCCTGCCCTGGGAATCATAGAACTGTAGAGTTGGAAGGGACCCCAAGGCTCATCTAGCTGGAATCTCAGCTATAACATCCATGACAGGTGTCCATCCAACCTCTGCTTAAAACAGAGGAAGGAGAATCCACAGCCTCCCAAGAGAGTCCATTCCACTGTTCCACAGTGGAATCTCCTTTCTTGAATCCATTAGCTTGAGTCCTACCCTCCAGAGCAAGAGAAAACAAACTTATTCCCTCCTCCATGAGACAGCCCTTTAGATGCTTGAAGATGGCTCTCATATCTCCTCTCAGTCTCCTCTTTTCCAGGCTAAACATACCCAGCTCCTTCAACCGTTCCTCATCAGGCTTGGTTTCCAGGCCCTTCATCATCTTGGTTGCCCTCCAAGAGATTGCTCCATATTTGACACAATCTTATGAGATAGCACTTCCACTTGTACAGACTGCAAAGTCCTTCATCTCAAGCTGTGGATATCCCATTAATGGCATACCTGGCAATCCTAAATTAGTGATATATACATCACTAATTTGAGATTTAAGGAAAGGTTTTTCTAGCCCCTAAAGTTCTTATGTACAACTCAGCCCTGAAGGTATCTCAGAAAGCAGAGACATGAGCTGAGCAGGACTCCTGGGAGTAAAATGTGACCAGCCTAAATGGTTGCTCATCATCAAGATTTATAACAAGGGGTGGCGGCTTTCTTCAGCCCAGGGACCACATCCCCTTCTGCTCAAGCTTCTGAGGGCCACATGCCAGTAGTGGGAGGGGCCAAAGAAAAAGTAGGCGGAGCAATGAATGTAACCGTTACCTTCCTGCAGTGGAGTAGTTCCTACAGAAGCTCCCACAGCCCCCTCTGTCCTCCAACAAGACTAGTAAGGGGCATTATCAGAAGTTCCTTTCTTTGCTCTCCTGTAGTCCAAAACATCTCTAGAGTTTCTCCCAAGGAACATATTGGCACATGGTGTCCTTTGTGCGGTCTGGGGCCGTTGTTCTGCTCACACAGGCTCCAAGTAGACCAGAGAAAATCATAAAGCATCTCATTGGGTGGCACCAGATCTCAGTGGCAGAACATCTGCTTGGCATGTAGAAGGTCTTAAGTTCAATCCCCGGCATCTCCACGCAGGGCTGGGAGGGAGTCCGTCGCTGCAGCCCTGGAGAGATGCTGCCGGTTTGTGTAGACAACACTGGGCTTGATGGACCAATGGTCCGACTCAGAACAGGATTGCTTCCTAGGGCTCCTTCCTTCCCACCTCCTTGTTCTTGGAGCCAGTTCTGTGCAACGTCTCTCTCTGCCAGCAGCCCAGATGATATTTACACCAACGTGCTGACATTAAGCGCTTGTCCATGCCGCATGAGCAGCCGCCGGTGACGAGGCAGCCCCCTCCTCTCGACAAATAGCAGGCGCACAAACAGGGCTGCGGTTCCAACAACCTGCCGGGCTATTGCAGAGCTGTGCTGATTCAAGAGGAAATTGTTGCGAGTGTGGGTGGGTGTGGGGAAAGCAACATGCTAAACAGCCCTGCCTGTGCCAAGAAGGCCCTTCCTTCCCTCTTTGTGCTTCTGTTTGTTTGCTTCCACCCAAACAGGGAGAAAACATCAACATGCCTGGGTTGTGTTTACCCCAGTGCAGCAGACTGGCTTGCATTTTTGGAGAGCTGGCGGTTCTGGCGTTGAACTGGATTAGCACACGCCCCCAACTATTTAACGCAGCAATCATATTTTAAACAGGAATGACTATGAATTCACTAACAGGAGTTTTGCGGGGATGGATAGCATAAGATCAGGGAACGTTATCAGGGCTGCATTAACAGCGGGGTTGTGGGGAAAGTTAACAGCACTCACTGAAACATCCCCTTGGGGGAAAGGATGCTTATACCAGCAGTAAAGGTAAAGGGACACCTGACCATTAGGTCCAGTCGTGACCAACTCTGGGGTTGTGGCGCTCATCTCGCTTTAGTGGCCGAGGGAGCCGGCGTACAGCTTCCGGGTCATGTGGCCAGCATGACTAAGCCACTTCTGGCAAACCAGAGCAGTGCACAGAAACGCTGTTTACCTTCCCGCCGGAGTGGTACCTATTTATCTACTTGCACTTTGACGTTCTTTTAAAACCGCTAGGTTGGCGGAAGCTGGGACTGAGCAACAGGAGCTCACCCCATCGCGGGGATTCGAACTGCCGACCTTCTGATCGGCAAGTCCTAGGCTCTGTGGTTTAACCCACAGCGCCACCCGTGTCCCTGTTATACCAGCAGTGAGTAGGGACAAAGGATGCATATACCCAGTGCTTTTCCCCCTAGGGGTACGCAGGGGTACGCATACCCCTAAACATTTTGTGAATCTTTGTACTTTTGTTAATTTACTGTACAGTGGTACCTTGGGTTAAGAACTTAATTCATTCTGGAGGCCTGTTCTTAACCTGAAACTGTTCTTAACCTGAGTTACCACTTTAGCTAATGGGGCCTCCTGCTGCCGCCGCACAATTTCTGTTCTCATCCTGAGGTAAAGTTCTTAACCCGAGGTACTATTTCTGGGTTAGCGGAGTCTGTAACCTGAAACGTCTGTAACCTGAAGCGTCTGTAACCTGAGGTACCACTGTATTTTCCCCAATTTGAACTATAAAACAGTGGTTTTCTTGAGACAAAATGAGAGTACCCCTAAACATATATTTTTTTTGGGGGGGAAGCACTGCTTGTACCCGGGGTTAAACAAATCAGGCCCCCAGTACCTGAAAGGCATCAACATCGACTTCATTGGACTGGTCATGTTGTTTGGATGCCTGATCATTGTCTTCCAAAGCATCTACTCTATTCCGAACTTAAAAATGGAAAGCATAATGCTGGTGGTCAACAAAAGAGGTTTAAAGACTCTCTCAAAGCAAATCTTTTAAAAAATGTAATATAAAAAACCGACAACTGGGAAACACTGGTCTGTGAGCGCTCCAATTGGAGAACAGCCTTTACCAAAGGTGTCATGGGCTTTGAAGACGCTCAAACTCAGAACGCAAGGGAGAAATGTGCCAAGAGGAAGGCACATTTGGCAAACCCTCACCGTGATCAACTCCCACCTGGAAACCTATGTCCCCACCGTGGAAGGATGTGTGGAACTGGCCTCCACAGTCACTTACAGACTCACGGTTAAAATCATATTTATGGAAGACTTGGCTACAAGTGATTGCCAAAGAAGAAGAAGAAGAAGAAGAAGACCTGAAAGGTTTCCACCTCCTCTACAGACCCTCTTCAGGTGCTAAGAGGGGGTTCTCTTGTAGCTTCACTGTCCTCTTGTAGTTTCTCTGCACAATGACAGTTCCCAGGATTCTTGGGAGGGCCAAGTCAAGTGCTTCTAATGTGCTTAAAATGGAAGATGTCTACACAGCCCAGGGTGCTAGCCTAGGTAGACCTTTGGGCCTGATCCAGCATCTCCCTCTCCCCTCTTGTGTTCTTACATTAAACCACCTGGTGACATTGAAGCAAAGGAACTCATGAAAAAAGAGGGGATGGGGAGAGAGGGGGGGTTGGTTTTATGACCCCACGTCTACGAGGGAAAGGATCGCTTTTCATTCCCTTTCAGCGTTTTGCTTGATTGTGTCATATAAGCTATAAAGGGAATTCCGCAGAGATCTATAAAATGCAGCCTGGGATGCTCAGCGTAAGTATTCTGTCACCACACCCATTTTATATCCTGCTGGATATGTTGATGTAGCAGCCTGGCTTCTGCCACCTGTTTTTGCAGCCCTGCAGCTCTTGGGCTTGGCATGCTTCGGAAAGGCTTTTGCAGAAATAGGTACTGAATTGGGGGAGGGGAGGGGAATCCTGTACCAGGAATTCTCGAGATTCTAAATCTGCAGAGCTCATTGCACCGAAGCAGAGGATGAGTCAGTGCACTGTGATGTATCTTAGTCTACCCATATGGAATCACTGAGCAGGGCCTGCGGAAGCTGTTTTGCTGCCTGCTTCCTCCCCTCCACCCCCCATTAGGGGTGGACAGGCTCTTCAAAGTTTGGTTCATCCCAGGTCTCAGAGGGGATGGGGCTAAGGCCATAGCCATGCCATATACAGTGGTACCTCGGGTTAAGTACTTAATTCGTTCCGGAGGTCTGTACTTAACCTGAAACTGTTCTTAACCTGAAGCACCACTTTAGCTAACAGGGCCTCCCGCTGCTGCCATGCTGCCGGAGCACGATTTCTGTTCTCACCTGAAGCAAAGTTCTTAACCTGAAGCACTATTTCTGGGTTAGCGGAGTCTGTAACCTGAAGCGTATGTAACCCGAGGTACCACTGTACAGTCATACCTCAGATTACAGCCACTTCAGGTTGGGTTACGGACCCGCCGAAACCCGGAAGTACCGGAACGGGTTACTTCCAGGTTTTGGCGGTCATGCATGCGCAGAAGCACCGCTGTGGGTTGCGAACGCTGCGGGTTGTGAACATGCATCCCTCACAGATCACGTTCGCAACCCGAGCATCCACTGTATTCAATACACATGGCTTCCCCATCAGATAATTATGGGAACTGTAGTTTCGTTGAGGGTGCTGGGAATCATTCACAGAAATTTCTTTTTTTCTCCCCCCCCCCTTTTTAATACTTTATTGACAATCTTATACAACAAATATAGCATACATCTTCTTTAACTAAACATGAGTATAAATCTTATAAACAAAACAACAACCATATACAAGTAATACTCCATTTGTTAACAAACAATAAATTAATTTATATTTCTACTATCTCTTGTTTTCTTCTCTATTTATTAACATAGATTAAAAAACAAAAAACACATAATTGGACTTTCTATCATTTCCCGATGTGTGTTTTCCTTCTGATGGTGAATATTCCTAACCTTATTAGTGTATCCTTTGTTTCCATTCTAATGCATTCTTAGAACAGTACTTAACCTTTGACTTATTTCATTTATATTAAATGCTGCAATCATGCGAGAAAATGTTGTAGGGGTGATATTAGAGCTGTGTAGACAGTCTTCTTTCAGGTTATAGACCACTTTAATGTATGCGTTCAGGACACGCAACCGTTCTGGGAAAGGGAAACTGGAGCTATTTGGGGTGATTTTACTTCTTCCTTGTTTGAACCATGATGCCCAAACCACCCTTTCCCATTGGATCAGCCCCACCCTCTCAAAAAAGCCTCAGGCATCTCGGTCGCTCTCTTTCCGAACTACGGAATTCTGTATTTTCCTATATACCTCTGTATTTTTCTAAGTCCTTGGGCTTTGCAAAACATGAGGCTGTCCTAAAAGCTGCCTACACTGAAGTGCTCTGGATTGTTTTTAGTTAAACCACAGCAGTGGATAATTTTTTCTTTAAAAATAAAAACAAAAACTTCATTGCTCTACTTTAACAACACCCCCCCCCACACACAAAAGAATCCAGAAATCTCCAGAACTCCACAGGCAGCATTCTAGACAGCCTCACTTTATAAGACATATCAAAGATCTGGAAAGTTCTAGGTCAGCAGGGTTTGTGGGAGGATATGAACAAGCACTGCAATGGGAAGGCTGATTATAAATAAGGGATTACAAAGGAAAGTGAATCCCTTTTACTTCCTTACCCAAAGCCCCTGACACTTGATTTGTCTATATTCTTGCAGGCTTAATCCGCTCTGAGGGGCTTGTAAATTTCACCCACTTTGGCCAAAGAGGGGGAAAGTGATAGCTGTTTTGAAATTATAGTGAATTGGGATCACATAGTATCATTCATACCGAGTGGTTTAGAACCTGAAACACAGACTAGAGGCAGAAAGAGCACAGAGGGATTCAGAAACAGACTGGAATTTTAAAAAGTGCAGCAGCTATGGATGCAAAGCGAAGTCTGGGGCCCAATGTATAAACAGGAGGAAGTATTTTAGCACCTTTTGATTAATTTTCAATCTTCATACTCTAGAATCAACTGCTCTGGAAGTGAAACGACAGTTTCTGCCCGGGATGTAATCTTTACGCCCTAAATTAATCCAAATAAATGAATCTCGCATTGACAGAGACCACTATCCTGTGTAAGGTTACACACATCTAAATCGCATTGAAGTCAATGGGATTTACAACCCCTGTGAAATGTGTGCAGGATTGCAGCCAGCTTCTTGATTAAGAACTTCCTTAAGGCCTTTCTTTCTATTATTTTCCAGTCGCATAGGTTTCGTTTGCATGGGGAAATGAGACCAGCTTAATCTGAGCTAATTAGAACTGTGGGTTTCATATGGAATATTTCAGATTAGCGCCATGCAGATAATTCAGATTGCCATTATGCAAATGATTTTAATACGGATTACATTTCCCCAAATTGACATAACATCATTTCCAACTTATATTTTGATCATCATTCACCTTTGGACAGGTAGGCAGGAGGGTCCTATGCTCAGTTTTTTGTGTTGATGATTTAGAGAGCTGCTTCTTCATCTTCGTCCCTTTGTTAAACTTTGGATTTTAAAAGATATACATTATTAACTTAAGATAAGTGATTTCGGTTTTGTGTTCAGTGGACTTGGTAATTCTACCATGGAATTTAAGCTGACCTCATCATCATCCCTTTCCTTTTGAATATGTATTTTGGAGTAAGTTAAGTTGCCTGAATATAAAAATCAAAGTTTTTATAGGCTTGCCTGCAGAAATTTATTGCCACGCTGCTGGTGACCTGGCAACATACTCTGCCTGCTTCATTCTGCTTTGGGAAAGGTGGTTCTGTTGTGGATTGCCTGATTTGACACTCGTGTAGGAAAACAGTCCAAATCTGTTTGACTGAGGAACCTTTGACCTTCCAGAACTTGCTGAACTACAACTCCCATCAGGCCAAGCAAGCATAGCCAATAGCCAGGGATGATGGGAGTGGTGGTAATAATGATGATGATGATGATGATGTTATTATTCATACCCCGCCCATCTGGCTGCTCTTCCCCAGCAACATCTGAAGGACCAGAGTGATGTTGGACGAAGCTATGGTTGCACCACCAACCATCAGCAAAACAGGTCATAGGAAGAGGCCTGCTAAGTAAGAGCAGAAAAGACTAACGCAGTATCCTGTTACCCACAGTGACTCACCAGATGTCTATAGCAAGCCATAAGCTGAATACCTGGGAGGTAGCTCTCTCCTATGGTGGTGGTCCACTGCTGCCTCTGAGCCTGGAGTTTCTCCATGGCCACCATAACTAGTAATCATTATGGCATCACTGATAGCCCCTGAGATGGTGGCTAGAAAGATGCTCTCACTGAGTGACTAGGTGCGTACCTGACCCGTTTCCCCATCTATCACGCCTCTTATCATTTTGCTGCATCGCCAGGGTAGAACCAAAACTAGATGAGACCTCCTCAGAGGCAGGGAAGCACAAAGAATTCATCTGTAGTAAATGGAGAGGCAAACCGACCGGCTGTGCAGCTCCCGAGGAAAACATGGGTTGGGTCAGATTTGGCACTTCTTCGAACTCTTGGCCCCCAAAGCGTACGAGGACTGTACTCAAGGAAGCCTCCGTTATGCAAAGATGAAAAAGCAACAGAGGGTTTCCTCCGCTGCAACGTTGTGCTTCACGCATCCGGGAGCATCCGAGAGTCAATCTGAATTAACGCCCTGACGATTGCTCATTTCCTTTCGCTCGCTCAATTTTCCATCGCTGATTGATGAAGCGCCTTCCTCTGGGAATTGCCCAATTTATTTTTATTGTTAGCTGCTATAATAATACGGCTACTAATAATAGGCATGATAAGCAATCATCTAAAACATCCTGGGGTGTAGCCAACTAATGTTTACTCAGATTTAGCCCATTGAAATTAATGGACCCAAGTCAGTCATATCCATTCAGTTTAATGGATCTACTCTGAGTAATTACTGATGTTGGATACAACCCCTTGACTTCCCCAACCCCAATTTTGTCCTCTGCCTCCTGACCTCCCTTCTTCTTCTTCTTCTTCTTCTTCTTCTTCTTCTTCTTCTTCTTCTTCTTCTTCTTCTTCTTCTTCTTCTTCTTCTTC
>JAXCMG010000017.1:6413309-6464075 GCA_034642415.1 Podarcis siculus | reverse complement strand
TCTTCTTCTTCTTCTTCTTCTTCTTCTTCTTCTTCTTCTTCTTCTTCCTCTTCTTCATTGAATTGATACCCTGTCCTTCCTGAAAGAGCCCAGGGCAGCAGCCTCAATGTAACATGCGAAATTAAAGCTGTGAAATCCTGAGCATGCTTTACTTTGGGAGTAAGGCTGCAATTCTAGCCATGTCTACTCAGAAGTAAGTTCTATTGAATTCAAAGGAGCTTACTCCCAGGCAAGTGGAATTAGGACTCCAGCCTAAGGTTCAGCACTTTTTAAATTCTTAAACCTACTTTGTCGCCAACCCCTTTCGTTGGGTTTTAGTGATGCTGTCCTTGTTTTATGATCTTTTGCTGCCTCTTGATGGTTTTATCCTGTTTTTATGTGATCCTTGTGCTGTTCTAGTGAGTTGTTTATTATTAATTAGCTGAATTGTTTTTCGGTTTGATTGTATTTCTGCTGTATTGATTTTTAAAATGTGAAGTGCCCAGAGGTCATGGCTAATTGAGCAGTATATAAATGCTGTAAACAAACAATCTTACTTCCCATTTGCAAATTTGCAAAAATAATAACAATCTCTAGCGCTGGATAACCTGTTGCAAGTGGGATCTATGTATCTATCGACTGCGTTTCTTTTCCACTTTTATCTCCAAAGAGCTTGAAGGGGCAGGTATCCCCCTCCTCATTTAATCCCCACAACAATCTTGTGAGGTAGGTTAGGCTGAGAGGCGGTGACTGCAACTTCATGGCTGAGCGGGGATTTGAACCCTGTTCTCCCAGATCCTAGTCCAACACACTAACCACTACCCCACACTGGCTCTCTGGGGAAAGCCCTTTCGCTTGAGTATTGATCACTGTGCCTTCCAGAGTATATATTTCCTCTGTTCCTAGTCACAGGCATTTGGAGGGGTCAAGACAAAAGGTCAGCACTTTAGGGATAGGAGAGTATGCTTTGCCCCCCAGATCCTATCTATACCACTTGGCTAAACTGCGAGTGATCCAGGCCAAAGACCTGGCGAGCCAGCCTTGTTTGTCATCAAGAGAGGTTATGACAAAGGCCATTAATCTTCCCTGGGTTCTTCTCTTTCTTTTAAAAATAAATGCACCTCATAGAACGAACAATTTTCTCTGTGTTCCCAGTGATCAGTCTCTGTGAAGTCAAGTCCTTTATATCTATCCATCCCTCCATCCATCTCTCTGTAATAATCATTGGGATTCATCAATAAAGCCACTAGTCATTTTCTTTCCAAAGCTGTCATTAATCTCAGAAAGAGTGTGCAGTGGGACTCTACTTTTCCAAAGGAGGCAGCTTAGTTGTTGTTGTTGCTGCTGTTGTTGTTGTTGTTAAGTACTTGAAGGGTTTATCAATAAATCCCTTTTTCCCCCCCAATACTCATTGGGGACAGAGGAGAGGGGACACTGCAGGCATTTGCCTTTGTTGTTCCAACTGCCAAATAAATTGCCCGGTAGGTAAAGGTAAAGGTACCCCTGCCAGTCGTGTCCGACTCTAGGGTTGTGCGCCCATCTCACTTAAGAGGCCAGGGGCCAGCGCTGTCCGGAGACACTTCTGGGTCACGTGGCCAGCGTGACATCGCTGCTCTGGCGAGCCAGAGCCGCACACGGAAACGGCGTTTACCTTCCTGCTAGTAAGCGGTCCCTATTTATCTACTTGCACCCGGGGGTGCTTTCGAACTGCTAGGTGGGCAGGAGCTGGGACCGAGCAACGGGAGCGCACCCCGCCGCGGGGATTCGAACCGCAGACCTGACAATCAGCAAGTCCTAGGCGCTGAGGTTTTACCCACAGTGCCACCCGCGTCCCAAAATTGCCCGGTAGGGATGGACAAATCCATTACAGTGTCTCTCAATTTCTCATTTTTTCCAGCTTTAAGTTCACATTGCCAGTTTATGATAAATATACAGTGGTAACCTGGTTTGCATACGTCTTGGTTTGCAAAAGTTTTGGATTACAAATATGTCAAACCCAGAAGTGCGTGTCCCAGTTTGCAACCTTTTTTTGGATTACAACCCATTTTTTTGGAATACAAACAAAAAAAATTTGGAGGCCCAATTGGCGAAAGCGCGCCTTGGGTTACAACCTGTTTTGGTTTACAAACGGACCTCCAGAACGGATTATGGTTGTAAACCAAGGTACCACTGTATTTGTTTATTTTTAAAAGTTAAAAGCAGAGACATCACCTTGCCAACAAAAGTCTGTATAGTCAAAGCCATGGTTTTCCCAGTAGTGATGTATGGAAGTGAGAGCTGGGCCATAAAGAAGGCTGATCGCCAAAGAATTGATGCTTTTGAATTCTGGTACTGGAGGAGACTCTTGAGAGTCCCATGGACTGCAAGAAGATCAAACCTATCCATTCTTAAGGAAATCAGCCCTAAGTGCTCACTAGAAGGACAGATCGTGAAGCTGAGGCTCCAATACTTTGACCACCTCATGAGAAGAGAAGACTACCTGGAAAAGACCCTGATGTCGGGAAAGATGGAAGGCACAAGGAGAAGGGGACGACAGAGGACGAGATGGTTGGACAGTGTTCTCGAAGCTACCAGCATGAGTCTGACCAAACTGCGGGAGGCAGTGGAAGACAGGAGTGCCTGGCGTGTTCTGGTCCATGGGGTCACGAAGAGTCGGACACGACTAAACGACTAAACAACAACAACAACAAAAAGTTATCCCAGTAATTAATCAGCATTTTACTGTGCTTTTCTACAAATAGACACATTTTACTGCTCAGTTTTGCCATACACACACACACATCTTTGCAAGCCGTTTCCCCTTCCTTAACACATTTTCCCATGCACACCATGTATACAGTCACGTCTCAGAACTCAAACTGACTTCTGGAATGGATTACATTCGAGAACCGAGATACCACTGTATTTGAAATCATGTTGACTTGGGGACGAGGGGGATGGAAGGCAACGGTGCCCCAGCTGCAGTCAGCGTTGTGCCCGCGATCATTGGCTGATGTGAAATTAGCCGCAGATGTTCCTGCTGCCTCTCTGTTCCTTTCTTTTCACAGCCTGGGCTTTTCAGCCTGCCCTCACTGCGACCTTTCCATCTCCATAATAGATCCCTTCTTTCAAAAGCACCCATTCCCTTTCCGACTTTGACCTGGAGATATCAGGTCAATGTTACCATGATAAACCAAAGTACCCAGCCCCCACTGGGTATGAATTGACTTGCATTGGCACCGTACGAATACAGGGTTGCAACCAGAGGCACCAGATTATGAGGGCGATTGCGGGAGCCCCAACGTCACACATGCAACATCAAGATATCGGGAGGAGCCAGGGATGGAGCTGAACTTGGTGGCCACATGGCTTCAATGGCAGGCAGCGCCACCTCTGCCTCTCTTGGTGCTGCCAGGCCCAGACCATATGGGCCACTTGACCCGGGCCCCCAATTCCAAAGGGGGCCTCAGTCAGCATATTCACAATCGCAGGGGATGCACTGGGGCAAACGCGGAAGCGCAAAGGCGTAATTCAAGAATTCGCAGAAAAGAAAGCTAGGAAAGCATTTTTAAATGTAAATACTTAAAATAATCCTTTTCCCTATGTATTTTTTAAAAGCACTATTGTATATCTATATTTTCCATTTTGTCTTTATATGCAGATACGGTTCAATCCTTGAAATAAAATTATTTGTCAGCATAACTTTTGTGAAAATTATTTATATACTTACTTATTTATAAGACTTCAGTTATACCCAGGGTAAAAAGGGGGGGGCACATTATCTACCTGGCCTGGGCCTCTGCCTGGCTCTGCAAGGCCCTGGGTGCTGCTATTGGCAGCTTTGACCCACCTTCTCTGCTGCAGCATCAGCAGAAGGAACCAGCACCACGGTCAGCTCCACTCTTTGCCTTTCTGCTTATTTTTAACATCCGCCCCAGCCTCTACCCTCAAAATATAAGGTAAAGGGACCCCTGACCATTAGGTCCAGTCGTGACTGACTAAGGTTGCGGCGCTCATCTCGCTTTATTGGCCGAGGGAGCCGGCGTACAGCTTCCGGGTCATGTGACCAGCATGACTAAGCCACTTCTGGCAAACCAGAGCAGCGCACGGAAACGCCGTTTACCTTCCTGCCGGAGCGGTACCTATTTATCTACTTGCACTTTTGACGTGCTTTCAAACTGCTAGGTTGGCAGGAGCAGGGACCGAGTAAGGGGAGCTCACCCCGTCACAGGGACTCGAACTGCCGACCTTCTGATCGGCAAGTCCTAGGCTCTGTGGTTTAACCCACAGTGCCACCCTCAAAATATAGAGCCCCCCCAAAAGGGCTTGGTCCCCAGGAGCGGGCAGCCCTGGTCACAACAAGTAGTTTCTGTGCTCAGTTCTGTGCCCTCTCCCTGCTCCAAAACTACCTTTTAAAGGAGCTGAAATTCTAAGTCCGCAAGGTGATACAAAAAACCTGCTGGCTGCTCACACCCTCCAAGGAAGTCTCCAAGGAAACTTGGTCCATATTTGCCTGGGTCCTGTTGAAAAGATGCTCAGTCCATGCTGGCAACAGGAGACACATTATAACTTAACAGGATTTAATAGCTGTTGGTCTACAACATGGTTTTTGAGTGCTCATTTTGCAAACCGTATGCACCAGATAAAGAAATCCCTGTTTCTCGCATCTTGCTGCTTGTTGTTGTTTGAAAAAAAAGAGAACCACTATTTCACAAGTACATCATACAAGCGCTGGAGGATAAAGAATTTCAGGCTGCGAAAAAGCAACTAGGACATGTTGCCAAGGAAGTGATGGATGTCCATCTCACTGCTTTTAAAGCATATGTTTTAGAGACAGTAAATAATCAGCATATTGGTGACATATGGGGCTGTAATACAAGGAACTTTTCATCTTCCCAGTACGACTATGGGATATATTTTAATTGCTTTCCTTTTGAAGACCAAGGCCAGAAAATCACCAAACATTTTTTTTAAAGGCATCAAGTGCAATATGTATATTATATAGATGGCATGAGTAACAACCCCACAAGAAATTGCAGGGGCCATTTAACTATATATATCTATATCTATATCTATATCTATATCTATATCTATATATATCAGTACACACACACACAGACACACACACACACACACACACAGTGTAAGGCATAGAGGAGGTAGAACCTGTTTTACTGCAGAAGGCAGATCATGGAATGTAGGATTTAGCTAAACTGGCCACAAAGTGAAGGCGAAAACTGTATGTGACCCAGTGAAATAATTGGGCACATTGCTTGTTAGGCACAGGTCAATTCTGTGTCCAGGGCAGCTGTCTACCAGCTCCATCTGGTACGCAGGCTGAGACCCTACCTGCCCACTGACGGTCTCGCCAGAGTGGTGCATGCTCTGGTTATCTCCCGCTTGGACTACTGCAATGAGGTCTACGTGGGGCTACCTTTGAAGGTGACCCGGAAACTACAACTAATCCAGAATGTGGCAGCCAGACTGGTGATTGGGAGTGGCCGCTAAGACCATATAACACCAGTCCTGAAAGACCTACATTGGCTCCCAGTATGTTTCCAAGCGTGGGACGCGGGTGGCACTGTGGGTAAAAGCCTCAGCTCCTAGGGCTTGCCGATCGAAAGGTCGGCGGTTCGAATCCCCGCGGCGGGGTGCGCTCCCGTTGCTCGGTCCCAGCGCCTGCCAACCTAGCAGTTCGAAAGCACCCCCGGGTGCAAGTAGATAAATAGGGACCGCTTTCTAGCGGGAAGGTAAACGGCGTTTCCGTGTGTGGCTCTGGCTCGCCAGAGCAGCGATGTCACGCTGGCCACGTGACCCGGAAGTGTCTCCGGACAGCGCTGGCCCCCGGCCTATAGAGTGAGATGGGCGCACCAACCCCAGAGTCTGTCAAGACTGGCCCATACGGGCAGGGGTACCTTTACCTTTACCTACCTATGTTTCCAAGCACAATTCAAGTGTTGGTGCTGACCTTTAAAGCTCTAAATGGCCTCGGGCCAGTATACCTGAAGGAGCATCTCCACTCCCATTGTTCAGCCCAGACACTGTGGTCCAGCGCTGAGGGCCTTCTGGCAATCCCCTCACTGTGAGAAGTGATGTTACAGGGAACCAGGCAGAGGGCCTTCTCAGTAGTGGTGCCTGTCCTGTGGAATGCCCTCCCATCAGATGTCAAGGAAATAAACAACTATCTGACTTTTAGAAGACACCTGAAGGCAGCCCTGTTTAGGGAAGCTTTTAATGTTTGAGGCATTACTGTATTTTAATGTTTCATGTTTTATCGTGTTTTTTAATATTCTGTTGGGAGGCACCCAGAGTGGCTGGGGAGGCCCAGCCAGATGGGCAGGGTATAAGTAATAAATTGTTGCTGCTGCTGTTGTTGTTAGGGGTAGGGGAGAAATGTATTTTAGTTCACAGTTCAATGCAAAGTCATCTAATCTGCACTTTCTGAAACTGTATGTGAACTGAATCTCTGCAATCCTTTGAAATTCACGGATCTCTGAATTCTGCAGGGCAGTTCTTTGACCAAGAAAAATCATACAAAAAAAGTATATTAGGAGAAAGTGTGCATATATTAGTGAAAGTAGCATGCAAACGGCCATTATGTTAAGGAACATTGCTTGCCAAAGTGTGTGCATTAGGCAAAATGTCATATAATAGGGTTGTATCCAGGAAGTCAAACTCAGAGTAGACCTATTGAAATCAATGGAAGTAAGTTAGTCACATCCACTGACTTCAGTGGATCTATTCTGTGTATTATTTTGTTGGATTCAGACCTAAAATGCTGGTGAATTTTCTCAAAGACTCTTCTTTTAGAAATGCAAACTGTTATGGAGAGATGGCTGAACTCAGTCCTGGAAAAAACCGAGGAACTGAAATTGATGGATTCATCCATCCATGTGTGTTTTTGTGTTTGTTGTTGTTGTGTGTGTAGGATTCCAAAGAAACTAGCGAAAGGAGGGAGGGGAAGGAGACATTGCTCAAAAGTCACATTAAAACTCCTTGCTCCTGTTCATTCTGAAGCTGGAGTCATTTAAAAATAAAATTGTAAATTGTAAATTTATATTAGCAGCCACACCCTGTATGTCCAAAAATTAGTCAGAGCTCCAGGGTTGACCTGGACGGCTTTACACAACACCTGCTGGAATCTTCCTTGCCATGTTCATGTCCCCTTCATCCCTCCACCCTGGATCTCACCTTGTTTCAGGAACCCAGGTGGTACCTGTGGCGATCACACAGGTCCCTGGACGTTTCACTGCCTATTGATCCCTGTGCCACCACTTTATTTCTTGCTGCCACCACCCAGGCCCTACCTGGTACAATACTGAGTCCAGTCAGGGTTAAATTGGAACATAAACTTCCGTTTATTTATTGCAGTTTAAAAAGCGTGTGGTTTCATAAACGGTTTCGGTCAGTTACATTCATGGGGTGCCTATCCAGACCTATAACTTCCGCTCCCTGCTCTCACTCACTAAACCACCTCTCAGATATTTACTTGTCTTCCTAGCCCCTAACTGTTCCTGACTCAGCTTATTTCGCTACACTAACTCAACCTACCCACAGACTATCCCAATTCACTCCCACTCCAACCAACCACCCAACTCCCAATGAACTCCCCTGTCTCTACTCCCAGAGCTGGTTTTATAGTCCCTCTGACTCCACCCCCCTGGGTTCTGATTGGGTAACCTGTTTAACTATTTCACCTCCAGCACTTTCATATGTTAACGTCACATAACCCATGCATTCTAAATCCCTGGGTCAATTGCACCACGCACTGGCCCATCTCCCTCCTTTTTCTTTTCCTAAAATTTTATCAAACAATATATTTCTTTTTCAAATTGCTTGCAGCGTACCTGGGCACAGCACGAAATGCCATGGCTGCCGAGTCCGAAGCCTCCAACCATTGTAATTTGCCCAGAGGCCTTTATGCATATTAATTAGCATATGCAAATCCCATGCAGATCTGTGCTATGCGCCTCTGCCTTGCGTTCTTCAAGTACCTTGCAAAATGACTCCACTCGGGAAGATGGTAAAAATCGCCACGGATAATGTGAGCAAATACGCTATATTAGATAACTCCTTGGAGTTGAAGAAATGGCGATAAGCAAACCATTATTTATTTGTGTGATTCTTTCTTTATGGGGTTTTTACCCCTATATCAGGGACGCGGGTGGCGCTGTGGGTTAAACCACAGAGCCTAGGACTTGCCGATCAGAAGGTTGGCGGTTCAAATCCCTACGACGGGGTGAGCTCCTGTTGCTCAGTCCCTGCTCCTGCCAACCTAGCAGTTCGAAAGCACGTCAAAGTGCAAGTACAGTGGTACCTCAGGTTAAGTACTTGATTCGTTCCGGAGGTCTGTTCTTAACCTGAAACTGTTCTTAACCTGAAGCACCACTTTAGCTAATGGGGCCTCCTGCTGCTGCCACACCGCCGGAGCACGATTTCTGTTTTCATCCTGAAGCAAAGTTCTTAACCTGAGGTAATATTTCTGGGTTAACGGAGTCTGTAACCTGAAGCGTATGTAACCTGAAGCGTATGTAACCCGAGGTGCCACTGTAGATAAATAGGTACCGCTCCGGCGGGAAGGTAAACGGCGTTTCCCTGCGTTGCTCTGGTTTGCCAGAAGCAGCTTTGTCATGCTGGCCACAGGACCCGGAAGCTGTACGCCAGCTCCCTCGGCCAATAAAGTGAGATGAGCACCGCAACCCCAGAGTCGTCTGTGACTGGACCTAACGGTCAGGGGTCCCTTTACCTTTACCCCTATATCACCCTCCGGCAGAGGTTTTTCGGGTAGCCTGCAAACATAGAATAACATTAAAAACACAGGTGATGATGATGATTACACCCCATCCCATCTGACTGGGTTGCGAGTCTCTCATCTCATACACACACACACACACACACACACACACACACACACACTGATATTCAAGCAAGTCTGAACAATTTAGGGGCGATCCTAACCCCAGCTGCTGAATGATGGGACTGAATGGAGTATCAGAGTCACTCTCACAGCCCTCTGGTCATGGCAGTTGGGGAAGGGGGAATGAAGAGGTGCAGAATCAGGCCTGGATTAAGTCTGATACTGTCCCCTGATGGCAGCAGAGCCAGCTCAAGATCCAACAGATGCTGGAATGATTCAGTACCTCCCCACTCGAAGAATGTCCTGTTTCAAGGCTTTCCACTGCCTAATAATGGCAGGGATACCACAGACCGGGTTTGTGTGTGGAAGAAGTGGAAGTCTGCACTGAAGGACTGTTCAAGTTGTTCAGTGGAATCCCTGATCTTTTCTACCTTGTGTAGAAATTAAGAATGAGTTTCAAAGCTTTACCGCAGAACCATCTTAAAACTCATTACATATAAACGTTACAAACAAAGTAACACATTGCACTCAAGTAGCAAGCAATGCGGTTCGGTCCTTTATTACAGTTCAGGAACTTCTCTCTTTGATTCCAGACAGAGACTTCATCATGCTGGAAGCTTCTTCTTCTAACACCGTGAGCTGATTGGCTCTCTGTTGGCTTCCCACAACACAGAGAGATCCTGAGCTTCTTAGATTTCAACTTCCTAATGACAAGGGATTTGCTTAGGTTCTCAGCAATGAGTCATCAAGTAGAAGACGAAGAGTTTGGATTTGATATCCCGCTTTATCACTACCCGAAGGAGTCTCAAAGCGGCTAACATTCTCCTTTCCCTTCCTCCCCCACAACAAACACTCTGTGAGGTGAGTGGGGCTGAGAGACTTCAAAGAAGTCTGACTAGCCCAAGGCAGCTGCATGTGGAGGAGCGGAGACCCGAACCCGGTTCACCAGATTACGAGTCTATCGCTCTTAACCACTACACCGCACTGGCTCTCATCAAGTAGTCAAAACCCTCTGAAATGGAAAAACACCAGCCTTCCGCTTTCACCTAGAGTGAAACCTCTCACTTAATGCACACTTCTCTGCTTTGGAAATGGAAAGCTTTACTTAAGTTTTAACTTGAATGCATGCAAACATTACATTTTATGCATATTAAACTTACAACTTTAAGGACTGGCACCGGGGTCATTCTGCAGGTGGAGGCTGCAAAGGCCAGCAGCACTGGGCAGAGATATACTGTCACTCAATACAGTCTGCCGCCCCCCACCCACTCAAAGGCACAAAGTGTATTTGGATTGCTCCGTTAATACAGGTTTTTGAACTGGGAGGGGGCGGGCGGTTATAGTCTTTGCCCAGCACTCTAGAGACAACTTTATAGTCATCACAATTCATCCTCCTGAGATGCTGAAAGCAACCTGATTATGTAATGAGCACTTTTTTCAAGCTGATCGCTCTGCCATTTGAAAAGTTGCGGTTTTGCTGCTTTGTAATGGCCACTTGATGACCGGGTGGCCTAATACAATTTTGAGAGGTTAAATTGTATAGCAAAGGAACTGGAGCTGTTATTGGAAAAGCTTTATATTTGTAGTTTGTGCATAAGAAAAAAAGTCAGCGTGAAAAATGGACCAAGTTTGGAAAGCCTTTGCAACCGCTGTTTATTGTGGTCAAAAGGTGATTGGGAAAGTCTAGCTTTCCCAGTGATGCATCCTTCAAAAACATTCTCCATCTGGCAGTGAAGCTATAGTGTTCTCTACTGTGAACCAGGGTTAAAAGGAAATTTAAAATAAAAAGCTCATTTGAACCACCTTAAAGTTATATCTAAGGCACAAACACACACTTTTTTTTTTGGTTCTGTGTACGTTTTGTGGCTGGGTCAAACTGCGGTCCCAGTTACATTTCCCCCTAGGTAGATTATGGACACCCATAATCTACACCTTATGTGGGTTCACCGAAGTAATTATTGAAACTAATGGGAAAGATGGGGGGATGGAACTGGTTCATTCCCTTGTCAATTCAAGAGATGATAAAGACTCATATACAATGGTACCTCAGAAGTTGAACAGAATCCGTTCTGGAAGTCCATTTGACTTCCAAAACGTTCGGAAACCAGGTTGCAGCTTCCGATTGGCTGCAGAAAGCTCCTGCAGCCAATCAAAAGCCGCGTTGGACGTTCAGGTTCCAAAGAACATTCGCAAACTGGAACACTCACTTCCTGGTTTGCGATGTTTGGGAGCCAAAACGTTTGACTCGCAAGGCGTTTGGGATCCAAGGTACCTCCCTCTTCCTCTCTTGGCTCAGGTGAGGTAACTATGAACTTGATTCCAAAATGCTAGGAAACTTAGTTTTGAAACCTCAAAACTCTTCTGTCTGTCTGCTCACTAACTTAGAGCTGCCATACATCCGAGATTTCAAAGGTGGAAATAATGCCTAGGGGGAATTTCTGAAAGGTGGCGCTTTTTCCTGGATCTTTTTTATTGGATCTTTTCTCCTGGATCTCAACAATTTGGGGGGTTTCCTTAAAAAAAGCTCAACAACTTTTGGGGTGTCCTGGTTTCTACTTTTTGAAATATGGCAACCCTACACTAACTCAGCGCTCGGGGAGGGGCTCTACTCACTCACATCTGGCACAAAGCTCCCGCTTTCTTAATGACTAATCGCCTTGCCTTTGTTAAGTCAACAACTCATTATCAGGATGGCAGAAGGTGCCCAGTTCAGTCTCAGGTAGGGATGAAAATGTTCCGTTTCTGAAGTCCAGGAGAGCAATGTCGACAGCATTGGACAGAGATGGAATGATACCTTGACTTGGTGTAAGGCGGCTTATTCCTTTAGAAGGTCCTTGCCACCCCCCAAGGAACATAGGAAGCTGCCTTAAACTGGTCCATCCAGCTCAGTATTGTTTTTCTAGACTGGCAGTGACCCCAGGATCTCAGGCAGTGTTCTCTCCCATATCTACCTCTACCTCTCTTTCAAATCAGAACCAGTGAAAGCAGTGAAGGTCCTGTGTGAGTGTCTGGAGGCGGTTGGAGATGTATGGCGGCTAACAGATTGAGGCTGAATCCTGACAAGACAGAAGTACTGTTTTGGGGGGACAGGAGGCGGGTGGGTGTGGAGGACTCCCTGGTCCCAAATGGGGTAACTGTGCCCCTGAAGGACCAGGTGTGCAGCCTGGGAATCATTTTGGGCTCACAGCTGTCCATGGAGGCACAGGTCAATTCTGTGTCCAGGGCAGCTGTCTACCAACTCCATCTGGTATGCAGCTGAGACCCTATCTACCCGCGGACTGTCTTGCCAGAGTGGTGCATGCTCTGGTTATCTCCCGCTTGGACTACTCCAATGCGCTCTATGTGAGGCTACCTTTGAAGGTGACCCAGAAACTACAACTAATCCAGAATGCGGCAGCTAGACTGGTGACTGGGAGCCGCCACCAAGACCACATAACACTGGTCTTGAAAGACCTACATTGGCTCCCAGTACGTTTCCAAGCACAATTCGAAGTGCTGGTGCTGACCTTTAAAGCCCTAAACGGCCTCGGTCCAGTATACCTGAAGGAGCGTCTCCACCCCCATCATTCTGCCTGGACACTGAGGTCCAGCGCTGAGGGCCTTCTGGCGATTCCCTCACTGCGAGATGCAAAGTTACAGGGAACCAGGCAGAGGGCCTTTTTGGTAGTGGCACCCGCCCTGTGGAACGCCCTCCCACCAGATGTCAAAGAGAACAACAACTACCAGATTTTTAGACGACATCTGAAGGCAGCCCTGTTTAGGGAAGCTTTTAATGCTTGATGCATTACTGTATTTTAATACGGTGTTGGAAGCCACCCAAAGTAGCTGGGGAAACCCAGCCAGATGGGTGGGGTATAAATAAATTATTATTATTATTATTATTATTATTATTATTATTATTATCATCATCATCATCATCTACCAGGAGATACTGGAGACTGCACCAGGGGCCTTCTGCATGCAAGGCAAATGCCCAGCCATTTCCCCTCTTTCCCTGTCACCCGGCTTCAGGTAGTGGGACCTGGAAAAGAATATTGGTTGATGGGTGTAGCATTTGGGCAGGCTAGTGTTGTGGAAGCTGGTCCCTTATTTCTCTCCCACTGCAGCTGGCAGGTGTTTATTTGTTTGTTTGCTTCTGTTTTTGCACATGGCAGAAGGGAGAGAGCTCTCTGCTAAACAGTTTCGCGATGTGAAATCCACACAGCCCGTAAATCTGTTCGGGAACTCGTCCGTGTGGGAAATGCCGCCACTTCAGACTAATCAAATGGTCCTGGCAGTCGTAGCTGCTCCCCGAGACCTTATAGCTCAGCCGAGGACGGCAAACTGCTAATCAGAGAATTGTTAAGAAGTGCGACACAGCCTGAACGCCCGCACAGCCGTGCTCCCAAAACTCTGAAGTAAAGACCCTCTCTGATTTAAATGCACTCTGTCTCTGTCACCTTGCCTGCTAAATGCTTTCTATCGATCTCTGGTGTGTGCTCACTTCCTCCTCCCCCCCAGCTCTCCCCCCCCACTCCTTTCATTCAAGCCATTTATTTTATAGGTGTAAAGTGTGGTTTAAAGCAAAAGGCTGCAGCGCAACCATTTACAAGACCAATTCCTCCCCACACCACATCCTTCTCTGTTGCCAAGCCTGAAAGGATCAGAGAGCGGAGAGGCCTTGTGTGGCAGGGTCTGAAATCTCGTACGTTCACAAGTATCCCACATTTCTGTGAGCACAGGAATAGTTTTGGTGATGACTGGTGTCCTGCCTGAGAGCTCTCAGGGGAATGGAGCCATCTCCCAAGGAAGTAATTGTGGAAAAACAAAGGGGAAGGCATGTTTTTGCAAGTTGTGTGGTGTGTATTCATCTGCTACTGCTATATCCCCCAGACTTTCGGAGGAAGAGAGGAGAACTAGCCCCGCTGTACATCGGGGAGGGCTGTGTGGAGAAAGTCTCTTCCTTTAAATTCCTAGGAGTTTATCTCAGTCAAGACCTTACTTGGAAAATCAACACAACCCAGGTGGTTAAGAAAGCCCAACAGAGACTCCATCTCCTCAGAGTATTGGGAAAGAACGATGTCAATCAACATTTGATGATCTCCTTCTACCGGTCCACCATAGAAAGTGTCCTTCCATATTGCATCACGGTGTGGTACGCTGGTTTGACATCAACTGATAGGAAGTGCCTACAGAGGGTGGTGAATACAGCACAAGATATTATGGGCTGCCCCGTGAATCCGCTGGATGACAGAAGAACATTGCCTCAGGAGAGTGAGGAAAATTCTCAGGGATGATTCACACCCTGGCCGGCACTTTCTTGCCTGCCCTCAGAGGGCATTAAATGAGGAAGGGAAGAACCACGGATGCCACCTTTTGCTCCTTGGAGAAAAGAATGAACTATAAATGTGAGAAATAATAAATAATGTTGCCTGGGGCTAAAGTCCTGTAATATCTGGCAGGCACCCACATTCTTCTCCAAGACCAAAATCCACAGCCATGAGGAAAGCGAGATCTTGATGCAGCCAAAAGACTACAAAACCCACAATGCAGTACAGTTCAGAGTACAATACACACATGCAAGGCATGAGACTAGAACCAACAAGCCAGCAAACGACAACACGATGCATTATGTCTGTGAGACAAAGCTTCTTGCAGGAAAAAATCTGCAGTCTTCATTTATATATATTTTAATTAATGTCAATAATGAGGGTCTATTCGGGGAATTCCACAACCTCACAACCTTGTTGCCACCACAGAGAAGTCTCTCTGCCCCATGTCCCAGTCAATTGGAGCAAGACCTCTAAAAACAACAAGAAGAAAAGAGTTTGGATTTGATATCCCGCCTTTCACTCCCCTTCAGGAGTCTCAAAGCGGCTAACACTCTCCTTTCCCTTCTTCCCCCACAACAAACACTCTGTGAGTTGAGTGAGGCTGAGAGACTTCAAAGAAGTGTGACTGGCCCAAGGTCACCCAGCAGCTGCATGGGGAGGAGTGGGGAAGCGAACCTGGTTCACCAGATTACGAGACTACCACTCTTAACCACTACACCATACTGGCTCTCAGTGGATATGGAAAGACCTGGTTTTAAAACTATTTAGAGCAAGATTTGTCAAGGAATATATCAGATATCCACGATATTTTCTGCTAAACGGGGATGACTGGAGCCATTGTTTATTACTTTCCAAACTTTGACCAAAACTTCAAATCCACCTTGCACAGCATATTAGCCCCCCTAGAGTTATATCCAGCCGCAAATTGGTTTGAATAATTGCTTTTGCTTCTCTTCTCTTTGGGCAGCCTGACCTTCACTCCTGTTCGCCGCGTTAAAACCCACCTTTATTGCATTAATTATCAGGGGCTGCATTTGCTTCACATTCCGAGGCAACCCTCAAAGCCACTTTCTTGCCAGAGACATTTGATGAGCAGGTTCAAGGGGCACTCAGTCATACAGTGCCATTTGCATTCTCCCTGACAGCTCCCAACTTGCTCGACATATTTATTGCTCCTGCTCTTTTTCTTCGCAGACCTCAGATCTGGTATGGAGGGTTTTGTGTTTTGTTTTTTTTTACTTAAATTCAACTCGGGTTTTTTTTAATTCGAATACAGAGACAGTATTGCAAAAATATATGAAAATCTGAAGACTCTTCAACTAAGAGATGTGGTCACCCTAGGCATTTTGTTAAAAGGAGAGGTGCAAATTAGATAAGCTGGCCTTCAAATGCAAACTGAATTGATTTTTGGCCCCATCCCTGCTCTAGAGGCCCACACAGTCCTGATTTTAGATACAGTGGTACCTCGGGTTACATACGCTTCAGGTTAAATTCGCTTCAGGTTACAGACTCCGCTATCTCAGAAATAGTACCTCGGGTTAAGAACTTTCCTTCAGGATGAGAACAGAAATTGCGTGGTGGCAGCACGGTGGCAGTGGGAGAGCCCATTAGCTAAAGTGGTACCTCAGGTTAAGAACAGTTTCAGGTTAAGAACGGACCTCCGGAACAAATTACCAGTAAGTACGTAACCAGAGGTACCACTGTATGTGCTTTCCCCATGCTCAGCTGTTCTTGTTTTTATTATGTATTTTGTGTGTTTATCTCATTTATTAATTTACTATATATATTAGATTTTATGTACCGCCCATCATCAAAAGATCTCACGGCGATTTTCAAGGTAAAAAGAGGAGATAGAAGCACAAATAAATAGTTTAAATAAACAAACAAATAATTGTGTTTTTATGTTGTGAATCTGCAGGTGAAGGGTGGTATACAAATTTAATAAATAATAATGAAATAATAATTCATTCAATCAATCAAAGAGCAATGGGGATGATGACAGGTAGGAGGCTATAGTTGCCCCCCTCTGTCTGATGTCACCTGTGTCAAGTCTGCTGTAGCTCCGCCTGTATCTTTGGTCCCGCCCAGATCCCTGAGGCTCCGCCTCCTCCACACACGGGTCCATTTAATTCAATCTTATGATCCAAAAGTCAGTATCTCTGCTTAAAATTTACCTTATTCTTTGACTCACGTTATCCTTTAACTCTGCGGTGTCTCATAGTCTCCCTCTTTAAGAGTTTAAGATGGTAATCCACTCCGCTGGAACACACCTGGAATTTCACGATTAAGCATCTTTAGATCCTGATGTTCCATGTGCGAAGCACCAGTGTCAATAAGTATAGCTTTTCACCAGGTTGCGCTAAAAACATTAATGGCTAGGAGCTTAAAAAGCTTTAAATTACCGGCCATGGATCACCTCCATGAGGGCTCTTTATAAAATGTGATAATTGTGGAACATTCATTGATATGTTAAGTGCCAAGGAAAGGTAATTACTGTATATGGTACATTGCAATATGAAGTAAATATATGATTTTCTCCCCCCTTAGCCACCTAGCAAAGAGTGCAGTGCAATTACAGCGCTGAGTAGTCTGCAGGGATGCATAATTACTCTGCGGTGTGATTCATCTACAAATCCATGCTCAGCTTTCCTTTTTTGTGCTGCCGAGGAACTACAAGCTGTGAAAAATGCATCATTCATGGCTACGGTGGCCCAGTGGGGACATCAGGGCCAGTCTTTGGATGTGGGGGCCTGTAGACAGCATCCTAAAAAGCAGAGACATCCCCTTGCTAACAAAGGTCTGTATAGTTAAAGCCATGGTTTTCCCAGTAGTGATGTATGGAAGTGAGAGCTGGACCATAAAGAAGGCTGATCGCCAAAGAATTGATGCTTTTGAATTATGGTGCTGGAGGAGACTCTTGAGAGTCCCATGGACTGCAAGAAGATCAAACCTCTCCATTCTTAAGGAAATCAGCCTTGAGTGCTCGCTGGAAGGACAGATCGTGAAGCTGAGGCTCCAATACTTTGGCCACCTCATGAGAAGAGAAGACTCCCTGGAAAAGACCCTGATGTTGGGAAAGATGGA
Source organism: Podarcis siculus (assembly GCA_034642415.1). Classification (NCBI taxonomy): domain Eukaryota; kingdom Metazoa; phylum Chordata; class Lepidosauria; order Squamata; family Lacertidae; genus Podarcis; species Podarcis siculus. The sequence goes on along the minus strand of JAXCMG010000017.1, from coordinate 6,446,864 downwards.
GGGCACAAGGAGAAGGAGATGACAGAGGACAAGATGGTTGGACAGTGTTCTCAAAGCTACCAGCATGAGTTTGACCAAACTGTGGGAGGCAGTGGAAGATAGGAGTGCCTGGCGTGCTCTGGTCCATGGGGTCACGAAGAGTCGGACACAGCTAATCGACTAAACAACAACAACAAAGTAGAGATAAAGCCATTTTTATGGACGTGAGGCTGTTTTTTTTTACTTCAGTCATACTTTGGCAAGTACGGGGAAGAAACTCGTTGCTGTGGATTGGGGCTCAGCCTGATGAGGTACTTGGGTCTATGTGTCTTGGGGCTGGACCCAAACATTTTGTTGCCTGTAGTGAAGGACTTGATGGCGGCTCCAACCCCAATTCCACGTCCAGACTCCAAAGGGGTTGATGGTTGAACCTTACTAGAACACTGGCAATGGGGCAACACCTTCTACCATACCCAAGGGCAGCGGGCTAGGTTAGGAAGGGGAGAGCAATAACGTTTGTGAAAAAACCAGAAGCCGGAGAATATTTAAGGATTATATAAGATCATATTGTACCAACCACACCATATTAGGAGAACTTGAGTGATACTTGTAAACACAACAAATATTGTTTGTGGAGTAGACGGGAACAATATAAAACTGTGTGGAAAAAATGACGACAGTATAAACAGTACAATGAGAATGATTGGAAGACTCATTTTGTCAGAAGTCTTTTTTATTTAAGTGTTTATTTAAGTATTAATTAGGAATATTAAGTTTTTTATGCACGTAAATCTGCTTTTTCTTCTTTCTTCTTTCTGTATTTTCTTCTTTTCTTTTTTCTTAATTCTTTTTTCTTCAATTTTCGTTTTGTAGTGTGAGATTGTAAATTCTTTGTATATGTGTGTAATTTAAATTAATAAATATTATTTTTAAAAAAGAAAAAAGAAAAAACCAGAAGCCTTTTTGTTAGGTATTCTAGGACAAGAAATGCTGAAGAAAAATCGGACATTATTCATGTACGCTACTACGGCAGCAAGAATTTTAATAGCACAAAATTGGAAGACTGGAGAAATACCATCTAAAAAACAATGGCAAGAAAAATTGATAAACTATGCAGAACTGGCAAAATTAACGGATAAACTGCATGAAAAGGACAATGGTGACTTTGGAAAAGAATGGGAACCCTTTACAACATACTTGCAGAAACAACAAAAAAACATGGACTCGTTGGCAGGATTTAAATAAACATTTACAACTTTGTTTACAGAGGACAAGAAAGATAATTAGTGATGACAGAACATTATGTATAAACTGTGGGATGTGAAACACAAGAGCAGTCAAGTACAACATTCCTAGAGTGAACATGTTTAGACATGGGGAGGGATGTTTGTCCAGCCAGCAGGTAAACTTCCTGTTTCCCTCTGGGCTGGAACAGACTTCCTTTACATGTGACTAGAGGTGGGTGTGGCCTCACCTGTGCAGGTAATGATAAAAGCACAGAGCAGGGCAGCCATCTCTCTCTTCCATCTCTCTCTTTCACCACATGCATCGAAGAAGCAACATCTACTGAATGAAAGATGCACTCTTGGCTTCCAGCCAAGAGAGGACAAAGGGACTGTCTTCTTAAGAGATAGGTTCCAAATGTATGTTATTTCATTAAGCTTAAGTCTGCCTTCTGGGATCTGATTGTGAACAGAATGTGAGTAAACTCTTTTTATACTTTTGTAAAACACTGTGTCGTCTCTTCTATTTTATGAGGGAAGAAGGGGAAATTACCAGAATAGTTATTATAGAGGCTTTAGCGGCTGCCGTTGCAAACTTAAAATAAAGGGGAATGTTTTACTCTGCTGAAATTGGGGAACTTGTTAACACAAGTTGGACAAGGATATAATCAGACAATATAGCCTCTCCTGCATCCCTGAACATTCCCACATAAACAGCAGAATGTAACATTTGCTGTAACAAACCAGAAATGGAAGTTGGGGGAGGTAAAACAGGGAGGGGGAAACTAGAAAATGGATGTTAAATGATGATATTGAATAATTGTTATGAGAAAAGAAAGTCAATAAAAATTATTGGGGGGGAGGAAGTGTAGAGCAAGCTAGCATAAGGGACTCAGGGAGGTAGTGGTGGAAGGACTCTGCCACCCTTGCCGCCTGAGGCAGCTGCTCCACTCTGCCTAATGGTAGGGCCAACCGTGCATCATGAGGTTGGTACAGAGGGAAGCAGGAGCGCATGACATTGGGGAGTTCACCTGTTCTCCAGTCCCACTGAAATGAAGGACCATTGAACATCAGCTTCACATCCAAAAGGTCACGGGTTCAATCCTCCGATTGGGAGAGATCTTTGTCTGAAACCTTGGAGAGCTTCTGCCGTTCAGTGCAGAAGGCATTGCTAGGCTAGGCAGCCCAATGATTTGACTCAATATAAGGCAGCTTGCCATGTTCTTAGGTGGGGCTGGGCTGCAGCTGAGCCTGGTAGATTGTGGCTGGGGAGAAGAATGAGGAATGTGCGGATCAGTCACAGTGCTTTGCACTTCACGATCAATCAAAGGGGAACTCAATGTCCAGGCTGACCTTGTAAAAGTTGATATACCAAGTGGAATAAACATGTCACTTCACCTGAAAAATAGCACCGCGAAGACAGATTGAAAACCCAGCGCTTCCCCCCAGATTCCGTTTTTTACTGCGCAAAGTTAAAAGTGGGACACCTGATATTGCCACATGTAAAGGGAGACATTAAAAAAAAAGATTAGTAAAAGATGTGTTAAATTAATAATGTGTCACCTATATGTTTGCAGCAGAGTTGCTGAAACTTCACTAATTATTATTATTATTATTATTTATGTACACCCCACCCACCTGGATGGGTTTCCCCAGCCACTCTGGGCGGCTCCCAACAGAATATTAAAAACACAATAAAACAACAGATATTAAAAACTTCCCTAAACAGGGCCGCCTGTCTTCTAAAAGTTATGTAATTATTTATTTCCTTGACATCTGAAGGGAGGGCGTTTCACAGGGCGGGAGCCACTACTGAGAAGGCCCTCTGCCTGGTTCCCTGTAACCTCACTTCTCGCAGGGAGGGAACCACCAGAAGACCCTCGGAGCTGGACCTAAGTGTCCAGGCTGAACAATGGGAGTGAAGATGCTCCTTCAGGTATACATTATCACACCAGTCCTTACAAGGATCCTGCAAGGGAAACCAATCTTGGCATTGGTCTGCTACATTCCTTTTAAACCCACCTTTCCTTCGCAAAGTTCGAAGGTGTCATACATGCCCCAGTTTTCCCCTCACAGCAGTGCTGTGTCGTGGTTAAGCTGACAGATGGCGCCTTGCGGAGATCACCCAGGAAGCTTCTATGCTAAGATGAGGTCTGAACCTAGATCTGCCCAGTCCAAGTCCAATATACTCTCTAAACTCACTGCTACATACCCTGAAAGCGTTCCGGAAAAATGGGACATCCCGTTTTCCAACGCAGGAGCACAGCGGCCATTTTGGGTGCCACGATCTCGTGCAATTTCGTACTGAGATCTTGCCCCGAACAAAAGTCCGTCTTTGGGGTCTTCCATGAACTCACACAGGTCACGTGACTTGCACGGGCAGGGAAACATGCACCCCGGTTTGGGGATTCAATATTTTGGAGGGTATTCTGCTATTGTCAACACCCCCACCCCCGTAATGCACGTGAGAGCTAGGAGATTAGAGGCAGTATGCACGAGAGCAGCGGCTGTTTGAAATCACAAGCAGGAAAGTACGACTGAGCTCAAGTCTTGTCTGTGGGCTTTATATCAGGGCATCTACTTGGCCACTGTGAGAACAGGATGCTGGACTAGATAGGCCTTAAAGTCTCCCTCAACAGGAGACTTCTTTGATAGCAGTTTGCCTTATGAGTTTGCCTCATGTTCTTTGATAGCAGTTTGCCTTATGAGTTCAGGACAGGAACAATATGTGTGTGTGTGTGTGTGTGTGTGTATAATTTTTAAAAATATTAAATATTAAATTTTAAAAAAAAACATTAAATATTTAAAAATTATACACACACACATAATTTTTTAATATATAAGTTCCAACAATCATTTAACATAACTTCTTATCTTATACAATATTTTAGACTTCTGTCAACAACTTCTGAAGATTTTCTGTTCTTTATCACTTGTTCTGCATTTATTAATTTCTCTATTACTTTTAATTGTCCTTAACAAATAATTCTTTCCAAAGTCTTCCTTGCAATATTTCACAAAGTCCTCCTTACAGAACTTCTTGTAGTCCTACCAGCGTTATCTGTTTATCACAACTGCTTTTCAAATGATTCAAATATTTGCTCCAGTCCTCTAAGAATCTCTGATCCCGCAGGTTTCGAATCCTTCCTGTTAATTTATCTAATTCTGCATACTCCATTAATAGGAACAATATAAATTTTAGTGGTCTGTGATCCATCTCTTATTTATCTGTTTGTTGCATTTATATCCCACTTTTTTCTCCAAGGAAAATCCCCTTCGTCATTTAATTTCCCACAATAACTCTGTGAGGTGGATTAGGCTGAGAGAATGTGACTGGTCCAAGGTCAAGTGAGCTTCATGGGTGAGCGGGGATTTGAACCCTGGTCTCCCGGATCTTGCAGTCCCGACACTCTAACCACTACACCACACTGTCTCCGGCTCAACCTTCTCTGACCTGGGCCCCTTCAGATGCTTAGGACTGCCTCTCCTTCTGAAACATCTGGAGGGAGCCAAGTTGAGTAAGGCTGTCTTAGCCCGCAAACTGCAGTGCTGCTTATATTGAGTTGATGGAGCAAGAACTACAAAGCCTTGAAGTGATAGAATAAGCTATTCCCATAAAGCACGGCCAAGTTCCTTATAAAATCTTTATATGGGCATAAATTGATTATGAGTAAATGATCATTTTTTAGGCCGGCAGTTCTTCTTCTCAAAGTGACTTTCTCCACGCTCTGTTTCGTAGGCTGGGACGTGAGATAGGCAGCCGCCATGCAGCCATGTCATGGCGCCACCAGCCATGAGCTGGGAAAGTCATTTCAGGGGAATGGCTGTGCTGTAGCTTTAATAGGCACCATGTTCTCCGACACTCATACACCACCAAGGGCAAAGGGTCACACAACCCAGTACTCCAGTGTTAGGTTCCTCGAGTAGAGAGAAGCCCTTTGCATGTCAAGGGGTCATATTCCCTTTGGGGCCACCTGCTCAGTGTGAATGGGGCTGACCCCAAAATTGGGTGGGGGTTGAGCTGGCAGCAGTGTGAACTGAAGGAGCGTCTCCACCCCAATTGTTCAACCCGGACACGGAGGTCCAGCTCCGAGGGTCTTCTGGTGGTTCCCTCACTGCGAGGTTACAAGGAACCAGGCAGAGGGCCTTTTCGGTAGTGGCTCCCATCCTGTGAAACACCCTCCCATCATCAGATGGGAAATAAACAACTATCTGATTTTTAGAAGACATCTGTTTTGGGAAGTTTTTAATGTTTAATGTTTTATCACATTATTATTATTATTATTATTATTATTATTATTATTATTCTGTTAGGAGCCGCCCAGAGTGGCTGGGGAAACCCAGCCAGATGGACAGGGTATAAATAAATACATTATTATTATTATTATTATTATTATTATTATTATTATTATTATGGTACCTCGGTCTACGAACAGTCCTGTTAACAAACTATTTGGGCAACGAACTCCGCAAAATCGGAAGTAGGTGTTCCAGATACAAACTTTGCCTCGGAAGCCGAACGGAAGCGCAACGGTGGAAGGGCACCGGCAGTGGAAGACCTCAGTAGGGAAAGCGCACCTTGGTTTAAGAATGCTTTGGTTTAAGAATGGACTTCCAGAACGAATTAAGTTCATAAACTGAGGTAAGGATAAAGGTAAAGGGACCCCTGACCATTAGGTCCAGTCATGACCAATTCTGGGGTTGCGTGCTCATCTCGCTCTATAGGCTGAGGGAGTCGGCGTTTGTCCGCAGACAGGTCATGTGGCCAGCATGACTAAGCTGCTTCTGGCGAACCAGAGCAGCACACGGAAACGCCGTTTACCTTCCTGCCGGAGTGGTCCCTATTTATCTACTTGCACATGACGTGTTTTCGAACTGCTAGGTTGGAAGGAGCTGGAACCGAGCAACGGGAGCTCACCCTATCACAGGAATTCGAAATGCCAACCTTCTGATCGGCAAGTCCTAGGCTCTGTGGTTTAACCCACAGTGCACCCGTGTCCGAGGTACCACTATATTATTATTATTATTATTATTATTATTATTATTATTATTATTAAGCTCTTTTCGTTGCAAGCAAAGGCTACGGAAAACATGCTTCTCCTTTCTTATATATACAAGAACCATGGCAATCCTTTCACCTGTCTTTAAGGCACATTGGTATCTAATACTCTCGCAATCCCTCTGCAGCCCATGAATAATACATCTCCCTGTGAAACGCTGGTAGATTTAAAAAGAAGTTGAAAAAGAACGGCCACCATTTTCCGAGAAGAGGACCTATTAGGAAAACAAAATCCTCTTGAATGACAGAGCTGCATCTGGCTTTTGAGTGGGTACCGGTTTTCCAGTGGAGTTGATGCCTTTCAGGTTTAATCCATCTGTCAGGGCTGATGGGTGACTCTTAAAGGAAAACAGTGCGCCAAGCAGTGGGTGAAAAGAGAATGAAGGGTGTTAGCGTGATATGTTACCTGTGCGTTGACAGCTAATGTATCTTTCTTTGCATCGCTGCACCTTCGTCCTCTTTTGTTGCCTGATAAAAAACAGAATCATTATGGACATTCCCAGAGACAGCTTGGTAAACATAGACAATATATTAAGTTCTAAGCTCCATCTGACAGGACCTTAGCTCAGGAAAAATACAGTACAATCACCAGATCTGGCCCCGCAAGATACAGTCCACTCTTCCACCAAAACATGTACCTAAGAACACTGTCAAAAGAACAGATGGACTGCGTGTTCTGGATCTGAATAGGTAGTTGGAGGAACCATACATTTTTAAAAAATAAAGATTGGCTCAGCCATGGAGTCCCCCTGGATAATATTGAGAGTCTGCTCCTTCTAGTCCCATCAAAGCAAGTCTGAAGAAGTGTGTATCTGAAGAAGTGTGCATACACACGAAAGCTCATACCAATAACTAACCTAGTTGGTCTCTAAGGTGCTACTGGAAGGAGATTTTTTATTTTTTATTTTATTTTGTCTTGTTTCGACTATGGCAGACCAACACGGCTACCTTCCTATAACCAAAGCAAGTCTGCCCACTTTGTGGTCCACTGGGTCCAAGGCAGACCATCAGCAACGTATCATGAATTTTCAAGGCTTTGGCAACTCCTTGGTTGCAGCCCCAGAGAGAAAAATGGGAGGATTATTGAGCATTTGGAGGTGGGTCTCCATAAAATGTTGTTGACTGGTCAGAAATTGCACAGGTCTGGCTTATTGCCGCTTCCCTTCGGGCCCATTTTATCACTTTGCTAGGATATTTAAAAAGATAGCAGCAGCAACAACAACACCACAGATCCTTCATTACCAATCTCCAAACATAAAACATTGAGAAGAACCCTGCTATATCATTCTGCATGCAAAGAGAGTGTTGTGATGCTCATTGCACTTGCGGGCTTCCCATAGCTTCTGGTTGTCCCCTGTGAGAACAGAATGCTGGACTAGAGGAGACATTGGCTGGATCCAGCATGCTGTTCTTACGTTCTTCCTTCAAAGAACCATCCAGTCCAGCATTCTGCTTACTACAATGACCCACGAGAAGCCCATGGGATGCCCACACACCCTATCTGCTTTTGGAGGCACTGAACCTGGAGATAATATATAGCTACCATGACTTTGGACACCTGTGCTGGTCCCGGGGGGGGGGTACCATGCAGCGTGGTCTGAGTCTGGTCCTGGGTCGAGGGTCTGGAGACTGTCTGTCAAGGGCAAAGCAGGGTCCAAGGCAAGGGGCTGGGCGTGGTCAGGAACTCTGGGAGAGCAGGTCAGGGTGCTGGTAGGAACAGGTTTCCAACAATGTTGCTCCCGCAACCTGGGACTGGGCTGACTGGCCTTTATCTCCTCTGGGGCCTAGGGCGGTCCCGGCTCACAGGTGACTCATATCTCCTGGCCTTAAGGCGAGCACTCCTCCTGAGAGAACTTAGTTCCCTCCACCTCTCTGCCCTGAGCCTCTGCAGCTCAGGAGAGGCTGGAGGGTTACTGGACCCAGAGGCAACCTCACCTTCCCCTGACGGGGCTGAGAGTGGAGCACCTGCAGGCAATGGGTCCTCAATCACCTCCGGAGCCAGAGCAGATTCAGCTGATGCCTGCACCTGAGGATCCGGCACAGGTGCGGGCACTTCAGATTCAAGCCCCTGCCCCGGCTCGGCCGGCCCTGGAGGCGCGGACTCCTGTGCAGGCTGGGACTCCTCCGGTTCAGACTCTGAATCAGATTCCCAGGCCATCACACCACCCTTAGCCACCATGAATTTGCCTAATGTCATTGGTCAACTGGTGTCCCAGTTATGCCCCTTCAATATTATTGGGTTTTGAATGTGAAATTCATGTTTTATTTCTTACACTGATTCCTGTGTAAAAAAAAAAGAGCTTCCTGTTGAAACATGAAATGATACATTAAATAAATACATAAAGCAACACTCTAGGCAACACTGCTTTCTGCTTTGTTGTTACTTGCTGTTGGGGCCCCTTGATAGATTACAAAACTTAGACCAGTGACCTGCTTTTATCTCCATAGCCATTTGCAATTAGAGTTTTGCGCGTGGAAAATATGGAAAGAAGCAAAACAAAGGACGATTCTTCATTGATCAGCATAAACACAGCGTACTCAATATGCAAAATCCATATGAAATATAAATTGTAGCTGCAGGCACAAAGTTCAGCACAGCCTCAATAAAATGCAGACTTAACACAATATGGTTGGCGGTGGGAGGGGTGCAGGACTGCAATAGGAACCATTAAGTAGACATAGCAAGGTTGAGGCCATTTTGTCACTCCAATAGAATTAAACAAGGGAAGTCTGCAGTTCCTTGTTAGACCTTCGGCCACAAAGCAGATGTTTTCATTCGCCAGCTTCTCCAGGAAGGGCTGTTAAAGACTCTAACCTGAAACCTGGGGAGCCACTGCCAGGCAGTGTACATACCCTCCAACATTTATCCGATGAAAATTGGGACGTCCCATTCCATAATGATAAATTTACTACCCCAAACTTCTTACTCGGTTGCCCCAGCCACTCTGGGCAGCTTCCAACATATATAAAAACATAATAAAACATTAAGCATTAAAAAAACTTCTCTTTGCAGGATTGCCTTCAGACGGCTCGGGGGTTGGATAACTCCATACCCTCCAATGTTTCCCCATTGAAAATAGGAGCATCCTAAGGAAAAGTGGGACATTCTGGGATCATGAAAAGGGACAGTATATCCAGGACTGTCCCTGGAGAATAGGGGCTCTTGGGAGGGACTGAGTGTGGACAATATTAAGATAAATGTATCCTGGGTTTCTCGTGTGCCTATAAAGTGGTTTTCAACTCAAGAACTTTGGCTGAAGTTGGCTGTGGAACAGGCTAGTTCCATTTTGCACCAAGAGAGGTTGGGTGACACAAGTCACACTCTCTTCGCCCGGACCTTCATCTGTCATCAGAGATCCATGCAATTTTTACCTCTCCATTGATGTCCCAACAAGCAGAATTTGAGCATGAGAGCTCTCTCCTGTGGTTCCCAACAACTGGTCTTCAGAAGCATTCCTGCCTTCAGCTATGGAGCCAGATCATAGCCTTATGGCTAGTAGCCGTTATGGTGTTTGTGTGTATTTAGGTTCATAGCTGTCAACCGTCCCTTATTTGGCAGGAAAGTCCCTTATCCCAGCACCGTGTCCCGCTGCTGTCCCTTATGGATGATGTCCCTTAAATTTCCCGGGTTTCAAAGGAAGCAGCTCCTCTCCCTTCCTCCCTGCCAGCCAGGGAGGAGGGAGGCTCCAACTGTGTTGCTTAGCTGCGTTGCTCACCCAATAAGGAGTCTAAGAACGACTGGGGGGGTGGAGCTTGCATGCCTTGTGCCGATCAAATCGGCCGCGTTGCCTGGGGACTCGCCTTTGCTCAGCGCTTCCCAGCGGAGAGGTGATGGTGGTTTTCCTTGAGGCTTGAGGCTTCGTGTGGCTGCTGGCTGGGCTTTCTGCCTTTGGCTCGGAGGGGCTCAGAAGTTGAACATACCTGTGCTCTTAAAAATCCCTTATTTTGGCTGCTGATCCCTTATTTTCGAGGCTGCTGGTCCCTTATTTTCAAATTTGTAAGTTGACAGCTATGTTTAGGTTTTCTATCAGCTTCAACTCTGTATGTATGCAGGTAGAGAGTAAGGCCTTCCCATGCGCTTCTTGAGGGTGAATATTGATCAATATACCGTACTTTCCTTGCCCTTTTGCAGTAGTCTTCATCTGGGCTCAGCAAAATGGAAAAGATTAATCCATCACTCTTCTCTCCTCTCCTTTCCTCCCTTGTCCCCTATTCACTCCTCTGTATCAGTTTGCTCTATTGATTTCTTCCCCTTCCCAGCTCCAGTGGTTGTGGACCAACAAAGCTACAAGCACACCAGGCACATCACAGTCAAATTTACCAAAACACACACACACACACACACACACACCACACACACACACACACACATATACATCTCTTGGCAGATCTCATGGTGTTGACTGGAAAAATGACTTTAACAGGATATTACAGCGCTCTCGCAATATTTTCAGTGTGCAGCAACATTATAGTTGGTGTTAAACTTTATTACCAGGCCTGTGATAAAATTAGTTCAATATTGGTTGCTTTTATAATGTGCTTTTACAATTGCAACAGGGGATAATGTGATAGTAAAATAAAATAATAAAAAGGTCAGGACTTGGAGGCAGGAACAGAGAGCCAAACGAAGGAAAGGTACCAGAGGAAGTAACCTTTTGCTTCCCACCCCCCAGAAGGACTGCTGCAATGTTTCGACATGCTGGTGAAATCAAATTATTGAAAATAACCGTGCAATCCTACACATGCACATCTCATTGAGTTGCATGGAACCCGCGACACAGAGGATGCTGGTAAGAAATTCAGCAACAGAGGACAAAATTCCTGTATATACAGAAATATGCATAGAAGATTGTGATACAGAGCCAAGGAAAAGTTATCCCTGCCAGAATCCATCACTTCTTCTTTCCAATCTGCCACCTTAATTGAAAGGCAATCTCATATTAACATCTCTACTGCAATTCATGACTTCAGATCAGGGATGGGGAATGAGATGTTGCTTGATGCCCATCAGCCCTAAGCAGCCCAGCCAATGGTCAGGGATTTTGGAAAATGGAGGCCAGCAAACATCTAGAGCAGTGCTTCCCAAACAGCTGGGTCTTCAGCTGTTTTTGGACTACAGTTCCCATCATCCCTGACCACTGGTTCTGCTAGCGAGGCATGGTGGGAGTTGTAGTCCAAAAACAAATGGCTACCCAAGTTTGGGAAACATTGATCTAGAGCAGCGGTTCTGAACCTGTGGGTCCCCATATGTTGTTGGACTACAACTCCCATCATCCTTGAGCTCTGGCCTTGCTAGCAAGGGATGATGGGAGTTGTAGTCCAACAACATCTGGGAACCCACAGGTTGAGAACCGCTGATCTAGAGGGTTACCAGCTCCCCATCCCTGCTTTACATCAGTCTCTTCTAACTTTGGGTTCCCAGATGTTGTTGGACTGCTATTCCTATCAGCCCCAGCCAGCATGGCCCACTGGTCAAGGATGATGGGAATCATAATCCAACAACATCTGAGGACCAAGGTTGGGAAAGGTGCTGTGGATAATGATAAAGCCATGTCTTCTATCATTCCCCTCCCCACCCTCCTCCAACAGTGCACTGGCCACTTAGCTCCATGGAGTACAGTCCCTCAAGGGGAAGGATACAAATGGAAGGAAGAAGACACTCCAAACAAGTCATGAGAAGAAGAACAGGGCAAAAGATGAGGACCAGAAGCTCCAGAAGGCAGATCTAGAGTGGGAAGCAAATCTAATCATGTTCAGTAGAGCCCACAAAGCTATCTAGGCCTGTTTGCGGCTAGGCATGTTTGTTCAGAAATAAGTCTTACTGTAGCCAGTAGAACTTGGATTGCAGCCTTAGAGCAGTAGTGGGAAAGCTCTAGCTCTCCACATGAGGCTGGACTACAACTCCCATCATGCCTGACCCATTGCCTGGGGCTGATGGGAACTGGAGTCCAACAAAAACATCTGACGAGTCACAAGTTTCCCATCGTTACCTTAAAGCATAAACCAGCCTGGATGGACGGATGGCGGTTGTGAAAGGTCCCACTGAACATAAAATCCTTAAGGATGTGCAGTAAGATCCTACACTCCTTTAACTCAATGGTAGAGCCCCACTGAGTTCAATGGCACCTACTCCCCAATTAAATGTGTGTATATGATTGCAGCACTCAGAGCTCAAAGCAGTCATTTGTGACTGATGGTCTTGAGCCACTGAAGCGTTTTCCTTTTGTGACTGGCATAACCATAATGCGTAGGAGGAGGTTTCGTCTGGGGGTGGTGTGTGTGCGACTGGAGGAAACAACAGGAAAACCACATTTAGTAGCTCAGCCGCTCTGTTGCAAGGACACAGGACAGCTCTGCTGCAGCTAGTTCTGTCCTGTCCTGCTGTGTTACATCACATCAGGTGGTCTTTGTCAGCAGCAGTAGCTGATCAAAGAACAAGTAATTGGCTCTAACCCTGTGGTTAACATTTAAAGGAGAAAGCACGCATTTCCCCCCTTTTTCTAGAAGGCCTTTTGAGGCCACAGAGCCTTGGGAGAGGGACAGGAAAAGCAGGAAGAGCCTGCAAGGAAGAAGAGCTGATCCATGCAAAAAGAATTACCTGTTTATCGTCGATAGTAACCACGTTTTCCAATGTAAAATAAAAAAGATGTTAATGTTGAAGATCAGGTTGTGTGTCTTCTGTGGTCAGGAAGGATACAGAAACAGGGAGCCCCTTGCACCACAAACTCACACATGATATACCACAAGATAGCTAGCATTTTGCAAGTACCGTATATCTGTTCTCGGTTGTCGCTCTTCTCACTGCAGATCTGAGGCTGAGGCTGCATTCGGACAGAACTTTCTTCCGATTTTCCTGCCTGATAATTCCTGCATTTTGTGTGACTCACATAACATAAAAGCCACAACATAAAAGCCACCTCTGGAAATCTAGCAGAAGTTTAGTGCTCATTTCCATGTTAATTGTTTCCGGGGGGCGGGGGGGGGGAATGGTTTGCAAACCTGCTTAGTCAGTAAATTGCGTGAGCTCTGCATTGTAATTTCATGTGACAAAATAATAATAATAATAATAATCAAATCTCTCAAATTAATCAAAGGTGCACCCTCCTTATAGACACACTTCTGATTCTATATCTATCATCTATCTATATCTATCTATCATCTATCTATCTATCTATCTATCTATCTATCTATCTATCTATCTATCATCTATCTATCTATCTATCATCTATCTATCTATCTATCATCTATATCTATCTATCATCTATCTATCTATCTATCTATCTATCTATCTATCTATCTATCTATCATCTATCATCTATCATCTATCATCTATATCTATATCTATCTATCTATCATCTATCTATCTACTGTATCTATCTATCTAGTAGTACCACGGATAGCTCAGTTGGCTAGAGTGTGGTGCTGATAAAGCCAAGGAATAGCTGTCAACCTTCCCTTTTTTTGCGGGAAATTCCTTTATTCCAGTGCCATTTTCCGCTGCTTCCCGCTGCTATCCCAGATTGTTAGATATCCCGTAGACTGTCCCCGGGACAGGTGAGGCTGCTGATCCCTTATTTTCGAGGCTGCTGATCCCTTATTTTCAAATCTGAAAGTTGACAGCTATGAGCCAAGGCTGTAGGTTCAATCCCCGTATGGGGCAGCTGCATATTCCTGCATTGCAGGGAGTTGAACTAGATGATTCTCAAAGTCCCTTCCAAGTCTACAATTATATGAGTCTATGATTCTATATCTGCAGAGAAAGGGGACGTACCAATTGCTGTATTCCGATTTTTTATTACTGTCTGTGGTCAACCTATACTCCTAATATGTGGGTCCCATGGGGCCCCATGAACAGAAGATCCAGCACCACAAACACACACTGTGTTAAAATTTGTTGTTGTTGTTTAGTCATGTCCAACTCTTCGTGATCCCATGGACCAGAGCATGCCAGGCACTCCTGTCTTCCACTGCCTCCCACAGTTTGGTCAAACTCATGCTGGTAGCTTTGAGAACACTGTCCAACCATGCATTAAAATACATTTAATTTTTCCTTTCGTTTAGAAAAAAGTACTTAATCACAAAACTCTAAGCAGGGTGCACAGCACAATTACTGGTAAAACACAGCTAAAATCTGCAAAACTCTTTGAAAAGCAAGTATATCATCATCATTAAAACACAGATAAAATTGATGGAACTTTTATCTATGCTTAATTAAATTATATACAGACGATAAAAATTGTGCTACCCACAAGATGGCGCGATGGCCACCAACTTGGATGGCTTTAAAAGAGGATTAGACAAATTCATAGCAGAGAGGGCTATTGATGGCTACTAGCCAGAATGCCTCTGTTTAATCCCTACTTTTGAAGGAAGTATGCTTCTGAATAGGGATGCGGGTGGCACTGTGGTCTAAACCACAGAGCCTAGGACCTGCTGATCGGAAGGTCGGCGGTTCGAATCCCCACAACGGGGTGAGCTCCCGTTGCTCAGTCCCTGCTCCTGCCAACCTAGCAGTTTGAAAGCACGTTAAAGTGCAAGTAGATAAATAAGTACCACTCCGCCGGGAAGGTAAATGGCATTTCTATGCACTGCTCTGGTCCGCCAGAAGCGACTTAGTCATGCTGGCCACATGACCCAGAAGTTGTACACCGGCTCCCTCGGTCAATAAAGCGAGATGAGTGCCGCAACCCCAGAGTCGGCCATGACTGGACCTAATGGTCAGGGGTCCCTTTACCTTTATTCTTCTGAATGATGGGGGTCACAAGTGGGGAGAAGGCTGTTGCACTCAGATCCTGCTTGTGGGCTTTCCTTGAGGGCATCTGGTTGGCCACTGTGAGGTCAGGATGTGGGGCTAGGTGGGTCATTCACCTGTTCCAGCAGGGTTCTTCTCATGTTCTCATGCTGAGTTTTCAGCAGGTGTCTAAACCAATATAGTGAGGGCGGCTGCTTAATAGGCAGGGAGTTCCAAAGCACACCTGCTGGCACACTAAAATATCAGCTCCTTGCAATTGTTTCCTATTATATTCACCTCAAGGGGAATTGATGTTATGCAGGATGTGAGCCTGTGATGTTATGGGGTGGTAATCTGCTTAAAAGATCAGAGCCAGTGTGGTGTAGTGGTTAAGAGCGGTGGACTCGTAATCTGGGGAACTGGGTTCGCTTCCCCGCTCCTCCACATGCAGCTGCTGGGTGACCTTGAGCCAGTCACACTTCTCTGAAGTCTCTCAGCCCCACTCACCTCACAGAGTGTTTGTTGTGGGGGAGGAAGGGAAAGGAGAATGTTAGCCGCTTTGAGACTCCTTCAGGTAGTGATAAAGCGGGATATCAAATCCAAACTCCTCCTCTATATCTATATCTCCACTTCCTCTTCCTCCTCCTCTGTCCATTCATACGCAATGAAGGAAGTGATGTCGTCATGCCTTCTCCCTGCTTCACTTCATTGGCTGCTGCTTGAATTGCTGGCAAAATGATGCTCTGGGTCAGAATAAAGCCTGCTTCACTTCTTCACAGTTCAGCCATCCCTACCATCACAAAGGAATCAGATATTCGGAGCCACGCACAAAGGATTTCCAGGGGCACATGGGAATTCTCCGAGAGTTTTCTTTTTAAAGCACTGCCGGGTAATTTTATGCCTCTCCATCACTCTCGCTGCCAATAATCTATTTCCTCCCATAAAGGTTATATAAATCCAGCAGCCCCTTCATTTCTTGAGATACTCCTGTTTATGCAAGCTGTCTGGGAAACTCTCTCACATCGGCCCCAAATTGAACAAGTGCTTTGATAGCAAGAAATCTGCCCGGCTGAAAATAATCTGCCGCTTTTTGTTAATACAGACTCAATCTGCTGAATCATATCGTTGGTGTCAGCTGCTTCCGAATTGGCGAGACCTCCTGGGGTCACCCCAATTTGAATTTAGAACACTTTGGCATTGCACTGCCTCTCAGGGCCAGGTCTACGAAAAGGTGCAGGGAGAGAGAATCCTTAAAGCCAGCTTTTCTGGGGGAAAGGTTCTTACGGGATGAAATTCTGCTTCCTGTGCAGCATGTATCATGTCACCCAAGGTCTAGGAAGGAACCCTACAGTTTTGTGAAGGTTAAACGGGTTATGCACACATACTGACACTTTGCACAAAATGCAAAAAGGTCGGAGCTCCTTCCTATGTCCTGTTTATTGCATCCAGCTTTGCTTGCACAAAGCTTACACAGAGGTTAGATTATGCCCGTTCTCTACTGATTTGCTTGTGTGTTGGTTATACATCTTTATAACCTTATTCATTCATCAAACCCTTTTCAGCAGATTTCCTCCTCGTTTTCCAAGTGCAAAAAGTCCTTTTTTCAAAAGTGTGCTTCTTGTGCTTTAATCCACTTTAATTGTGCATGCCTCGATTTACGGTATGTGCTTGGACTTCTCCTGCAAAAATCATGATGTTCTGCAGGCAAGCTTAGAGAATAGGAGAGAAACAGTCCTTCCAGGAGAAGGCAAGGGGCAAGGGAGTCATTTTTTAAACCAATCCCCAGTCTTGCAACTGTTGGATGTGTGCAGTGATCTTTTATCAAAGCTCGCTTGCTTAAAGGCCTTGACGACTGGTGGCAGCAAGCTGTTGAGGGTATCCCACTGACTTGGTCAAGAGCTGAAATGAGTGAGCATGTATTTGGCCTGAAGAGAACAATGGATAAGGAAGCTTGAGTTTCTGCGGTTTCCTGGGAAGGAGGAGCTGTAGCAAGCGGGAATGTCAGCTGCTGGGTGTCATGGTCCAGGAGGAGGCAATGGAGTTTTGGGAGGCACCAGCCAGGGAACCCCCTAAGGAACCCCCAGGGGAAGAAGGCTCAGAGCCAGGGGGTTGGTGGTGGGGCGACGATGAGTGGCCAGAGAGAGAAGGAGAAGACTAAGAGGAGGAGGTGTCAGCAGAAGAGGAGGTGGGGTTTAGTGAACAGGAAGAGTCTGCGGCAGAGAGCAGTTCAGACTCTTGAGTCTGAAGCAGAGGCTGGAAGGGAGAGTGGCCAAAATGCAAAGTGGAAACTGGCTGCTGAAGAATCCAGGGAGTCTCTCCATCCTGCTGTGACCAGCTCTTCTTCCTACCTGGTCTCCTAGAACACGCAGAGAAATGAAATGGGCATTACAGAGGGTGGTTGTGCGTAGACACAGCCTGAGACTGTGTGGGAAAGACCCTGGAAAGGAGGAGTCCTAGTGAGCCCTGGGAAGGTGGAGATCTTCAGTCCTGACAACTGCTTCATCAGGGCAAGACTTCCTAGCATGAGTTGCTGACACCACCAGGCCTGAGCTGTGGTTGTTTCCTTGCATAAAGAGTTAACTTCACTGGCTTTGGGTGAGTTATTGCTTTGTTGATGACCTATGCCTGGCTCCAGCCCTGACAGTGGGGGAAGGAGCTGCATCAACTGATAAGGCCAACACTGCCTGCCTGGATGCTGGCCTGCTCCCCTGAAGTTCAGGTCATGTATTTGTAAATAAGCAGATATGGAAGCATCCTAAGTTTGCAGCTGTTTCTTTTGCAAGGACACTGTGTTGATGAGATTCAGTGCCAGGTCGCATCAACTGAAGTGTCCAGCTCAAGAGAAGGAAAAATACCGCTCTATTTGGCCTTGGTCAGACCACACCTGGAATACTGTGTCCAGTTCTGGGCACCACAATTTAAGAATGATATTGACAAGCTGAAGCGTCCACAGAGGAGGGCGACCAAAATAATCAA
This sequence comes from Podarcis siculus, assembly GCA_034642415.1. Classification (NCBI taxonomy): domain Eukaryota; kingdom Metazoa; phylum Chordata; class Lepidosauria; order Squamata; family Lacertidae; genus Podarcis; species Podarcis siculus. The sequence continues at coordinate 6,428,896 of JAXCMG010000017.1, read as the reverse complement.
GGGTCTGGAAACCAAGCTTTGCCATGAATGAGTTAGATATGTGTAGCCTAGAGAAGAGAAGACCAAGAGGTGATATGATAGTCCTCTTCAAATATCTGAAAGGCTGTTATGTAGAACATGGAGCAAGATTGTTTTCTTCTGCTCCAGAGAGTAGGACCAGAACCAATGGAGTGATGCTTCAAGAAGGGAGTTTCCAAGTTAGAGCTATTTGACTTGGAATGGACTCCCTCAGAACCTGGTGGACTCTCCGCTACTGGATATTTTAAAGCAGAGGTCGGATGGCCACCTGCCAGTGATTCTTCATTTAAAATTCCTGCATTGCAGGGAGTTTGACTCGATGACCCTCAGTCACCTACAATTCTGTGGTTCCATGGTGCCAGAAGAACACAAAACTTGCTAATAATAATAATAATAATAATAATAATTTATTATGTATACCCCGCCCATCTGGATGGGTTTCCCCAGCCACTCTGGGCGGCTTCCAACCGAATATTAAAAACAATACAGCGTCAGACATTAAAAGCTTCCCTAAACAGGGCCGCCTTCAGTTGTCTTTTAAAAGTAAAATAGTTGTTTATTGCCTTGACATCTGCTGGGAGGGCATTCCACAGGGCAGGCGCCACCACCGAGAAGGCCCTCTGCCTGGTTCCCTGAAACCTCACTTCTCACAGGGAGGGAACTGCCAGAAGGCCCTCGGTGCTGGACCTCAGTGTCCAGGCTGGATGATGGGGGTGGAGACGCTCCTTCAGGTACACAGGACCGAGTCAGTTTAGGGCTTTAAAGGTCAGCACCAACGCTTTGAATTGTGCTCGGAAACATACTGGGCGCCAATGAAGATCTTTCAGGACTGGTGTTATATGGTGTTGGCGGCCACTCCCAGTCACCAGTCTAGCTGCTGCATTCTGGATTAGTTGTAGTTGCTGGGTCACCTTCAAAGGTAGCCCCACATAGAGCGCATTGCAGTAGTCCAAGCAGGAGATAACTGGAGCATGCACCACTACTTTAAAGGGTTGCCGGCAGCTTACAGAGTCCATCTCCAGCTCGTAACATTAAGTTCCCAATTTCCTATCACCTGGAATCTGGTGTGAATTTTTGGCTGACAATGAAACCATCCTCTCCCAGAGTCTTTCAGCATCCACCCTCCTTTTTGTCAATAGGACGCTCAAGGATGTTGCCCAGTTAAACAGCTATAAAGATGTGGCTCTGAAGAGCCTTGTGTATCATGTCAGCCTGCCTAGAGCGGCTTCTCCTTCTGCCTGCTTTGAGCCCGGTGCCCCGTAATGAAGGATGATACAGTAAAGCTACAAAACAGGTAGTAAAAGATCATCATTATGGCTCTGAGAGGGACCATCATAAGGCTTAAGCACTAAAATAATTAGTATTGATCTGCTCCAATAAATTAGAGCTGAGAGGGTTCAACGGACTGAGCTTGCCTAGAGGGCCCCGTGCTCAAAATAGCTGCTTGCTGTTTCCATTTCAGCTACTAAGGACCGTTTGCAATCAGCAAAGAGTGCTCCAAGAAAAGGGAGAGGCTGGAGAGGCCTCCTTTCCCACCAGGGACTTGGAGAATGATCAATTTACTAGGTACTTTCAGATAATCCCCAGAGAGAAGGGGTCACTTTGCCTCTCCCTCTGTGAATACACACTTGTGGAACCACAGGTAAAATCGGATAGAGAACTGGAAGGGAGTTTGCAGGCCCCAGGAATAATAGTTTTTGAACTTTTCAAATTTTCACAACTAAGTTTCTAGGCCCCATGGTTGAGGAAATAACAGCTGTGGCAATCACACAGGGCTCCTGGACGTTTCACAGTCTATTGACCCTGTGCCGCCACTGCGGTTGTTTTCTTCACTGCCACCACCCCGCTTCTCACGGGGACACACGGAGTCCAGACAGTTGTTAACATAAACAAATAATCAAGTTTATTTTTAAATGCAGGATCAAGCGTATGGTTACAGTTTATTTTTCTCTTGTCAGTTACCTAATCTTAGTTCCTAACAACTCCAAACTGAATTATACCCAACTGTCTATCTGTCTCCACCTAACAACTCCTCTCACTCTCTCACAATACAACTCTACCAACCCACACCTCCCTCTTCCTTCTCCAACTCCCAAACCTCAACTCCCAAACCTCAACTGACTTTCAAAACCTCCCACTCTATCTTTTACTCCCCCCTTGCATTCTCACTGGCCAATCACATCACACCCATTTTAACCCTTTCCTTGACCCATCCTAGGAGGCAAACGCCACAACAGCAGACAGTTTATGTTTGAATTCTGGAGTGAAAGGCTGGGGTGGGTTTTTTTAAAATAAAATCCAGAAGTCTTAACCTCGACTCCATTCCAACTGGAGTCATCCCCATGCTTTAAAAAGAAAAAGAAAAAAGCTAAGGGAGCCATTACAAAAGATAAGGTGAACATATAAATCATAGAATCATAAAATGGTAGAGTTGGAAGGGGCACGGGGGTCATTTAGTCCAGCCCCCTGCAGTACAGGAATCTTTTGCCCAACCATGAAAAATAATGTGATGTTTCTCTCTCCGTAGACTTCATAGAGTAGAGTCTATGTGACTGGTTCTGAGATATATTACCCACGAAAGATAAGGAGAATACTAATGTGGTGGGCTGGATATCCCTTGGGATAATCTAGCCCTACCATTATATAATTGTGAGACTGGGGTCTAGAAAAGAGGAGGACAGCTGAAATGGTCAAACCAGTTTCTTTAGTTATGTAAACAGCAGATCTGTCATATCCCCTTTGTTATGTAAGCTAAGGGCAATATGTTGCTATGGAAACTAAATACCTGCAGACTCATCTGGAATGAGAGGCAGCATGGCAAAAGAGAGCCATATCTTTCTTTCCCCTTCCCTGGCTGTAGGCAATATCATTCAGGTGTCTTCTGTGTGAGAAACGGAGCAATTGACTGGCAGGCTTGGCATGACTGACGGCTCATCCATACTGTCATTTAATGTGGATAGGAAGCTTCCTGCACCACCATTGATTCTCCTTTGTCGATGCAAAATTCTGGGGTCCAGGAGCTTCCCCAGGGTTCGTGTTTCCTTTGGGAAATGAGGGACAGCAGAGACTGTGGTGTCTTTATGCTGTATGGTTTATTTTCACAAGTATGCAACCTGAGACTACCATGGAGTATTAAAGTCCAAGAGGGTTCTCCTCCCTGGGTGGCCACCGAGGGGTCAAACTGTCAGCCCCCATTGTGCTCTGTCCATCCTTATTCTCCAGTTTGTTGCTGATTACCAACAGAAATGGGAGTGCCTAATCACCTCATCTGTCTCCTGAGAAATCTCTATGTGGGACAAGAAGCTACAGTTAGAACTGGATATGGAACAACTGATTGGTTCAAAATTGGGAAAGGAGTACGACAAGGCTGTATTTTGTCTCCCTGCTTATTTAATTTATATGCAGAATACATCATGCGAAAGGCTGGGCTGGATGAATCCCAAGCTGGAATTAAGATTGCCGGTAGAAATATCAACAACCTCAGATATGCAGATGACACAACCTTGATGGCAGAAAGTGAGGAGGAATTAAAGAACCTTTTAATGAGGGTGAAAGAGGAGAGCGCAAAATATGGTCTGAAGCTCAACATCAAAAAAACCCAAGATCATGGCCACTGGGCCCATCACCTCCTGGCAAATAGAAGGGGAAGAAATGGAGGCAGTGAGAGATTTTACTTTCTTGGGCTCCATGATCACTGCAGATGGTGACAGCAGCCACGAAATTAAAAGACGCCTGCTTCTTGGGAGAAGGGCAATGACAGGCCTAGACAGCATCTTGAGAAGTAGAGACGTCACCTTGCCAACAAAGGTCCGTATAGTTAAAGCCATGGTTTTCCCAGTAGTGATGTATGGAAGTGAGAGCTGGACCATAAAGAAGGCTGATCGCCGAAGAATTGATGCTTTTGAATTATGGTGCTGGAGAAGACTCTTGAGAGTCCCATGGACTGCAAGAAGATCAAACGCATCCATTCTTAAGGAAATCAGCCCTGAGTGCTCACTGGAAGGACAGATCGTGAAGCTGAGGCTCCAGTACTTTGGCCACCTCATGAGAAGAGAAGACTCCCTGGAGAAGACACTGATGCTGGGAAAGATTGAGGGCACAAGGAGAAGGGGGCGACAGAGGACGAGATGGTTGGATAGTGTTTTCGAAGTTACCAGCATGAGTTTGACCAAACTGCGGGAGGTAGTGGAGGACAGAGGTGCCTGGCGTGCTCTGGTCCATGGGGTCACGAAGAGTCGGACACGACTAAACGACTAAACAACAACAAACCAACAGAAACATCAAGGGAAAGTGTAATCCTAAAACTTCTACTACTGCTGGCCTTTGTTACTGCTAACTAACACAGAGCTTAGGCTTCACCCATCTGGCAGCCGGGAATGTGTGTTTTTTTGCCTTACTGATGAGCCTTGTTCTGTGTTATTGACCTGCCCCTCTGGTGTTTCCCTGGGCAGGGAAAAATGGGCTTGGCCTGTATTTTAGCACTTTGCTAAATCCAGCGTCTGTCAGCCCATCTCAATACTCCAAGCACTGATGAAATTCTAACATTTACTAAATCCAGGAATTATGGGTGTCTTGCACCCACAATCTCTGGCACCCAAACTCATAACAGTATGTTCTCCTCTAATCTAAACCACTGCCTTTCAGGACTTTATTGTCTCTCGTACTGAGGGTACTCTGAAAAGGAAGAGGGTGTGAGAAAATCTGGATTGAGGGAAAGGAAAATGTTGGGAAGCCAGTGAATGTCATATGACCAACAGAGAATTAATGGAGCTACAAGAAGCTTACTACTGGCGTTAAACAATGGTATGGACAAGCCAAGAGAGAGAGAGAGAGAGAGAGAGAGAGAGAGGTGGAGCTTTAGAGTCTGGAAGCTAGCAACATTTTTAAAAAAATCATTTTTATTGATTTTCCAATAAAAAAACATCCAGTCAACATATCCAATCATAATCCAATTTAAACAAAAATAAAAAAATTAAAAAGACCAAATTATAATCCAAATTGTAATTGTTGATTTTTTGGGGCTCCCCATAGTCTGGACCTCTGAAGCATATCACCAAATCTCAGTCCTGCCTCTCCTCATTGTTTCCATATTTTCCACACCCTGATTTTAACACTTTGAAGTTCTCCATCCCTGACTCTACGATTCTCAATCATGTCAGAAATCAAATATCCTTTCGTCCGTCGAATACAGCTTTATTTGTGTATGTATATTTTTCCAACTGTCTATTTGCCAGCTCAGCTCCCCCCGACTCCATTCCAATCTGGGTTGTTGTCCAAATCTGTTGTCTGAAGTTTAATGACACAGCAACTCCCAAGTCGTTAATCCTTCCCGTCCGGGGCTGGAAGCTAGCAACATTTTGAGGACCAGCTATAGCTATGTCTCCCGAGAAATCTGATGGACGCGCAATTTGCATAGTGTTGTGTTGGAAAGGAAAATCCACATGGATTTTACAGGAAGGATCCGTGACAAATGGCAAATTAAGGGGTGATATGATAGCCATGTTCAAATATATAAAAGGATGTCTGTCAGAGCTGCCTCCAGGTCCCAGCTCACAGAGGACCAACGCTAGCCGGTAGTAATGTACAAAAGTCTTTATTGAGGTACAGTTTCCATTTTCAAGCCGCAGCGCGCAGCTCTACGTCTATAAGCTAGATCGGCGAAGCTCCATCTGAATCTCCGCCTCCTGTACACCAGTTTAAGACTCTAGCCTTACTCCACCTCTTCCGTCTCTCCTTTCTCCTCTGGGTCCTTCTACCCCCCCGGGGTCCCTTCCTTCCTGGACTCTTCTGACGCTGACCCCCCTGACTGCTCTCCCTCCTTTCGGCGGGCTTTAGGACCTGGCTCCCTATCCGGGCTGCCAACTGCGCCGCCCTCTTGTACATTTGAACTTGGCGCGCGCGCCCAGTCTCCGACCTCCCTTTTGACCGTTTCCTCGCTCTCCGATGGAGGCGTGGCCAATCCTGACTCATGTCCTCCCGCTGGCGGTGAGCCGCCTGATCCCGATACCTGGGACTCCTCCCCCCTACTGCGCTCTGGTGGAGAAGCTGGTCCTGATTTCCAACTGCTGCTCTCTGAGTCCCCTCTGGCCCCTTCCTCCTGGGGTGTCCCCCTAGGCAACCCCCTTGCTCTGACCATGGGAGCCCCCTTCTGTGAATCCTCCGATTCGCTGGAGAGACTCAGAGACCTCGGACCGCTGTACTCGCTAACATTTCCTTCGGATTCCTCCCCCTCGCTCTCTATTTCCTCCCCTTCCTGTGCCTCTGCTCCTGAGCCCCTGACAATGTCACATAGAGGAGGGAGAAAGGTTGTTTTCTGCTGCTCCAGAGAAGCGGACACGGAGCAATGGATCCAAACTACAAGAAAGAAGATTCCACCTAAACATTAGGAAGAACTTCCTGACAGTAAGAGCTGTTCGACAGTGGAATTTGCTGCCAAGGAGTGTGGTGGAGTCTCCTTCTTTGGAGGTCTTTAAGCAGAGGCTTGACAACCATATGTCAGGAGTGCTCTGATGGTGTTCCCTGCTTGGCAGGGGGTTGGACTCGATGGCCCTTGTGGTCTCTTCCAACTCTAGGATTCTATGATTCTATGACTTCAAAGGGCTTTTCTTCAAAACCAGAATCATGGATTTGTCCCTTTGAGTAACGCTTTCCATGTGGCTTATCCTACACAGGAATAATTCCTGCAACGTTCTTGTGAAGGGGAAATTTAATTGGCATCACTTGTAAATATTGCCATACCCAGAGATCGAGTGGAACTTGGGCTAGCTTTTTAGAATCACAGAATTGAAGAGATGGAAGGGACCCCAAGGCTCAGGAATCTCAAAGCATGCGTCACAGATGGCCATCCAACCTCAGCTTAAAAACCTCCAAGGAAGGGGAGTCCACAACCTCCCAAGGGAGACGGTTCCATTGTCCAACTGAAACTGCAGTCCTATACAGTGGTACCTCGCGTTATGAACTTAATTTGTTCTGGAGGTCTGTTCTTAATCTGAAACTGTTCTTAACCTGAAGCACCACATTAGCTAATGGAGCCTCCTGCTGCTGCCGCGCCGCTGGATCATGATTTCTGTTCTCATCCTGAAGCAAAGTTCTTAACCTGAAGCACTATTTCTGGGTTAGCGGAGTCTGTAGCCTGAAGCTATGTAACCTGAAGCGTATGTAGCCCGAGGTACCACTGTACATGTTCAGGGTACAGTGGTACCTCGGGTTAAGTACTTAATTCATTCTGGAGGTCCGTTCTTAACCTGAAACTGTTCTTAACCTGAAGCACCACTTTAGCTAATGGGGCTTCCTGCTGCCACCGTTCCGCCAGAGCACAATTTCTGTTCTCATCCTGAAGCAAAGTTCTTAACCTGAAGCACTATTTCTGGGTTAGCGGAGTCTGTAACCCGAAGCGTATGAAACCTGAAGCGTATGTAACCTGAGGTACCACTGTATAGGACTGCAGCCTTGGGGCTCCTTTCTTCTTCTCTGTTTGCACAACTCATAATCTCAGGCCATTCTCTAAAATACAAACTCCTAACTTTTGTTCTCTATAGGAAAAGAACTTTAATGTGGGGTTGGGAGGAGTGAAAGAGTGAAGGAAGAGCGTGAGTTTGGATTGAAACTCCAGTCGCCTTGTCAACCCCCCCGCTTCTTCCTTCCCCAAGAAATATCAGAATGTAATTTCTCACACATGTTTCCAGACCAGAGATGAAGGTTTTCTTGAAGGTGAGCGGAAAATTGGATCCTAATGTTGTATCAATCAAGCATCTTCAAGGATCGTTACAGCATTTGTTATTTTCCTTAAGTTGTTTTCTGCAGCCTAAATCCATTACACATGTCCCCAAACACAGAAATGGAATGACACATTGTAGCACAAATGCAGAGTAATAGCCACCCCAGTGTAATAATGAGATAGCACTTAAAATTTGCAAAGGGCTTTGGCATATATAACCACTATGCGGTCTTCTTTACTGTGTTTGCTTCAACAACTGCCTTGCGTTTGCAGGGGAGATCATAATTATTCCCATTTCACAGATGGAGAACTGAGGGTGAAAAGGAGATGGTGCCATGAAGAAAACCTATAAAAGGAAATGTAATTTTCTCGGGAAGCTATTATCCCAGACTTATTTAATTAAAGCTGCAATCCTATATTCTGGGAGTAAGCACCATTTAACTCGGTGGGACTTACTCCTGAGTAGACATATATAGGACTGCAGTGTAATTTAGTTTTGAAAATGTACAGTCTGCCTCTTTGCCAGTATGCAGGGTTCTTAAAGTGGCACACGTAAAGTTAAGATACATAATAAAACCTATATAAAAGCAACTTAAAACCAATCTACCACCAGAATTTTCCAGCTCACAAACTCACTGCAACAAAAGGGTCCAACGCCTCATCCTCCCAAGGTCCTGATTAAGCGGAATAGTTTTACTCAGCCTCAAGAAAACGAAAAGCCTTGTTAGTGCATAAATTCAAAAGCGTGTTATCTATCTAGGGCAGGTCGAGGGTGTACAGATAAGTTGTGCTTCCAGGTGGCTGGAGGAGCATATTTTTAAAAATGGCTGTGTGGCGAACATGTGCAAGCTGATTCTTTCGACATCTGCAACATATCAATCTTCCTAATGTACGTCAAAGGTGGCATTTAGAGTCCAAGAAGGTAAAAATCCCGAGAGATTCGCTCCTGGGCCTCAAGAGTAAATTAGTTCTGGGGTTTGTGACGATCGCACACAGGGCTCCCGGACTTTGACAGTCTATTGACCCTGTGCCGCCACTGCGATTGCTTTTTCCACTGCCACCACCCCGTATCTCACGGGGACACACGGAGTCCAGTCAGTTGTTAACCTAAGCAAATCATCAAGTTTATTTTTAAATGCAGGAACAAGCTTATGGTTTCAGTTAATTTTTCTCTTGTCAGTTTCTTTCTTAGTTCCTAACAACTCCAAACTGATTATTCCAACTATCTATCTGATTCCACCTAACAATTCCTCTCACTCTCTCACAATGCAACTCTACCAACCCACACCTAAACCTCCCTCTTCCTTCTTCAACTCCCAAACCTCATGCCAACTCAACTGACTTTCAAAACCTCCCACTCTAACTTTTATTCCCCCCTTGCATTCTCACTGGCCAATCACATCACACCCATTTTAACCCTTTCCTTATGACCCATCCTAGGAGGCAAACGCCACAGGGTTGTACTACTGTCTCCCCTGACCCAGAGTGATCTTCAGAGAACGAAATCAAAGGAGGAAGTCCTGTAGTAATGGGTGACTTTGAGTATCCTGAACTCTACAGCACTCGGTGGTGGAACCAGCCAGAGTTGGGCTTCATCTTCAATGGCGCCCATGGTGAATGGTGTTGAACTGACTGGCAGCAGTGGCCATAAAGCCCACCTTATTTTATTTTTGTTATAAGTGCTTTTAATAGAACCATAGAATTGCAGAGTTGCAAGGGGCCATAAGGATCATCTAGTCCAACCCCCTGCGATGCAGGAATCTTTTGCCCAAAATGGGGCTCAAACCCACAACCCTGAGATTAAGAGTCTCATGCTCTACTGACTGAGCTAAACTGTACAGTCATACCTTGGAAGTCGAACGGAAGTCTGTTCAACTTCCAAAATGTTCAGAAACCCAAGCGCGGCTTCTGATTGGCTACAGGAAGCTCCTGCAGCCAATCGGAAGCCACGGAAGCCCCGTCGGACATTCGGCTTCCAAAAATAGTTCGCAAACCGGAACTACTTCCGGGTTTGCGGCGTTCAGGAGCCAAAACATTCGGGAACTAAGCTGTTCAAAAACCAAGGTACGACTCTATTACATTTTTAATGCTTCGACCCATCCTGGGACCTTACAGTGAATGGCAGGAAATAATAAAATAATAAAATTCAGTTGTTTTACAAACCGTCTGCAGTCTGGTCGATTCCTCCCTTCCCCTCTGCTCACGTATTCCTCTATTGTTCTCTTTCACACTCACACTTTCTCTCCTCACTCACACAGGCATTACTTGAGAACTTTGTGAAGCCCTTGGGAGTAACTCCTTGCCCCCACGGTGTGTGTGTGTGTGTGTGATGGCCTACAGTCTGGGAACCACTGTGATGGGGGAAATGCTTTGAAGAGGCCGAAACACCGCACAAATGCTGCTGTTATTGATTTCATGTATTTTTACAAAAAGAAAAGGTCCTGAGCAGCAATATGAATCGAGAGCGGAAGCAACATGAGAGAGGGTGTTCTCCATACAGGCACCTGGCTTGCCTAACTCTCCCCCCATCGACCCCCAATACAGTTGGCACCATGTCTTATAAGCTCCCGGCACCAGTTGAAACCAGCTTATTCAGACTTTGGTCTGACACTGTGTAGCTGCTGCCCTCTGTAAACAGCTGTTTGACTGTGTATGTGCTGTTTTCCTTACTCTTTTGTTGTTTACTGGTTGATTTTATAGTGTTTAATTGGTATTGTACTCTCCTTTGGGGTTATTTTATTAAAAAGGACTATCACCCTGCAGTTCCAAAGGCACCTCTATACAAAGTCTCCTTCCTTGGAGGTTTTTAAGCAGAGGTTGGGTGGCTATCTGTCATGGATGCTTTAGTTGAGATTTCTGCATTGCAGGGGGTTGGAATGGATGACCCTCGGTGTCCCTTCCAACTCTACAATTCTATGAATGTGTAAGTCAAACCGTTGATCCATCTAGGTCGGTACTACGAACACTGATTGGTTTCAGACTGGGGACTTTCCAAACCCTACCAGGAGATGCCAAGGGCTGCTCTGCCATTCAACTACAGCCCTTCCCAGCTTCAGAAAAGATTAGGCTGGCACATACTTGGACTACTGCAATGCGCTCTACATGGGGCTACCTTTGAAGGTGACCCGAAAACTACAACTAATCCAGAACGCGGCAGCTAGACTGGTGACTGGGGGAGGCTGCCAAGACCACATATCACCAGTCTTGAAAGACCTACATTGGCTCCCAGTACGCTTCTGAGCACAATTCAAAGTGTTGGTGTTGGCCTTTAAAGCCCTAAACGGCCTCGGTCCAGTATATGTGAAGGAGCGTCTCCACCCCCATCTACCCGAACACTGAGGTCCAGCACTGAGGGCCTTCTGGCGGTTCCCTCATTGCGAGAAGCAAAGCTACAGGGAACCAGGCAGAGGGGCTTCTCGGTAGTGGTGCCCGCCCTGTGGAACACCCTCCCACCAGATGTCAAAGAGAAAAACAACTACCTGACATTTAGAAGACATCTGAAGGCAGCCCTGTTCAGGGAAGTTTTTAATGTGTGATATTTTAATGTATTTTTTAATCTTTGTTGGAAGCCGCCCAGCCAGATGGGTGGGGTACAAATAAATTATTATTACTACTACTACTAGAGAGAGTGGTGGCACCTCAGCTGTGGGATTCCCTTCCATCAAGCTTCCTGATCTCATTCTGGTCTTACATGGGCACTAGACCTGGAGGCACCAGGTGGCATGGTTGGACATCTGCTTGCAGCCACGCAATGCCACCTGACAGCTGACCCTCCACTTCCCTAGCTGTGCTGCTGGTTCTGCTGGTTCTGACTGTGTCCCCATTGCTGCTTCCACCTTCTTTTCTCCTTCCCACCCCGCGTCCAAGCAGGGTCCAAGCACCAGAGCTCTCTCCTCTTCTGCAGCTTCCAGCACCTGGTATTCACCAAGGTATCTCCAACAATCTGCCTGTTACAGGATAGAGGAATAAGGAAGACAGGAGACAGGAACCAAGACTGCCTACTGCTGTCTGCTGTAAGGTGTAGGGAGAGACATCTCCCACACACAAATGGGCATTGAAAACGTTTTTCAAAATCCCAGGTGACGTTTCATTATTTATTTTCAGTGTTTTAGATTGTCCTCTTCTGGTTTTGCACTCTTGTTTGTGTCGTTCCACTTTGTTATTTCAGTTTTGAATTGTATTCTATTGCTCTTGCATTCTGGGTTGCTTCGACCATGTATTCTTTGGAAAAGCAGGATATAAATAATATTTTTTAACACACACATACACACAAACAGGAGATGTCCTACTTTCTCCAGAGAGGACCCTGTGGCTTTGCGACAGCTCCCTTCGTCCATTGAAACCCAAGCGATCCATCAGTGCAGGATACCAGCCCTGCTGGTCAGGAGAGAGCGGGGGAGGACAAAGGCAAGCTCGCCCCTCCCTGCAACCTTTGTCCATATCAGATTTGCGTAATTGACACCGTCGTCAACAAGGTTTATATTCTGACAACATCCCCTGTTCTTGACATGTTTGCGCCACGGATGTTGGAGATGGAGAACGCAAACAATTTCGGCGGTGACGACTTCTTAAAATAGCCCTCGAGTGTGAATTTCTGTCACTAGCCGGGAACCCCGCTGACAGCAGCCTGCGCCGCCTGGCATGCATTATTCAGAAGCCCAAGGAGCCCATTGTTCCCCATGTTTGGGAATTAATCAGTATGAAAATTGCCTGTCACCCAAATAACGTGTTTGCTCAGTCCGTCAAAACAGGCGGCGTGGAAAAGGCAGTTGGGCGTCGTTCTCCCTCCACCTCGCCTTTTGCAGAGTTTTTAAAAACAAAAACAAACAACGCTCTTCTCGGCAAAGCCTTATAGGGACCTTTCTTGCCTTAAGGAGAATAAAAGAACACGGTCTTAATAATAATAATAATAATAATAATAATAATAATAATAATAATCTCCAAGTGGAATTTTGCAATTTGCCAGAGGGAGAGGTGTTTTGGAGAGGGGCCGGGTTGCAAACTCAGCACCTGGGGTTAGGAATCAATCACCCTGAAACATATAGTATTATCGTGACAGACTTAAATAGGAGTGTTGAAGACCTAAGCACTTCCCCAGTGAGCGCAGAAGGTCCTTGACTTCATTATTTTGTTTCCAGGCAAGTTCAGCCCTGCCCCACCATTTTGTTTTCTCAGCCTTGGGCCTAAAGCGCCGTCCTTAAGCTATGCCTGTTGCTTAGGCAGCTTTCCTTTCCCCTCTGCCCTCTGCCCTTCCGACCTCCCCAGCATGCTTGAGCTCCCTGTTGCCAAGGTGAAAGTATTTGAACATCTGTCCTTGCCTCTTCTCTTCCCCCCCCCTCTCCACTCTGATGTATTAGATTAAGGAGGCCCCTTGCGCTACCAAGGCCTGCCTCGAAAGGCCGCCCTCGCTGATAAGCTGATTGCATTAAGTCCGGAGCGAAAAGCCGGGCCCGGCAAGAGAGAGAAGCAGCGGCAAAAAAAGAAAGAAATGAAAAGCATTATTTGCAAAGAGGAAGAGCCTTCCAACGTTCGTTCCAACGTTTGCTTCAGTCAGTGTGTACAAAGAACTAGCCGGGATAAAGAAGTCCTCTCTTTTTCTCTCTCACCCTCCCACCCCACATGAAGAATTAAAAATACACATTATTGTCATTGTAGTTACATCCGCACCAGGCCTTTGAAGCAGTTTTATGCAACAGTCCCAGAGAATTCTGGGAACTGTAGTTTGTTCAGCGTACTGGGAACTGTAGGTCTGTGAGGACAGCACCCTGGGGGAAGCAATAAAGTGGTACCAGAGTGCTCCCCACCCCAAGCATTCTGGGAACTGTAGTTTGTTAAGGGTGCCGATAGGTGTTAGCATACTCCTAATTCTCGTAGAGTGCCAAAGTTCGCTGGAAAAGATGGACTGTTAAGCTGTTCCGGAAATTGTAGCTCTGTGCAGGGAGCAGGCATCCCAGCATCCATTACAGTTCCCCGGGTCTTTTGGGGGAAACCATGACTGTCAATGGTGGCATAATAGTGTTTTCAATGTAAGGTGTGTATCTGGCTGGTTCTCAAGGCTTTCAAAGGCCCTTTGTGGTTCAAAATTATGCTTGGAAACAAAACTCTGATTTGTGCTTTGAAATAAATGGACGGCCCATGCAATTGGTACAAAAGGGATAGCATGAGCCCTATTGGAAGTGAGAGCTGGACCATAAAGAAGGCTGATCGCCGAAGAATTGATGCTTTTGAATTCTGGTGCTGGAGGAGACTCTTGAGAGTCCCATGGACTGCAAGAAGATCAAACCTATCCATTCTGAAGGAAATCAGCCCTGAGTGCTCACTGGAGGGACAGATCCTGAAGCTGGGGCTCCAATACTTTGGCCATCTCATGAGAAGAGAAGACTCCCTGGAAAGGACCCTGATGTTGGGAAAGATGGAGGGCACAAGGAGAAGGGGACGACAGAGGACGAGATGGTTGGACAGTGTTCTCGAAGCTACCAGCATGAGTTTGACCAAACTGCGGGAGGCAGTGGAAGACAGGAGTGCCTGGCGTGCTCTGGTCCATGGGGTCACGAAGAGTTGGACATGACTAAACGACTAAACATCAACAATTATATCCCACCCACTGTAAGAAGCTTGGCTGCAGCCTTTTGAACCGATTGCAGCTTCCAAGCAGTCTTTAAAGGCAGCTCCAAGCAGAGCGTGTTCTGGTAAACAATGCCATGTATCGCTTTTTAGATAGTGTTATGCGTTATTTCACTTGCTTCCAAATGTGGCAAGCCATCCCTGCTGCGTTTGGCGGGGGGATCTGCTGAATGGGGCATAGACATCTTGCGTGCCTCAAAGTCCTGCCTTGACAGCATCTGCATTTCCTTTGGGGGGGGTAGTATATTAAGTGGCCACTTTATCACTGAGTAAAACAGGTCCATGGATCAGTGGCAGGATTTGAGCTTTAAAATTCCAGCGGCACCCTGTGCAACGCCAAAATTCAGCACCTGCACCTACCTATCACCTTCCGTTGTTTGTCATTGTTGTGGCGCCCATTGAGGCAATCCACCTCTGCCTGGTTCTTTTCCCCAGCAGGGAGGAAAGCCACTTGAGATAGGTGCTTTTGAGAAGAAAAATGGCCTGCAGGGAGAAGTTAAATATCCCTCACCAGCCCTGTGCACCTGCCATGCCAAAATAAAGCCTTCAGTACACACTTTTCAAATGAATACAGAACGCCACTGTGGGAAATTTGCAGGGGACTCCACATACCGCACAATGCAATTCGACTTTAAGGACCCCCTGAAATCAGGGGTACTTAAGTACAGTGGTACCTCTGGATGCGAACAGGATCCGTTCCGGAGCCCCGTTTGCATCCAGAAGTGAACGCAACCCGCGTCCATGGGTCGCGATTCTCCGCTTCTGTGCATGCACGTGATATCATTTTGACCGTCTGTGCATGCGCGAGCGGCGAAACCCGGAAGTAACATGCTCCGTTACTTCCAGGTCACCACAGCACGCAACCCAAAAATACTTATACCGAAGCTACTTCAGCCCAAGGTATGAATGTAAGTGCAACAGGACTGGGTTGGTTCGTTTGTTGTTCATTATTTAAATTCCTATGCCCCTTTTCCATACACATATGCTCAGAGAGGCTCACGACAGAGAAACAAAAAAAATTGCGAATCAATACATCCTTACAGTAACGGATCAAATGCAGGGAAATCATTTCGGAGCGCAACAAACCATCCAGCCAACAACTCAGCTGGATTATACGGCCGTTATGACACTTAAAGCCATCCATCCATCAAAGCAATCAAACAATCAGTCAAACCATATCAATTAATAATACAAGTGCAATCACTTATCAACAGTCGCTGGTGCTTCC
>JAXCMG010000017.1:6379095-6398309 GCA_034642415.1 Podarcis siculus | reverse complement strand
TAGTTGGTCTTTAAGGTGCTACTGGAAGGAAAAAAAAATTTTGTTTTATTGTCACTTGTACAACTTGTATACAGTGAGATTACATGAGCACCCCCCACTCAGCTCTCTTAGTCTTAATTCCCCTCGTTTACTGACACACACACACACCAAACCCGAAAGTCAGTTGCCCTTTTGTTATCTTTTCATTCAGCAGCCTAACAGCCCACGGATAGAAGCTGTTCTTTACCCTGTTGGTGCGACTAATCATGCTTCTATATCTTCTGCCTGAGGGCAGGAAAGTGCTGGCCAGAAAGTGCTGGCCAGGGTGTGAATCACCCCTGAGAATTTCCTCACTCTCCTGAGGCAACGTTCTTCCGCTATTTCATCCAGCGGATTAATGGGACAGCCCATAATATCTTGTGCTGTATTCACCACTCTCTGTAGGCACTTCCTATCAGTTGATGTCAAACCAGCGTACCACACCGTGATGCAGTATGAAAGGACACTTTCTATGGTAGACCGGTGGAAGGAGATCATCAAATGTTGATTGACATCATTCTTTTGCAATACTCTGAGGAGATAGAGTCTCTGTTGGGCTTTCTTAACCACCTGGGTTGTATTGATTTTCCAAGTAAGGTCTTCACTGAGATAAACTCCTAGGAATTTAAAGGAACAGACTTGGGTCCCATGAAGAGAGTGATGGTCAGCTGAAGACCTACCTATTGGATCGTCAGACCTTGCTGATGTTTCGCTGCAGAAGGAACAATCAATCCAATCTGTCAATCCCCGGCCATCCCTGTAACTTTTTTATGATCTGTACAAGTTGTTCCAGGGCTTCGATTCTAGCAAGTTCCAGAGTTTCAAATGGGAAGTACATTTGTAACTTGTTGATTTGGATCCCCACTTGTTTGTACAGGTAACACTAATGAAGCGAAAGGGCTTGATTTTGCTCCACTGGTTTGCTCTTTTTAAAAAATGAAGATTCACCACCAACACCCCAAGATCTTGCCCACTATTTTTCTCCCATCCAACATTAGTTGCCAATATTGTCAATTTTATCTTGTGCCTACATAGGGTACACAGGCAGAGGCCAAAACCTTCACTGGCATAAATTGCTTGTGTCAGTGCCGTCCTTAATTTACATCAGGTAAGGATCCGTCTCCATAGTCGTCTTCTTTAAAAAGAAGAGCTGATAGATAGCATATGAACAAACTCCTTGCTGGATAAGAGGTGCTTCGGTGGGAATTAGTTGAAGCTGAGATGGCCTCTCTGTGTGTTAGCATAGCATCTACATAGTGATATTTATGATATTTGAACAGGGAAATTTCTCGCCTCTGAAATACTTGGCAGCCCAATTTACATGCTTTATTGCCCAAAAGGGCCATTTATTAAGACTGAAACAGCACCTATACATTTTAAAAAGGGACTCAAAATGGAGAAAGATTGTCAGATTGCAAATCAGAAAGGCGTTTTTCATCTTTCCCTCACCCCCAATATCCCACCCTCCCCTGCAATTCTCTGCCGTTTGGGAGGCTGGGGGGGGGATCAATTTGCATCGCAAACTTCAAATATCATTTATACTACATCGCTTTCTAGTTTCTCTTCCCGGGTTCTATGACCCTGGTTCATCATATTGCCATCACTTCCTTATTTACGGGATGGGAATGACAAGAGTTGTCAAAAGAAAAGATGATGATAAATTCTCTGCGGTGCTCCTCAGGCTCTGTGGGGGTTATTGTGATGGGAACCGGAGAACCGCAGAGGAATGAGTGCCGAGTCGCAGGTATGGTGGGACGCCACCGTCCTGGGGTTGCTGCCGGCCTCTGAAACCAGGAGAGCTGCCTGGTATCTGGAGGGCTGCAATACCTGGCTGGAGGCTGTGTTTGGATTGATGGATCAAATGTTAGGGACCTAGGAATATGCCTTAGACTGCAATCAATATGAAAAGGGGACTTTTTTTAAACCACTACATACTCAAATGCTAAGCATTTAGAAAAATGGTGTGCACATTCTGTGGCATGTAAATGGAATGTCACAGAAAACACAACTAAAGTAATTCCAAGAGAAGATATTGGAGCACTCCAAATCATTAACCTGTATATGTACATGGAAAATAGTTGTTGTTGTTTAGTCGTGTCCAACTCTTCGTGACCCTATGGACCAGAGCACGCCAGGCACTCCTGTCTTCCACTGCCTCCCGCAGTTTGGTCAAACTCATGCTGGTACCTTCGAGAACACTGTCCAGCCATCTCGTCCTCTGTCGTCCCCTTCTCCTTGTGCCCTCCATCTTTCCCAACATCAGGGTCTTTTCCAGGGAGTCTTCTCTTCTCATGAAGTGGCCAAGTCTTGGAGCCTCAGCTTCAGGATCTGTCCTTCCAGTGAGCACTCAGGGCTGATTTCCTTCAGAATGGATAGGTTTGATCTTCTTGCAGGCCATGGGACTCTCAAGAGCCTCCTCCAGCACCATAATTCAAAAGCATAAATTCTTCGATGATCATCCTTTTTTATGGTCCAGCTCTCACTTCCATACATCACTACTGGGGAAACTATGGCATTAACTATATGGACCTTTGTTGGCAAGGTGATGTCTCTAGACCAGTCTCTAGCACCAGTCAACTAGCAGGTCCCTTCACTAAATGAATTGAAGGTGCATCATTTTGTACAGGGCGAGTCTTTTAAAAAAGGCTCCGTGGAACATATGTACTCTGTATCCACGGAGCCTCTTTTAAAGGACTCACCTTGTACTTCCTGATGGTGTACAGCTTAGCCTCCGTTTTACAGCCAAATGGACCAGGGCTCATCACCAAGGTCATATGGCTTTTGCCAAATTGCAGCGACGAACCTGACATCCCGTTAATACTACACGCATAAAATAATAATTGTAACAGTATTTTTTTTAATATAAAAACAGAGGCAGGAAATTGAGGTTTCATGAGCAAAACTGCATCCTTATTGCCGAATTACAGACCTTTAGACATTAAGCTTTATAACTGAACTGCAGTGGGAAACCAAAGCCACGAAGCAGCAGAAACCGAAGCAGGAACACATTACTTATTCCATTAATGTTTGTATCCTTAATAGAAACAGGTTCATTACATGGCAAGGAGCAAAGTTTGCATTAAATAGAAACATCATTTGGTGTTTTATTGATTAAAAGGAGATTAGATTTCCACCATGTTCGTTACCAAATAGGATGCCCCGGAGGAAATGTATATTTAGATCGCAAGGTGGAAGGTTTTTCTTATGGTATAATGGAAAGAAAATGTATCTCATAATGATGGTTTATATCACACAAGGGAGCCAATAAGTAAAAGCTTTGCTCTTATTCTTACCACCAAAATAAAAATGCAAAAGTCGTCGCCTGTATTAATGGACCGGCAGAAGCAAATCTTTCCTGCTTACAGAGCCCATGTCGAAAACAGGCTGCATCAAAGCTTTCCTTTTGACCCAGAAAGACCATTCAAAAATTGTCCCCATTGGATGAACCTGCTAAGCTGGATGGAGGCAGGAAAGAGACTTGTACAGGCAAATGTTTATATGCTATTTCCGACCGAAAAAGTGTTTTTTTGGGGGGGGCACGGCACCCAAAAGTGTGTGCTTGGGGGCAACACATGAAAACGTGGCCCTGAAAAAGCACTATTTTCCAGGGTGGGGTGGGGGAATTAAAGCGCGAAATCACGGCAACCAAAATGGCTGCCATCCTCTCACAAGAAAAAAAAAGGATCTCCCATTTTTTTCTGGGATACTCACAGGACACGCACACATTGGGTGGTAGTCTACTAAGTGTAACTCAGAGTAGGTCCACTGAAATGAGTGAACATGGCTAAGTTAGGTCTGTTCATTATTATGAGTGAGTAAAGCTTGAGTAATGCCAATTGCCCTCAAGATGGTTTTGCTCTGGAGTGTTGTGAGGCAACTGGAGAATTGCATTCTGGCTCCAGGTTTGAGGTTCCTTATCTTCCTCTGTGGGTTAAACTTAAACCACAGAGCCTAGGACTTGCTGATCAGAAGGTTGGCGGTTCAAATCCCCGTGATGGGGTGCACTCCCGTTGCTCGGTCCCTGCTCCTGCCCAACTAACAGTTCGAAAGCACGTTAAAGTGCAAGTAGATAAATAGGTACCGCTCTGGCGGGAAGGTAAACAACGTTTCTGTGCGCTGCTCTGGTTCGCCAGAAGCGGCTTAGTCATGCTGGCCACATGACCCGGAAGCTGTACGCCAGCTCCCTCGGCCAGTAAAGCGAGATGAGCACCGCAACCCCAGAGTCGGTCACGACTGGACCTAATGGTCAGGGGTCCCTTTACCTTTATCTTCCTCTTAGAACATATATGTGCTTTCCAGATGTTTCTGGACTCTCCAGCCAGCATGACCAATGGTCGGGTATAATGTAGGCCACAATCCAACAATATCTGAAGGCGCCATGCCAGCTATTCCTGTCCTTTCTACCCTGCCTGACGACCGTTTTTGCCTCCTTGCAAATGTGGCACAGACCAGCAGGAGGAGATGAACCTTCTCCTGCCTCTCTGGAGACATTTGATTTTTAAAGTTCTCATTAGACAACTGCGCCCACGCACAAACACAGAACCTCTTAACCTATTTGCAACCAGAGCTACGCAGCTCACTCAGAGCCTCGTTGCTCTCCCCCACTGCCCGCAACTTTCTGTTAAAACCCCTCCGGCCGGCGTTTGGAAGAAGGAAAACCCATCTAATGATAGCAGTTATTCCAACAATGTTAATGATTTTTAGAAAGATGAATTAAGCAGCGGAGGGGGGGGGGAAAGTGGTGCTAGTCTATTATCGCCTCGTGCCTCACTCTATTAAAAAGAGCTGAGCTGTTCATCCATTTATGAGCCATTGACAGCAAGGCATATATCTCCAAAGGGTGGGGGCAGGGGCTGATTTTGTTCCAAAAATGTTTAGGCCGAGCTTTTTC
This sequence comes from Podarcis siculus, assembly GCA_034642415.1. Lineage (NCBI taxonomy): Eukaryota > Metazoa > Chordata > Lepidosauria > Squamata > Lacertidae > Podarcis > Podarcis siculus. Next base: position 6,393,400 of record JAXCMG010000017.1, on the reverse strand, counting down.
AGAAGGAAGGCCCTGGACCTGACTGAAGTTCTGAGCTCAGGGATTTCAGGGCTTCCTTCCCTCCAAGCAAGAGGTTGCCTAGCAGATGTTCGGCCAGTTTGAAGGCAGGCTCTAAGGGTCATTTAACACATTGCGCTTTTTTAAGGATGCGTGTCTACAAATGTTACTGGCAAAAGGCACAATTGCCGACATATGTATCATACAAGGCCAGGTTTTTCTGCAAATGTCAATGATGTTATCTGCCAGGAGTTGTGTGTTGTTTTTTAATTCCTCTTTAATCTTGAGAGAAGCAAGTTAACTTTTTTTAAAAAAAACAATCCTGCTATAAATACAAACAATTCTCACTCACCGCATGATTCATTAGATACATTACATGTATGACATGCATACACGATGCAGGTTTCCTTTGAACCAGCATGCAAGCAGATGCATGTTGTTGTTGTTTAGTTGTTTAGTCATGTCCGACTCTTTATGACCCCATGGACCAGAGCACGCCAGGCACTCCTGTCTTCCACTGCCTCCCACAGTTTGGTCAAACTCATGCTGGTAGCTTCGAGAACACTGCCCAACCATCTCGTCCTCTGTCGCCCCCTTCTCCTTGTGCCCGCCATCTTTCCCAACATCAGGGTCTTTTCCAGGGATTCTTCTCTTCTCATGAGGTGGCCACAGTCTTGGAGCATCAGCTTCAGGATCTGTCTTTCCAGTGAGCACTCAGGGCTGATTTCCTTCAGAATGGAGAGGTTTGATCTTCTTGCAGTCCATGGGACTCTCAAGAGTCTTCTCCAGCACCATAATTCAAAAGCATCCATTCTTCGGCAATCAGCCTTCTTTATGGTCCAGCTCTCACTTCCATACATCACTACTGGGAAAACCATAGCTTTAACTATACGGACCTTTGTCGGCAAGGTGATGTCTCTGCTTTTTAAGATGCTGTCTAGGTTTGTCGCTACTCTGGTACATAAAAAGTATGCATTTATATTAAACAATGCAAGAGAAATACAGTACCTCAGGGGACTCAACACTTTATTAATACGCCGCCCATCTGACTGGGTTGGCCCAGGCACCTTGAGCAGCTTCCAGCAAATTATAAAACCACAGTAAAACATCAGACATTAAAAGCTTCCCTAAACAGGGCTGCCTTCAGATGTCTTCTAAAAGTCAGGTAGTTGTTTATTTCCTTGACATCTGATGAGAGGGTGTTCCACAGGGAGGGTGCTACGAATGAGAAGGCCCTCTGCCTGGTTCCCTGTAACCTCACTTCTTGCAATGAGGGAACCGCCAGAAGGCCCTCGGCGCTGGACTTCAGTGTCTAGGCAGAACGATGGGGGTGGAGATGCTCCTTCAGGTATACTGGGCCAAGGCCATTTAGGACTTTAAAGGTCAGCACCAACACTTTGAACTGTGCTCAGAAACGTACTGGGAGACAATGCAGATCCTTTAGGACCAACGTTATGTGGTCCTGGTGTCTGCTCCCAGTCACCAGTCTAGCTGCCACATTCTGGATTAGTTGTCGTTTCTGAGTCACCTTCAAAGGTAGCCCCACATAGAGCACATTGCAGTGGTCCAAGTGGGAGATAACCAGAGCATGTACCACTCTGGCAAGACAGTGTGCAAGCAGCTGGGTCTCAGCCTGCGTACCAGATGGAGCTGGTAGACAGCTGCCCTGGACATAGAATTGACCTGCACCTCCATGGGCAGCTGTGAATGCAAAATGGCTGCACACTTGGCCCTTTAGGGGCACAGGTACCCCTATATAGCACCTCATGGGGCTCAACTCTTATGTGCTGTTATATACATAATATATGTATTTTTTTCATATAATTTTGCACAGCATTAGCTAAGCAAACCCTACAATGCATGAGCAGCTTGAATATAAGTGGTGCTTGATAAAAGAGGTGGCCCAGTGGTGGATTGCCTCCTTTGCTGGTGGGATGCTAAGAAATACATTTTATTTTCAGAGAGCCCAGTGAGTTTGTTTTAATGCTATTAAGGTTTTGGGGGTTTTTTTAGTGGTTTGATTTGGTTTTAATGGTGCGGCTTCTCGATGCTTGCAAGCATTAGTCACCTCTGGACTCTGCTGGGCAGAAAGAGTGGGATGATAATAAATGGAAATAAGTTCATAAATAAGTAAAACGGATGTCCTGTGAGCAGCTGCCACCTGGGTGACATTGTCATTGTCACAAGCAATGTCGCCGTGATGTATGCATAACAGCCTGGGCAATAATGGCAAGGCGCAAAGAGCAGCGTGTGTCTGTGATTTTGGCTGCTTACACACCGCACATTTAAAGGGCATTTAAAGCGCACGGGGCTCCCCTCAAAGAATACTGGGAACTGTAGTTTGTTTGGGAACTGTAGCTATGGGAAGGGCAAACCACAGTCCACAGGATCCTTAGGCGAATTCAATGTGCACTCAGCCTTTGTGCGTGTCGCAAGCTGTAAATACGGTAAATGGCTTTTTGCACCTCCTTCTCTGAGTGGATCTCTCAGGTTCATTTCCCCCCTCTTTCTTTTCTTTCTATCTTTCTTTTTTTTTAAAAAAAGGGAACAATCAGAAGGCAACTAGCCAGAAAATAACCAGACCTTTAAGTGTCTCGGTGCCCAATTTACCATGCACTCCTCTTACAATCTCCCTCTCATTTGTGACATTGTATCAGCATGACCGCCTCCCTGAAAGCCGTCCATCTTATTCAAATATTGCTGTTTTCATCTCTCCCGGCTCCGCCTGGCTAGTCTTCCCTGGCTACCTCTGCCGCACCTGTCGTAGCACTCTGTACCATCCCAGCAATCGCGGCGCCATTGGAGAGCGTTGGACGGCTGCATCCGTGTTTGCTTGCACTGCATTCATTGCAAATGGGCACATTTCAGTCAGGTTCCAACACAGCTATAGAGATATTGAATATGCAACGCCCCCCCCCTGTGTGTGTGTGTGTGTGTGTGTGTGGTGTCTGCCATATGGCCGGGGTAATTTGTATCCACAAAGAACTTCTCACCGCGGTGAGAACTAGTCTCTCAAAAAAAATTGCACTCACCCTGCTCAGTGTTAGAAAACGGACTGCCTTTTTTGCAGAGAGGGAATGCTTCCCCCACCCCCAGCTATGCCTGCCTAGGTCAGTAATGGGGCGTGAGAAGAGATTAGAACAGGGACGCCCAAAGCGGTGCCCCTCCAAATGGTGTGGGATATTTGCAATGCAGTCAAACCAACATTGCATGTTTGCTAGATAGGAACGAGATAGGAGCTGAAGCTCACGGTTTTCCCCTGTACGTTTGCTAGAGAGAACTCTGTGAGAGACACTGCCACAGTGCCCTGACAGGGGGAGGGCATAGCTATATCCAGTGCTTTTTTTCTAAAACAATGTTTAAGGGTACACTCATTTCCCTACTCATATTGAAATGTTGCCCCTCAATGAGGCCAAACTTAGATTCACAAAAACTTTAGGGGTATGCATACCCCTGCATCCCCCCAGAAAAGCACTATCTACAGTGTATCTATATCGAGCGGGACGTGGGTGGCGCTGTGGGTTAAACCACAGAGCCTAGGACTTGCCGATCAGAAGGTCGCGGTTTGAATCCCCGTGACGGCGTGAGCACCCGTTGCTCGGTCCCTGCTCCTGCCAACCTAGCAGTTTGAAAGCACATCAAAGTGCAAAGCACATCAAAGTGCAAGTAGATAAATACTTCCCGCTCCGGTGGGAAGGTCAACGGCGTTTCCATGCACTGCTCTGGTTCGTCAGAAGCGGCTTAGTCCTGCTGGCCACATGACCCAGAAGCTGTATGCTGGCTCCCTCGGCCAATAAAGTGAGATGAGCGCCCCAACCCCAGAGTTGATCACGACCGGACCTAATGGTCAGGGGTCCTTTTACCTTTATATCTATATCTATATCTATATCTATATCTATATCTATATCTATATCATCTATATCTATATCATCTATATCTATATCATCTATATCTATAGAGTTGTACCTCGGAAGTCGAACAGAATTCGTTCCGGAAGTCCATTCGACTTCCAAAACGTTCAGAAACCAAAGCGCAGCTTCTGATTGGCTTCAGGAAGCTCCTGCAACCAATTGGATTTTGTCAGAATCTCCTTTCTTGACATGTGAACCCATTGGTTCTGGTCCTAAACTCTGGAGTTTGTTCCATCTTCCATGGGACAGCCCTTCAGATAGTTGAAGATGGCCATCATCTCACCACCTCTCAACCACCTCTTCTCCAGGCTAGGTACAGAGCAGTGTGAACATTTAAAATTGAGCCAGGTTTATGTGTAGATCAAAGAGAATACTGGCTCTACAAATAAAACCAGTAGCGGGAAGCAACTTATGTCCAAGTATCAAATGGATCATCAGCAGGAGCATTGCTGCTCATTCTCCAAGTTGACAACAAGAAACAGAGTCTTTGGTGCCATTGGCCCAGTATTGCAGAAGAGAATCTGCATATAGAAATCCAGTAAGTACTGGCATAAAAAAGGATGAACAGGTTAAATCTGTAATGATACACTGGGCAAGGGATTTGGGGCATAATATTCAACTTTCAGACTGAGAAAGGTTATGGAAAACTGACAGGAAATTCTCAGCATGCTGTATGCTGAAAGAAAATTACAGTGGTACCTCGGGTTACATACGCTTCAGGTTACATATGCTTCAGGTTACAGACTCCGCTAACCCAGAAATAGTGCTTCGGGTTAAGAACTTTGCTTCAGGATGAGAACAGAAATCACACTCCGGCGGCGCAGCAGCAGCAGGAGGCCCCATTAGCTAAAGTGGTGCTTCAGGTTAAGTACAGTTTCAAATTAAGTACAGACCTATTAAGTACTTAACCCGAGGTACCACTGTATATGAAAATGATGTACTGGTGATATTTGACTCCTAGTAAGTTAGCAAAAATGTATAAGACACCCACAAATATCTGTTGGAAATGTAAAGAAAAAGAAGGCACTTTTTACTATATGTGGTGGACGTGTAAGGTAACAAAAGCATTCTGGGAAATGATATATAATGAATTGGAAGTTTAAAATAGCTTTTATAAAAAAGAAGAAGAAAAAGCTTTTTTATTAGGAATTGTAGGTACCGAGATCCCCAAGGAACAACAAAGACTTTTCATGTACACAAAGACAGCTGCATGGATGCTACTAGCCCAAAGATGGAAAGAAGACAAATTCCTACCAGAGAAGAATGGGAAAATAAGCTCTTGGACTATGGCAAAATGGCAAAACTGACCGGGAAGCTCAGGAACTTCAATAAAGAATGGGGGGGAATTATAATTTACTTGAGAGACCACTGTAAGCAGATGAAAAACATTAGCAGGATTGCAATAACACTTGTAATGTAGAAGATAAAAAGGAGAGGCATAAAATTTGGATAATGAAATAATATGCAATTGAAAAGGTTTATAATAGGACCCATGGAGGGGAAGGTGGGAAGTCAAGAGATTCAGAGAAACCTCCAAATATGAATGTGCATTTTGTATTGTTGCAACTCTGTACTTGTAAAATCAAATAAAAATTATTTTTAAAAGAGAGAGAAAGAGATCCAGTAAGTGCCTTCTGTTCCAACTTTTAAACAGCAGCAGAAAATGTTTTTATTCTGTCAGGCCCATGCAGGCAATTAAGGATACATCTTTCCCCAATGCTTAGCTGATTTCTAACTTTATAATATGGTTTTTATCATATAGCTGCACATACTATCGTGAACCACTCTGATATTTTTAAATGAGAATATATATATATCCTGATAAATATGCCTGCAAACTCCAGACTCTTCTGGCCAGTACATTGTTAAAAAACCAAGCAGAGAACTGGCTTAAAAATAATCTTAATGTTTCAGTTCTTTTTTTTTTAACTATACAGAAAAAGTTGAGTCTGATTGAACTCACCAGTAGCGATATGCTTAATAATGTGCTTAACGTCCTATTGATTTTGATGGGATTTAAGTGCACTTCATTTTCTCTAGAATCATCCCTCCCTAGCTCATATGTAGGGAATAATTCCAAAAAAGTAAGAAAGAAACCAACCTACAGGAAATGGTTTCAGAATTTTTGTTGGAACCATGAATGTTTATTGTCAAATTCTGGAAGTGTGAAAAAGCGCCTCCAGCTTAGGATCAGACATTAAAAGTATGGGAGATTGTTAAACTGCCTAAGTTAATTAGTTTTTTATAAAAAAAAATAGTAAGACTGATGAATAATAAGCTAGAGAATTTGAAAAGAAATGGAAAAGATTTATTGAATCTCTGGGATGACAAGAAATTAAAACAAGCTTTATTGGGTTATGTCTTGATTTGCGTTGACATGTTGAATACACACACACACACACACACACACACACACACACCTCACCTTGCCTCATGAGTGAGCTGGCCCTGAGTAAAAATAGACATTGGAAACTGCTGCTGCTGCTCTGGATTCTGCTGCCTGAGGCAGTAGCCTCACCTTGCCTCGTGGGTGGGCCGGTCCTTGCCATAAGGACATAAGAAGATCAGGCCAATGGGCCATCTCACCTAGCATTCTGTTTTCACCATGGCCAACCAGATGCCTTCAGGTAGCTTGCATCTAAAACCTGAGGACCACAGCACTCTACCCTCCTGATGTTTCCATCACCTACACCTCCAGCTGTTTTTGGACTACAGCTCCCATCATCCCTGACCACTGGTGCTGCTAGCTAGGTATGATGGGAGTTGTAGTCCAAAAGCAGCTGGCAATCCAAATTTGCATCTAAACCTGAGGACCACAGCACTCTACCCTCCTGATGTTTCCATCACCTACACCTCCAGCTGTTTTTGGACTACAGTTCCCATCATCCCTGACCACTGGTGCTGCTAGCTAGGTATGATGGGAGTTGTAGTCCAAAAGCAGCTGGCAATCCAAATTTGGGAAACCCTGACCTAACATAGATAGTAGGCAGAAACTAGCCAGGACAAAACATGTTTGGGAGACTGTGGCGATCACACAGGGTCCCCAGACGTTTGACGGTCTATTGACCCTGCGCCACCACTGTGATTGCTTTCTTCGCGGCCACCAACCCGTTTCTCCTCACGGGTACACACGGAGCCCAGTCAATTGTTAACATTAACAAATAATCAAGTTTAATTTTAGGCACGAACAAGCTTATGGTTTCAGTTAATTTTCCTTGGCAGTTTCTTAATCTTAGTTCCTTAACTGTCCTATGCGTTCCTAACAACTTCAAACTGATTATTCCAACTATCTATCTGACTCCACCTAACAATTCTTCTCACTCCCTCACCACACAACTCGACCAACCCACAGACTATTCTCCCTCTTCCTTCTCCAATTCCGAACTCTCAACTACCCGTATTTTTCGCTCTATAACACGCACCTGACCATAACACGCACATAGTTTTTAGAGGAGGAAAACAAGAAAAAAAATTCTGAATGAAACAGTGGATGTATCATTTTGGTGCTTCATGCTGTGGCCACAGACATGTGATTTGACGGTGAGTTTGGGGTAGGCCAATGCAAAAATCCTGAGAATCCATGTGGATCTGTGCTTTGTAACCACAGCAACCAAAAACAGCTTTTACAACTTTGTAAACAAAGCAACCGAAAACAGAAGAGGGTGGGCAATAAGACCCTGAGGCAGAATGCAGGAAAGCAGCAGCCTCCTCTTTGCAGCGCGCGATCTGATTTTTGCCTGATCTTTGCCTCTGCACTCGGGCCAGTCGGCTCCAGGGACCACACATTCGCTCAATAGCACGCACAGCATGACTAGGCTGCTTCTGGCGAACCAGAGCAGCACATGGAAATGCCGTTTACCTTCCTGCCAGAGCGGTACCTATTTATCTACTTGCACTTCGACGTGCTTTCAAACTGCTAGGTTGGCAGAAGCAGGGACTGAGCAACGGGAGCTCACCCCGCCTCGGAGATTCGAACCACCAACCTTCTGATCGGCAAGTCCTAGGCTCTGTGGTTTAACCCACAGCGCCACCTGCATACAGGCATATTAACCCAGTACTCCAGCACTCACCTCTCCAGATTTATTAAAGACAAAGACAAATATTAGAAACACCGTTCTAATGCTAGCTTGCAGTGTGCAGACAAATATTAGAAACACCGTTCTAATGCTAGCTTGCAGTGTGCACTAGGACAGGGGTCTGCAACCTTTAAGACAAAAAGAGCCACTTGGACCCGTTTCCGAAGGAAAAAAACTGGGAGCCGCAAAACCATTGCGACATTTAAAACAAATATAACACTGCATATATTGTTTCTTACCTTAATGCTATATATACAGGATCGTAACGCACGCACCACCCCCATGCAACGTCACAGCCAGTACAGCGCCCGCAACAGTGGGGAGTGTCGGGGCGCACAATGTGCCTCCTCCCCTCGCTAGTATCCGCCCCGGAGCCGCGGCAAAGGTGTAAAAGAGCCACATGCGGCTCCGGAACCATGGGTTGCAGACCCCTGCACTAGGACAAGGCGAGTCTTGGAAGCAAATGGTAAACGCAACTGCTTTCCAGGAAATGCCACTGTTATGCAAGGGTTTCCTAAGGATACATCTTAACTCCAGGAGATCCCTTGTGTTTTCAGCATGGCAGAAGCCAGAATAGCATTAACACACACACAGGTGTTGGTTCGATAATTCAGCTGTCGCCCTGCGGGGTGTATTTGGAACATGAATTTAGTGCTGCTGCCGGATCAATTAGTTGACAGGAGCGCAGTGTCATCTGCTGAAACACGTGGGAGTAGATACTGTCAGGAGAAGGAAAAAAGCTTGGGAGGTGCTTGTTTTGTTAGGAAACACGGAGGCTTGTTATAATTTCGCTTCTTAAAGTACCCAGCCTAGAACTGAAATGCTCCAAACTTCTATGTGTATATATCGTGTTGTAAACAAAATCTGCCCTTCTTCCCTTTTGTGGTATCCAAAAGCCTGTACAGAGTCCTTAAGTGGGTTCCCTATCGGTAGGAGAAAATAACAGAGGCCAACCAGAGAATATTGAGAAGCAAAGCAGCTAGTAAGTCTGATATTTATTAAAGCTGTTGCAACAGGGTGCTCCCCTCACACGCAGGAGGACCCAGAACAAAGGTGTGCCTGCCCTTATATAGACATTTTAAATTCCCTGCCCTGGAGCTCAAGACCACCCCCCCCACACACACACAAAACATCATACCTACATCACAGAAAAGGCGGTCTACAACAGAAATTTGAATGTTGTTGTTTTCCCTGTCTGCCAGGTTATCTGATAATGCCTTATCTGATTGCCTTTCCTGGTAGCCTGCCCATTCCTTTGAGATGGTGATTACCCAATTCCTGAGACAATGGGGAGGAAACATTTGATCAGTTTGGGAGCTAAAATGGTTTCAGGTCAGTCTTCTGTGCGAATTGTGACCCGCGCAGGAGCAGGCACACGGACGCAGGTTGCATTAGCTTCAGGATGCGAACAGGGCTCCGGAACAGATCCCGTTCGCATCCAGAGGTACCACTGTACTCACACTGTCTCTTGGAGAGATGCAGTTCAAGAAATATTTTGTGCTGGTTTCGCCTCACAAAACGGTCTGAAAAGGGGAGACTGCCAGCTCAATAGTCAGCCGACTGGGGAACTGTGATAGGTTTTGGCATTTCCCTGCTTCTCCCGAAACCCAACACCCCCTGAAAATGCCAATGGGGTGAGGTGGTTTCACCTTCTTGCTTGTCTCTGGGCGCCATTCAAATTCAGACTGAACTGTTGAAGTTTCGGGAGGTTATGCTTGCCCGACACATAACACCTAGCTTGGCCCTGGGCCTCTGCTGGAGGGTGCCAACAAATGAGTTTACACTGGAGAAAGAAACATGAAAAAAAGCCAAGTTGCTGACTTTGACGGTGATAGCAGCACAACACACAACACCAGCTTTCACTTCCAAAGTCATATTTTCCCTTTCGTCTCTATTGATCAGTACAGGAAAGAGTGACAGAAAACCGTGGAGTAAGATTGTTTTATTAGATATTAAATCAGGCTCCTCATGAGCTTGATTGTAAGTTCAGCACCTGTGACAGGCTCCTCTTTCGAAGGATGTCAAAGGGTTTTTATTGCATTACAGCACAGCTATCAGCACAATCGTATGGTGTTATCCTGCTCATGTGAGGTTAGCAGAGTGTCTCCGCTGAGCTCAGGATCAGGAAGGACTCTTACCAAGAATGCAACAGTACCTCTCTCTCTCTCTCTCAAGGATACCAATATTTTACATTATTTTAATTACTGGTAATGTTTATTGATTATATATTTTTCCTGCTGTTTTATTGCACCTGTTCTAGAGATTACTGTATGGCTTTTATTGCAGCGTCTTGTTCTCATTTTTTATTATATGTTATGCTTCACGTGCTTAAAATAAATCATCCAGAGACTCCTTATCTAACAAGGCACTAATCAATTGAATTATTATTACTATTATTATTACCACCACTACTATTTTAGGTGTCAGATGAGGTTGCTGCTCTCTCAAAGTCTGTGTGGACTCAACTCCTGAGATCTCCTCCCTAACTTGGCTTTTCTGATGTGATTCATGCTGCTCCGATTTGGACAAAACCTCAAATCTCCCATTATCTGCTGCATACATTCAGTTTTCAAATGGATCAAAGCCACGCTCTGCACAAGGAGCGCCCTAACAGCGGGAGCAGCGCAGTGACTCTGCGAAATTAAAACCCAGGCTCCTGGCCAGGTCTCCTACCATCCAACAATCAACAATCACTTTCGATGGGGAAGAGGAAATATCCCAGCCGCTTCCCTCTGCAAAGACATCTCTTTCCTTTTATATAAGCAAATAATATGGCAAAGATCCAGCCTTCTGGGGTTTTTTTTTCTCCTCCTTGATTTTCAAGAATCCTCTAGCCTTTAATCAACTAGATAATGCAACTCAGGGCTTTGAGCACTAAGTTCTTGTTGCATTGTTACTGATGTTATTGTTCTACCACTTACAGCCAAAATAGGCTTCTAAGAGTTTTACAAGTTTTTTTTTTAAAATCCACACAAATTAAAATATAAACATTCATAATTAAAATACAGAATAAAACAGCCTCATTAAAATGTTTGTTTTTGTTGTTGTTGTTTAGTCGTTTAGTCATGTCCGACTCTTCGTGACCCCATAGACCAGAGCACGCCAGGCTCTCCTGTCTTCCACTGCCTCCAGCAGTTTGGTCAAACTCATGCTGCTAGCTTCAAAAACACTGTCCAACCATCTCGTCCTCTGTCGTCCCCTTCTCCTTGTGCCCTCCATCTTTCCCAACATCAGGGTCTTTTCCAGGGAGTCTTCTCTTCATGAGGTGGCCAAAGTATTGGAGTCTCAGCTTCAGGATCTGTCCTTCCAGTGATCACTCAGGGCTGATTTCCTTAAGCATGGGTAGGTTTGATCTTCTATAATTAAAATATACAGTGGTACCTTGGGTTAAGAACTTAATTTGTTCTGGAGGTCTGTTCTTAACCTGAAACTGTTCTTAACCTGAAGCACCACTTTAGCTAATGGGGCCTCCTGCTGCTGCTGCTGCGCCGCCGCTGCACGATTTCTGTTCTCATCCTGAAGCAAAGTTCTTAACCTGAGGTACTATTTCTGGGTTAGCAGAGTCTGTAACCTGAAGCGTCTGTAACCTGAAGCGTCTGTAACCCGAGGTACCACTGTACAATAAAACAATCCCATTAAAATAATGCAGAAATTAAAACATTTGGCTCAGGTTAAGAGATCAAGGGAATGCCTGTGGCAACAGGGGCATCTTCAGAAGTCATTGTTTTGCAGAAGATAAGGCTGGAGAAAAATAAAATGTCTCAGCTATAGACTTCTCCAGCTTGCAGCTAAGGATGTCAGAGAATTCTAGTGGAGAAGGAAGCAGAAATTGCTGCCCTGTGTTCATCTGTAGTCAGGAACAGAAATCTTTTTATGCTGTTGCTGTTACAAGAATTTGTATTTTATTATGTGTTCCTTATTATAATGGTAATTATATACTTGTTTTGATTTCTGTTGTATAGCTATTATGTTATATGGTACATTTGTGTTGCGTGTTGTAAACTGCCCTGACTTCTGATGGAAAGCAGTATATAAAAAACCAAAATTGGTATTCATTCAAATTGTCCTTTGAAAAAAATAAAAGGACACAAACTAAATGTAATTAATGATAGGGGGTTAGATTATTTTGACATTTCTGAAATCATAGAATTGTAGAATTGGAAGGGACCTATCTATTCCCACTCCTACAATGCAGGAATCTCAACTAGATGATACAAATGAAATGAAAACAAGTAATGTAAGTTACATATGTAGTTACATAAGCTACATAGAAAAGGTAAAGGTAAAGGTCCCCTGACTGTTAGGTCCAGTCACGGACGACTCTGGGGTTGCGGCGCTCATCTCGCTTTATTGGCCGAGGGAGCCGGCGTACAGCTTCCGGGTCATGTGGCCAGCATGTCTAAGTCGCTTCTGGAGAACCAGAGCAGCGCACAGAAACTCCGTTTACCTTCCCACCAGAGTGGTACCTATTTATCTACTTGCACTTGACGTGTGTTTGAACTGCTAGGTTGGCAGGAGCTGGGACCGAATAGCGGGAGTTCACCACGTTACGGGGATTTGAACCGCTGACCTTCCGATCGGCAAGCCCTAGGCTCTGTGGTTTAGACCACAGCCCCACCCGCGTCCCTTAAGCTACATATACTATATTCAATAGCAGACAGTCAGATGAGTGACATAGTATTTGGTGGAAACCGAACTGCAGTGGAACGGAAACAAGGCCGATCGTGATGAATACAGGTAGGAACAGAAATTGCTGCCTTCTTACATCGCTGCTTGCAACCTGGCAACCTTTCCTGACACCCACCCACGGCTAGGATAGAAGCAAGGCTCCTGCAAGGATTATAAGCAGCCAATGCAATTATCACACACGGGCTTCAGCTACCGCTGCCAGCTGCCTCGTGCCCTTCCTTAACGACAGAGTCAACGAAGTGCTGCGGCTCTGATCATTGCCCTGGCATCTTGCCACCCCTCCCTCCACAGATAGCACAAGGTTTTCCATTGAGAAAAACAGAGCACAGGTGCAATGCTTTCTCAGACTGGTGTGTTCCTTGCGAGAGAAGTACGACATGCATGTTGCTCATCGCTTCCAGTAATAAAAACCTACTGTTAAAACACTACTGCGAGTTCACCACTTGTGGCTCATTAGACGCATATCCAAAAGGATTCTTTATAGACCTTCCCTCTCACCTGCTATAGGTTTGTACTTGAAAGCTGGGACCCACAGCAAGAACTACTGGACCAATTAATTGTGTTTTTCTTTCCCCTTTTCTTATTCTGGTCCTCTCTCCACATTCCCTCCCCAAAGCCAACTTGCCTAGTAATGTAAGTAAGAATTCAATTAACTTTCCTCAGCTAGATGTTCTGTTCAGGGAGCATTGATCTGTGTACATCGTGGTATTGCTGGTTCGAGAACTCCTAAGAGTCCTGAATAAAAGTGCCTGGTAGAACATTATGAGGGTTCTGTCAAAACAGGCAGCCTACTTTGGTCCAGGGTTCACCAGGGCTTCTTGGGGTGGGGAATTAAAATCATTTCAGGGCCTAGGTACCACTAGGTTCTCATCCATCTCTTGCGTTGCATTGGTAAATCCCCCTTCTTCCCAAGAGAGCCCAGAATGATGTAAATATAGAATAAAACAACAAAACATCCCATAAATCAGAGGGTGACAACTTGGTGTGAACCTTGGATGAAACCTCTGAGCTCACCATCACCACTTACTACCCCTTCGTGGTGAGGATGATCACCTTTTCTCCTCACTTGAAAAGTACATAAAGGTGAAGGAAGAAGTTGAAAGAGTAATAGTCTTCGCCACTTCATCTTTTAGCTCTATGTGCTTTTAATGGCTAAGATGAATTCTGCTGGATTCAGCTTTTATCCATATCACTTGGAAAAGTGAAGTGTGTTATCTGTCTCTGCCACTTTGGGGGCAATTGGGGGGACTGTGGAGAGAAGTGACCAGGGAACATCCGGAGAACACTCAAAACCTCAAATGTACCAATAATCCTAAAAACGTTGGTGGTCCCAGGCATAAATAAAACAATGGATTACCAAAATATAGCTCTAAAATATTATTTATTTATCAGTTTCCACACAAGTCTCAAGGCAATGTGCAACGGGCAATAAAAACAACTTAAAGACAACATGGAAAACAGCAATATTTTTTAATAATGCCCCACCCCCCACACAAAATCAGAGCCCTTAAAACACAAAAAGCTACCTGCAGCTACAGATAGGTAGCCGTGTTGGTCTGCCATAGTCAAAACAAAACAAAAAAAATTCTTCCAGTAGCACCTTAAAGACCAACTAAGTTAGTTCTTGGTATG
>JAXCMG010000017.1:6359900-6375710 GCA_034642415.1 Podarcis siculus | reverse complement strand
GAAGAAGAAGAAGAAGAAGAAGAAGAAGAAGAAGAAGAAGAAGAAGAAGAAGAAGAAGAAGAAGAAGAAGAAGAAGAAGAAGAAGAAGAAGAAGAAGAAGAAGAATTCCACTTGTGCCCTGCAGGAAAGAGTCTTCCTGCAGATACCATCTCATCAGGAGGCCCTGATGTAGGAACGAGGCCTTCCATGTGGTGGCACCTACGCTTTGGAACTTCTGTTACACACCAGACTGATGCTGTCTCCATTGTTCTTTGCAGCCCCTTTTGAAGACCTACCTTTTGATGGAGGGTGATAAGGCACATCTAGATGGAAGCACCGGATCACCCACAAAATAGCTCATGGGAAGCATGAACAAGTCCGTTGCTAGTCAGCAAATCTCTTGACAGATTTTATTTGCCCCTAAACTGGGCATGTGGGAGGGTGAGCCTGTGAAGAACACACAGTATTGGCCAAAGCTTAGATGCTGTTTTGCAGTGGTAAAAAATGGCTTAAGCCTTGCGCCACCAACCTACTGCCACTGAAACAGCAAACCATTTAAGCAGAGGGCAATAATATATAGAACGCCACTAGAAGGTCCTTAAGGTTATCATGACGTACTGTGTGCATAGAGCTAATATGTCTTCCCATCATATTTCAGCCACAACCCTATTTCATAAAAATCAGTAGGACTTTGCTGCTGCTTTCCATGTGTCGTCGCTTGTACCCAACCAGAACCTCACTAATTGAGTACTTCAGTCTAGACACACAAACACATTTTATTATAATCTCACCATATAACCTTCTGTGCCCGCAGAGAAATTAACAAGCCAAGCCAGACCTGGAAACTTTTTTCCAAACACAATACTTTTAAAAGTAGACTTTCACAGACTATTTTCTCACTGTTGTAGATCTGAGCTACGCCATGTCTTTCACATTTTCATATCCGTTTAGTACGTTTCCCTCTGTTTTCATTGTTAAATTCTTGTGGATAGTAAGCAATGTCTGAAGCCCTTTGGCAGGACCTTTGCGTGAAAAAGGGGCTGACTTCTCATCCTATTAGATGTTACAACTGCTTCTCTTTTGATGTGTTGAAAATCCTTCCCTTTTATCTCTTGGCGGCTTTAAATATTCATTTGAATTGGCGTGATGGCGCCTGCAACTCCTGCAGCCTAGGGGTGCTACCTGAATGGAATGGGGGGGGCTGTACCAGAACAGCTCCCACCATGAGCCATTACAAAGTAATTAGCGATAGCTCTGAGGTCCACAAATCCTAATTCAGAATACAAACCTGTAATCCCAAGCGAAAATCATGTCCCACGATTCCACCCAGTTTTTACTGTAATCCCAGAAGCCTGTTAGTTAACAGGGTGCCTAACGATCACACACATTTTGTGACAAAATGCAAGGATGGTAGATGCTCTTACTATAATAGGGAGGGTGAATTTGGATTGTGTGCGGGATTTATTGCTCTAGATGCAGAGACGGTTTCTTATGTCGCTCTTACTTGTGTGAAGCAAAAAAATAGGCACTTCACCTGTTACATATTCAGTGGTCTGTGTCTGCCTGAGCTTTGAGTCTGGATTAAGGATTCTGAGCTCCTGTGTTCTGATTCGATACATGATATCCAATCACAGAACATTTCAGGATTTGGGCCTCTGCCATTGGCCCTTGAACTCTGAGTCTTGATTTGCAGCTTGTAAGTTTAGACAGCCAATCACGTGGGGAGTGGGAGCGGCCCAGGCCTTCAGAAATGTATATAAGCAGTTGCTTTGCTCCTGTTGTCCAGTTCTGTTGGTTCAATAAAGGTTCTTGCTGTTATCACTGTGTTTTGCCTCATGAGAACCCACCCATCTTCCCTACTGGATAGTTCAGTTAGAGCGTGGTGCTGATCACACCAAGGTTGCAGGTTCAATCCCCGTATGGGTCAGTTGCATATTCCTGCATTTCAGGGGGTTGGACTAGATGGCCCTCAGGGTTTCCTTCCAGCTCTACAAATCTATGATTCTATGTCCACCCATCTCCTTGGATCCATGCATTTCCCTACAAACACTCTCCCGGGATGGGAATTTGCTTTGCTTGTGAATTCTAGCAGGCTCTTTTGAAATGCTTCCATTGGACCGGACAACAGTTGATTTAGCACGGAGCTGCAGTCTTTCCATGTACAGTATACAAAACCTAACAAGCTATGCATCTGTCTCTGTCCAGGGACACATACAAACTAAACCCACTGGAGACAGGGCGAGCTAATTCAGCACTCTTTTGCTGAGCTCCAGTAATCCACATATTTCACCGGGGTGTGTGTGTGTGTGTGAGACCAGAGGCGTCGCAAGGTGGGTGCAGTGGGTGCAATAATAAAGTCAAACCATAATAATAATAATAATAATAATAATAATAATAAATAATAATGTCAAACCATTTTTGCAGGCAAAAAAAATATATTAAATGTGGGAGGGTAACAAGAACTTTTTTGCACCGGGTACCACCTGACCTTGCTATGCCACTGTGTGTGACCTCACCTGTTTCCCAGGCTATGTCCCAGGAAGAGCAGGGTCACATCTTGGTGACGTGGGAGTGTTTCTGTTTCCACATGCAGTTGCTGCTGCCATGGACCTCTTCAAAGAGGCACTAGCCGTACTTGACAGTGTCGGGAGAGACACAGAGCAAGGAACATTGTTGCTGCCCAACATGTTTTGTTCATGGATCAATGGCTACTAACAGGGCCGTCTTACCCATAGGCGCTAGGGGTGCGGGACACCCGGGCGCAGGCTTTCAGGGGCGCCAGGCCAAGAGTCCGGGACCCGAGAATTGAGTCTGGGGGAAAGCCCGCCCGTCGGTTGCAGCGCCATGGTGGGCTCTTTTGCTTGGGGCGACTGAGCCAGCAAGACACTGAGGCAGCCGGGCGGATCTTTGCACCCCAGCGCCACATATGCTTAAAACAGCCCTGACTACTAGCCAAGACAGCTATCTGGGGAGGAGAGTGGGGAGGAGAAGCACTACTTTGAGCTCCTTGGAGGTCATGGTGATAATGATGATGATCAGGAGATGAAGAGGGCAGCTAAAGCTGCTCATCACCCATTGCAATGGGGGGACGACACACAACCAAAGGCATGGAGGATCTTACCCATAATGAGCACAGACCTACAGCAAGCCCTGACCCCAGTCTCCCTTCAATCTCCTAAACAATATGAGCAGGGATTATTGTTATAATTATTAAGCATGCTGTGCCCTTGTTTAGGAATCTCTGCTTCAACCCTCTACTTGAGCACCAAGCAAAGGAATTTCCTCAGCCTTTATCCTCCTCCCTGCAGGACTTTTCTCTCAGGCTGCCAACTTCTGCCTTTTTGTCATTTTGTATAGCTTCCTTTATAGGCGACGGATGACTCATCTGCTGACGTCATTCCACGTGCGTACAAAGCCTGCTCCCGTCTTGCCATCTTGCTCACCTCGCTTTCCCTTCGCTCCCTTTCAGGGTCTCTCTGGGGCTGATACTGTGGGAAACTCAGCGACCTCTGTCAACATCCAGCTCCAAGGTTTTGACTCGGCACTTTGCTGAGATCCACGTTCTCTGCCCGGCGGAATCCCAGTGTGTGGATTTTGGCACCAGCCTCGCCGCATGGCAAGAGCACAATGAATTTCTCAGCAAAATGCTTCGGTGACAGGATATCATTTATCCCCACCCATGAATGGGCATTAATTCCGCGGAGATAATAGATTGCAGTTAGTCATTGTGAGGGGCTTCCTTTGTTGGCGCTTTGAACTCTGCCGCCCATTCACTGGCCTTTCTCCTTTGTGCCCCTGAGAGCTCTGGGCTTGCAGACTCTGGAGACTCCAGCCAGCCGTCCCCAGGCTGGGGCCTTCCAGGTATTTTGAACGACAGCTCCCATCATCCCTCACTGTTGGCCAAATGTGGGAGAAGGGATGGGAAGCAATCATAAAATGGTTGGAGTAAGGTGCAGTGGGAGAAAGGGGTGGAAACAAAAAAAAATTATTTCGCTTTTTTTGCCTTTGCCTCAGGACCTGCCCACTTCGGCCCCCCAGAAGGTTGGCCTGCTGTGAATCCTGACACCCAGCTGAAAAAGGTTCTTCACCTCAGCATGTGCCAGATAGCCCAGTTGGTAGAGCACAAAGCCCTTAATCATACACACACACACACATTTTTATTGGTTTTTTTAACATATCACTTCCAACAATCATATAACATAACTTCTTATCTTATACAATATTTTAGACTTCCGTCAACACCTCTGATGATTTTTCATTTTTTATCGCTTATTCTGCATTTCTTAATTTCTCTATTACTCTTTGTTGTTGTTGTTTAGTCATTTTGTTGTGTCCGACTCTTCATGACCCCATGGACCAGAGCACGCCAGGCACTCCTGTCTTCCACTGCCTCCCGCAGTTTGGTCAAGCTCATGCTGGTAGCTTCAAGAACACTGTCCAACCATCTCGTCCTCTGCCGTCCTCTTCTCCTTGTGCCCTCCATCTTTCCCAACATCAGTGTCTTTCCAGGGAGTCTTCTCTTCTCATGAGGTGGCCAAAGTCTTGGAGGTTCTTCTCATAGTCTTTCTTACAAAAACTCCTCCTTACAAAACTTCTTGCAATCCTATGAGCGTGATCTGTTCAACAAAGCCCTTAATCTCAGGGTCATGGCTTCAAGCCCCACGTTGGGTGAAAGATTCCTGCATTGCAGGGGGTTGGACTAGATGACCCTCGTGGTCCCTTCCAATGTTACAGTTCCATGATTAACAGCTTGGTGAAGCAGGTATTCTTCATGCAGGCCACAAGCCAGGCCAAGCATTCACTCACTTCTCACCTGGGGTCCCTAGAGGGTGTCAGAATGTGACAGCAGCCACACCCCAAGGAACAGCTTGTGATTGGCCAGCTAAACCAGGGGAGGGTAGCTGATGGAACTCAAACCCTCTGTGAGTTAGGGACTTCTCCCTAGAGCCAGTGTGGTGTAGTGGTTAAGAGCGGTGGACTCGTAATCTGGGGAACCAGGTTCATGTCTCCACTCCTCCACATGCAGCTGCTGGGTGACCTTGGGCCAGTCACACTTCTCTGAAGTCTCTCAGCCCCACTCACCTCACAGAGTGTTTGTTGTGGGGGAGGAAGGGAAAGGAGAATGTTAGCCGCTTTGAGACTCCTTCGGGTAGTGATAAAGCGGGATATCAAATCCAAACTCTTCTTCTTCTCTTCTTCTCCTGTATGTGAAGACAGCCTTCAGCGGATTCAGTGGACAAGACCAATAGTGGGTCCAACGATCAAGGAGGCAGTTACTGTGTGTATTGTATTGCAGAGGGCAGTGAGGGCAGATGAGGCTCATCAACTGGGAAAGGTAGCCCATATAGGGAAAGGAAAACTCTGGTCCTAAATCTTCTGGAGAAAAAAAGGCTAAGGAGTAAACCCTACACAAATTCAGAGTGGAGTCCCTAAGACAGTTGGATGGCACCTTGTTCTCCTCCTTCCAGCAATTCCTGCAGCCAAGCTGGTACCAAACGTCTTGCTCTGCTTTCCTCTGGACTACATCAGAGAGGCTGAGAGAGGGGTCTTGTCGTCTGGGCAGCCCAGGACCTCCAGACACCCTGCCCAGGTTTGCACCCCATGGAGATCACTTTGGTGCTGCTGACGCAGCGGTTTGACTTCATCCCTGGAAGCGCACTCCATTGTCTCTTGAGACAGGCGGACACCAACATCTGTTTCTATATGTTGCTGAACTAGAACATCCATTATTTCTAACCACTGGCCAGGCTGGGTGCGACCGATGGGAGAGGGAGGTCAGCAAAATCTGAAGGACAACTGAGAGGTCTAATCCTTTTTCAAAGGCACTAGGATACATTGTGGCAATGAACTGTGTCCTTTGTCGTGTGCTATGTGAACATTGGAGGGACGCGGGTGGCACTGTGGGTTAAACCACTGAGCCTAGGGCTTGCCGATCAGAAGGTTGGCGGTTCGAATCCCCGCGACGGGGTGAGCTCCCGTTGCTCGGTCCCTGTTCCTGCCAACCTAGCAGTTCGAAAGCACATCAAAGTGCAAGTAGATAAATAGGTACCGCTCTGGCGGGAATAATAATAATAATTTATTATTTATACCCCGCCCATCTGGCTGGGCTTCCCCAGCCACTCTGGGCGGCTTCCAAAAGAATATTAAAATACTGTGATACATCAAACATTAAAAGGGAAGGTAAACGGTGTTTCCGTGCGCTGTTCTGGTTTGCCAGAAGCAGCTTAGTCATGCTGGCCACATGACCCTACGCCAGCTCCCTTGGCCAATAAAGCGAGATGAGCTCCGCAACCCCAGAGTAGGCCACGACTGGACCTAATGGTCAGGGGTCCCTTTACCTTTACCTATGTGAACATTGTCCTCATGATCGATGGATGTTGTAGGAAGACAAGATGAAACTTGGGTACATTCCCAAAGAATGCACCAGTCTTGAATGAATGAACTTGGGGTGACCTCTTCAGCCACCCTGTTGCCCATATTGATGTGCCAGAATGGGTGTGTGTGAGAGAGAAGGAAGAGGATGTCTCCGCAGCTGCTGAGAGCAGGCTGTACCCTCTTCCTGATCTTAAGGAGCAATTGAAATATGAAAGGTAGTGGAACATGATTTAGTTCGTGCTGTACTCTTGACTCACTTATTTTAATTCAAACATTGTCCTTTTTTATCTGCCGGGTCTCTCGGTATATCTTTGTTGATAAAATATCTCTTACGAATTACAGAGGGGAGCATAGATGTCTCAGTTCATAAGTAAGATGCAATAAAATTAACGGGGAAAGGGAGAAAGCATTCGTCAAGAAAGCCTCTCTTATACAATTCTTCTTTCCAATGTGGGGGGACACTCCCTTTAAAAAAGGAAAAAGAAATTAAAGTAACATAAAGTGTTGTTGACTGGGCAAAGTGAGGCTTCTGGTTTCGCATTGTTGCCAAATGACCGTTTGGCAATCTCTACTTGTTTGCAACCTGATCTCTCTCTTGATTGTGGGCAAAAAAAATTGCAAACATCTAGGGCGTAATGCCCCATTGCAAGTTCAATCCTCAGGTCAGCTACCACCTCCACTTTCAAGGGAAAGAGGGAAATGTATGGTGTGTTGAGTCGCTGGTCCTGAAAACTTCACACAGGCTACCAATTCATTGACAGGTCCAGTTCAGGGTGCTAGTTGTTGTTGTTTAGTCGTTTAGTCATGTCCAACTCTTCATGACCCCATGGACCAGAGCACACCAGGCACTCCTGTCTTCCACTGCCTCCCGCAGTTTGGTCAAACTCATGCTTCGAGAACACTGTCTAACCATCTCGTCCTCTGTCATCCCCTTCTCCTTTCCCAACATCAGGGTCTTTTCCAGGGTGTCTTCTCTTCTCATGAGGTGGCCAAAGTATTGGAGCCTCAGCTTCAGGATCTGTCCTTCCAGTGAGCACTCAGGGCTGATTTCCTTAAGAATGGATAGGTTGGATCTTCTTGCGGTCCATGGAACTCTCAAGTGTCTCCTCCAGCACCTGAATTCAAAAGCATCAGTTCTTCGGCAATCAGCCTTCTTTATGGTCCAGCTCTCACTTCCATACATCACTACTGGGAAAACCATAGCTTTAACTATACAGACCTTTGTTGGCAAGGTGATGTCTCTGCTTTTTAAGATGCTGTCTAGGTTTGTCATTGCTTTTCTCCCAAGAAGCAGGCGTCCTTTAATTTCATGACTGCTAGTACCAGTGTACAAAGCCCTAGATGGCTTGGACCCCAGGTACCTAAAATAACGCCTGTCAGAATGGCTCGTTGGGGGAGGTGAAGATCTGTCCCACAGGCTGGAAAAAGGCTCTCCATCCTTGTACTGGGGCTTCTGTCACAGTGAGTGAAGAAACCCTTGCAATGACAGAGGAGCTCCGTGTTCAAAACCCTGCAAAGAGAACATATAGCCAAAAGAGATAAGGAGGGATTATATACAGTAACCTTTAGGTGCTATTATTTTGTATTATTTGTTTCCTTGTTTTCTGAAAGAAAGAAAAGAAGTTCTTCTTTTAACACAACAAATGATGACACAAACTGGCGGGAGTCCAGAAATTATACTGAAGGTTGAAAGTACTTGCGTTGCTCCCTTTAATTTATTTTCTTCTCCCTTCCTTCTTGCAAGGAACAGCATGCTCCTCATAATTTTGATACATGCTACGCCGTCGTTGCATTATGAACATTTTAACTCTCTAAATTTTTTGCCTCTCTTTAAGAACACACACTCACAAACACTAAATAAGCCATAAAAAATGTAAAATCTTAGTGGAAACCTATAAAAAGTTAATTGCTTCCCCAAAGCAATTGTTGGATCTTCCATGCTATCATGTAAACAAACGCTGAAAAGTTTTCTCCTAGTCTGCTTGAGGCAGGAAAGGAGCAGAGAGCTGGAACGTACAGGTTTTTACACAAGTCTTTCAGGATGTGCCTTCCTCTTTCTTCTCAGCACCCTCAGCAGAACGCCATATTTCATAGAAGGGACCCCGGGATCATCTAGTCCAACCCCCTGCAATGCAGGAATCTTTCGCCAAACCTGGGGCTCAAACCCACAACTGTGAGATTAAGGGTCTCATGCTCTGCCAGCTGAGCTATCCCTTGTTCAGCTTCAAGCATGTGTTCCTAGTCCTCAATTTTATAGCAGCAGGCTCCATCTTCAGAGAGTTGTTCCTTCCTTTTGTGTGACAGAAGAAGAAATGCAATAAAATGTCTTGTTGATGTTGGTGTGCTTGCTTATACCTCTAATTTTCTTTTTTTATAAATTTTTATTGGAAATTTTATTTACAACATAACATAAACCCACCCCACCCCCAATACAGAAATCCACCCTTATTAAATGTGAACATAACATACAATAAGCATAACATACAACAATACAAACAACCAAATAAAAGACTTACTTTATCCTGTATCTGGCCTCCTTATTTACCGGTACTTCTTATAAGCTGTTTCCTTTATGAGTAATTATTAAGATTTTTCTAATTATAACTTAAATACAGTGGTACCTCGGGTTACATACGCTTTAGGTTACATATGCTTCAGGTTACAGATTCCGCTAACCCAGAAATAGTGCTTTAGGTTAAGAACTTTGCTTCAGAATAAGAACAGAAATCGGGCTCCAGTGGCGCAGCAGCAGCAGGAGGCCCCATTAGCTAAAGTGGTGCTTCAGGTTAAGAACAGTTTCAGGTTATGAACGGACCTCCGGAACGAATTAAGTACTTAACCCGAGGTACCACTGTATCCACAAAGTCTCCTGCAGACATTAATCGAAACAAGTCCAGGTATGTATTTGAGGGCAGTGTTTTGTGACGTATTCTCTGCATTTTCCCCATGCTTTTTGAAACTCTTGTCTGGTGAGATCTCTAATTGCCTCTAATAGCCAATTTAATATACTCTAACAGTTTGTCTTGCCATTCCTCTTTTGTTGGCACGCTTCTAATTTTCAAGCGTATGAACATATGCTTAGTGCAGGTCATAAGCACAGCCTCCATATTTACTGGTAGAATTTCAGGTACTCTGTGTGTGTGTGTGTGTGTGTGTGTTTGTGTGTGTGTGTGTGTGTGTGAGAGAGAGAGAGAGAGAGAGAGAGAGAGAGAGAGAGAGAACCCTTTCATTTTTAAAGATTTGCTTAAAAGGCTTCTCATATCGTTATTCACTAGATGGGCCTCTCCTACTGATTGCATGAAATCCTTTCACTTTTTGATTTTCTAATCGCTCCCTTTTACAGTTTCCTAGAGTAAGTCCATATTTCATTTTTATGCATAGCTTGTTTCTCCACCATCATGCCACACACACACACTGTTTAATCGTGTCCAGGTCCGATGTCTCCACTTTGAGCTTGAATTCAACCCTCTGTCTTGCTCGTAGCGACAAAGTGAAAATGGGGAGAGCAAAACAAAACTGGAGCTTTTGTGTGTGTGTGTGCTTACACACATTTCACGTATCGACTTGCACTATGAAATTATTCATTTTTCTGTCGAGTTGATTGAGTTGGCCACATTGGGCATCACCTAAAACTGCCCTCGGTATTGGCAGGCTGGGACGTGCTGAGCTCCTGGTGTCAATACTCATTCTTCTCAAAGCGGGCTCCTCTGTTCGCCTCCCAAACCCTCGCGGCTTAAGAGGTCGGATGAATATGCTAATACACCATCACCTGTAGGTCAAATCAATTAGGCAGGAAAGGCCAAACAGCATTTTGTGTGTTGGGTGTGTGTGTGTGAGGGTACATTTTATTAATACCCTCGGAAGTATTGAGAGAAGAGACACCATGATGGATGGAAAGAATTGGAAATGGGGGGCGGATACACACAGAAAGATATCCTTCAAGTATCTTGGCACTATAAGAGACAAAGTTATTGGCAAAAGAAAAGGTGGGGGTTGGCATTGTTAGAGTCAGTTTGAAAGAAGAGACAGAGTCATTTTACAGCTCTGTGTAGTATGTTGTGGCAGTAATTTAAAGGCACTGCTGCCCTTCCACTTGGATTCCTGGCAAAGGCGGTGCCAAATTAGCACTGGAATGAAATACCCCCCCCCCAAAAAAAATGGGGGTAGCAGGAATGGAAGTTTTCTGGGTGTCAGGGACTGTGCTAAGGAGGGCTGCACTGAGGAGGAATGGTGGGAGCCTCCCCCTGCACCTGATCAGGATCCTGAATCTTCCCAGGAGCAGGGAAGTAGTATAGATTTGGAACAGCGGTTTGCAGAGGGACGTAATTCAGAAGGCAGAAGCTGGGAAGTACTGGATGGGGAACAGCTAGGAGGAGAAGAACTGGGAGGGAGAGAGTTAACAGACTCACTGTCGCTGGAAAGTGCCAACCGCTCAGCCCAAGGTTAAGGTGGCAGCGCAGAAAGCAGAGTGGCTGTGAGATCAGGTTGCAAGAGGTGGAAGTGACGTGGGTGACAAGGGGGGAAGTGGGTGGAACCCTTAATTGGGAGCACCTTCATTCCTAAGAATGGATTCTTTGTTCTCTTGCTGAGATCATTAACATTTCTAACTGGTAAGAATGCTCCTTTCTCTTTGTTCTGATTATCTACTGCCAAAGCGGGGGAGGAAGCCTGACACTGGGGTGTGAAATCACCTCTAAGCCCCTCCCACCTTCAAATTAGTTTATGTTGCAGTTGTTCACAGTCAAAATGGTCAGCAGTGGAACAGCCAGGTTTTAAAAGGCCCCAACTGAGATAATAGAATTGTGGGTTTGGAAGGGACCCTGGGACTAAACCCTGGACTAGATGGGCCAACCTCTTGCAATCCAGGAATCTCTACTAGATGCTTTCTGGAGGGGCAGTGCCACCACATTGGACCTGCCCACCCCGCTTTCTTGGGTGTTGTTGTTTGCCTAGAGTTGATCGCTGTTATTTTAATGGAAGATTGGGTGGGGCGTAGAGAGGACAGCTATACACTGCCTCCAAAGAGCTTTAGAATCACCCAAAAAAAGTGGGCACCAATTTGCATGTGGTAAATTATGTGCACAGATGCAAATTCAGAAATAATTTCAACACAGTACTCCTCACCATGGTGGAGAAGGTAGCTGTTGAAGCTGCTAACTTCATCTGCTGTCCTTATTTTATAGTTCCTTGCCCTCTTGGGTCCCATCTGCACAATACATTTAAAGCACTCTTATACCATGGTGAGCCATCATGGCTCCCGCCTCCAACCAAAGAATCCTGGGAATTATAGTTTGTTAAATATGCTGAGAATTGTTAGGCGACCCCTATTCCCCCCACAGAAGAGCTACAATTCCCAGAGTTCCCTGGGAAGATGGATTGATTGTTAAACCATTATGAGAACTGTAGTTCTGGGAGGGGATGCAGGTCCTGCAATATACTCTATATCATGAGGCGCGCAAAAATGGGGGTGTCATACCCAGCGCATAGGCAAAACGGCAACTGACCTACGCGCACAATGTAGAAACCACAAATCTGCAAATCTGACCAGACTTATCAATAGTTGCTATAGTGATGCCAACATGTCCAACAATGTTAGCAAAGAGGAAGACCTTATGCACATACACATGCTGGACACATCAGCGCACCATGAGTTCAGGATAGTACCAGCATCCCTTAATCGCCAGCAAATGAAGTCCTTCTGGGCAGTCCATCCTCAAAGCTCTTCGCCTGCCTCCTTGGAAACAACTTCATGTCATTTTTATCAGAGCAGCTGATGAATGCGGAATCAGAAACACTTTGCCACATAAGTAAATATGTTAATATATTCTGTTAATCATTGTGACGTATACAGTATTTTAGTGATTAACTGAATCATGCAAGGGATCCAGAACGGGCATGCATGAAGGGCTGTTTGAGGCTTTTATAAGCAGATTTTCGGTCAAAATTCAGCAGGCAATAGAAATGCACCGTCGTTTATCATTATATGGTTTCATCGTCTGTTAGGTGATTCATTGTGAAGGATCCACACACAATGGCCCACTAACTCAACTACTTCAGATGCCTCCACTCTAGAGGAGACCCAATCTATGAGCCCATTGAACATACCTTTCTAGAATGTCATGGGACGGAGCCAGGCTGTATTGACTGCAGAGGCAACGTCTGAAATGATCCTGAGGCAGGGCAAGACCAGCATATGCCGTATTTACTTGAATCTAATGCTCACTGCAGATGGTGACAGCAGCCACGAAATTAAAAGACGCCTGCTTCTTGGGAGAAAAGCAATGACAAACCTAGGCAGCATCTTAAAAAGTAGAGACATCACCTTGCCAACAAAGGTCCGTATAGTAAAAGCTATGGTTTTCCCAGTAGTGATGTATGGAAGTGAGAACTGGACCATAAAGAAGGCTGATCGCCGAAGAATTGATGCTTTTGAATTATGGTGCTGGAGGAGACTCTTGAGAGTCCCATGGACTGCAAGAAGATCAAACCTATCCATTCTGAAGGAGATCAGCCCTGAGTGCTCACTGAAAGGACAGATCCTGAAGCTGAGGCTCCAATACTTTGATCACCTCATGAGAAGAGAAGAATCCCTGGAAAAGACCCTGATGTTGGGAAAGATGGAGAGCACAAGGAGAAGGGGACGACAGAGGACGAGATAGTTGGACAGTGTTCTCGAAACTACCAGCATGAGTTTGACCAAACTGCGGGAGGCAGTGGAAGACAAAAGTGCCTGGCGTGCTCTGGTCCATGGGGTCACGAAGAGTCGGACACGACTAAACAACAACAATGCTCACCTTTTTTGGCCAAATTATGTTGCGAAAACTAAGGTGCGCATTGGATTCGATGGCACATTAGACTCGAGTAAAGATGGCAGTCGCTACTCTGCAGCACCTAGCATTCTGGGGGCACGACATAAACATTAAAGATTCATTATTAATCATTAGCATCCTTATTCTCATTGTCCGTGGTGCTGGTAGTAGCGAGTCCACAGAATCGGTTACTTGGTGTCATGCTTCTCCTCACTCCCACCCCTCCTTTAATCAAAATAAAGAGGGGAGAAACCCATCAAGTGTGAAATGCAGAAGTACATTTCGGAGACGGCCTCCCAGTGCCAAAATCAAATGAAGCAAGGTCATTTAGAGTCTTCCGAAACCGGCGAGATTATTTATGAAAAAATCCAGGCACTACACTTACCGCACCTCCTGCTCTCAATGGAGCTCATCATTCAGAGCTGTTGAGCAGTTGGGAACAATTACAGAGGATAAACCGAATGAAATATGTTACGCCGTGAATGTGTCAAGATTCTGACCGGTGGAATTTACATACATGAATAAATATTGAATGCTGCTTAGAATAGAGGCTGGGGGCAGAGCCTGGGCGGTGGGCAAGCAGCAATGCAAAAATAATTGCTGCCTTTATTACCCGTTACTGGCTTTAATAGCATGAAAGAGAAGGGGGGAGAGAGAGGTTGGAATAGTCAAGCCTGGGAGGCAAATTAGAGGGTGCATCTCTCCGTTACCTGATCCAAATATTAACAGCTTTCCCCTTAGCATTCTGCTGAATGGAGAGGACAAAGGAGGTAGGGTACGTCCAAGGAAATCTAAAGCATTTCCACACCAGTCAAATTCTATATGATTTTTGGGGAGGTGGTCAGTGGTCGGGGCAGATCTACGATGAAACTAACAAAGCTCAAGCTTCAGGGACCCTAATCCCAGAGTGGCCCCATAAGTGACCTTATTCCACATTGCTTTAAATAAAATGGGTCTAGTAGGCAATGCTATTTGTTATGTACTGAGTGAATAGGATCCAAAATGCAGCAGTCTGATTGGTCCTAGAACAATAGGATTCAGAATGCAGCAGTCTGATTGGTCCACAGGAGCCACCCAATCCAGCTCCAGGTGGAAGTGAATCCGCAACCTGATTGGCCTACAGGAGAATCCCGGAATTAGCCAATCACGTGGGGCCCATTGTGTAAATAATGTATATAAAGCAGACATTCTGGGGGAACTTACATTCCTCCTCACCACTATGAGCTGAATAAAGAGCATGAAATCCACTCTCGACTCTGAGTATATTTCACTATTTTTCTAGAAACAGAGGTTCCAGAACTCACCATGAATGCTTCTCATGAATGCAATGACGCCCACCTGAGAGGTGCTGGAACTGAATTCCAGCGAGTTCCGGCTGAAAAACAGCCCTGCTAGTAGACCCAATATGAGTCACATGGTTCCAATTGATTATTTTTTTTGTTGTACAGTAGTACCTTGTTGTCTATCTGAATCTGTTCCGTGACTCCTGGAACCGTTCGAAATCCAAGGCGCGGCTTCCGATTGGCTGCAGGAGCTTCCAGCACTCAATCAGAAGCTGCGTCGGGCATTTGGCTTCCAAAGAATGTTCGAAAACCAGAACACTCACTTCCGGGTTTTCGGCGTTCAGGAGCCAAAACGTATGAATACCAAGGCGTTTGAGAACCAAGGTACGACTGTATATGTTTCAGCAATCCTAAAGTCTGAGTATCAGTAGCACAGATGTTGTAAAGGTGGAGTGTCGCAGCAAGTTAGCTGTTATGCTGAAGAGCACTTAAATCCTTTATGCATAGTGTCTCTAGAAAGTGACATTGCAAAGAAGCTCTCATATGATGAAACCGTAAATGAATATGATGCTAGGGGGGAAAGGGAGGGGGTTTTGTAAAACATGCTTCATGTAACATGAGATAATCCAGTACAGAAATTGTAATCAAAATCTGAGATGTTGTAGTTAATTTTTTTTAAATAAAAATGTGCTGATCCGTCATGGAACAGCCCCATTGAAGACGTTAACAGTGGTTATCCAGACCTTGTTGCTGGTTGCAAAGGAGCCCCCTTAACAGTTCGTGCTTCAGGGCCCCCAAAAGGCAGGTCCGCCACTGCCAAGGGGAGGGGGAGCCAGAGCCGTTGACAAGCCGAGTGAGTGCCACGTCCTTCAACTTCTGTTGAAGAGAGAAGGAGAGCCAGAGTGGTGTAGTGGTTAAGAGCGGGAGTCTCGTAATCTGGTGAACCGGGTTCGATTCCCCGCTCCTCCACATGTAGCTGCTGGGTAACCTTGGGCCAGTCACACTTCTCTGAAGTCTCTCAGCCCCACTCAGTGGCGTAGCGTGGGTTGTCAGCACCCGGGGCAAGGCAAGTAATTTGCGCCCCCTAACCCATGGATTTGCGCCCCCTAACCTGTGGATTTGCGCCCCCTAACCCATGGATTTGCCCTAACCCCAGATGTTGCGCCCGGTGCGGCCGCCCCCCCTGCACCCCCCACGCTACGCCACTGGCCCCACTCACCTCACAGAGTGTTTGTTGTGGGGGAAGAAGGGAAAGGAGAATGTTAGCCGCTTTGAGACTCCTTCGGGTAGTGATAAAGCGGGATATCAAATCCAAACTCTTCTTCTTCTTCTTCTTCTTCTTCTTCTTCTTCTTCTTCTTCTTC
>JAXCMG010000017.1:6349455-6359890 GCA_034642415.1 Podarcis siculus | reverse complement strand
TCTTCTTCTTCTTCTTCTTCTTCTTCTTCTTCTTCTTCTTCTTCTTCTTCTGTCCCCCTAGCTTCTTCCCCGTTGAGTTCTTCAAAGGCAACAATGTGACTCTGGAGGCAGAAGCTGAGAGCAAATGCAAACCCGTGAAATGCAGGTGAGAACAGAAGAGCAGAGGAAGCTGCCTGTAAGATTCAAGGAATCTGACCCCCTTCTATCACGGCTGGCTGCCAGTAATGGGGAAAAACAAGAAGCTCTTACCAAGGTATTTTATTCAATATTCACAGAGAGGGAGACGTAGGATGTCACCTCTAGGATAATGGCGTTGCTACGAGTAAAGTCCCACCCCCTCCGTCTCTCCTATTATATGTAACCCCTGTGTCGGCTGATGTGAGTTTTCTGCCTCTGAGCTTTCTGTTCTCCTACTCTCAATGCCTGCCAGGTCCTGGGAGGGAGGGGTCAGGAATGCTGTCTAAAGACACTGAGTCTGAAGTTTCAGATAACAGACTTGGACAATATCCTGGATTGGAATGGAGTCAGAGGAAGCTGCGCTGATAAAAAGGCAGTTGGAAAAATATGTACAGTGGTACCTCGGGTTACATACGCTTCAGGTTACAGACTCCGCTAACCCAGAAATAGTGCTTCAGGTTAAGAACTTTGCTTCAGGATGAGAACAGAAATCAGGCTCCGGCGGTGTGGCAGCAGCAGGAGGCCCCATTAGCTAAAGTGGTGCTTCAGGTTAAGAACAGTTTCAGGTTAAGAACGGACCTCTGGAACGAATTAAGTACTTAACCTGAGGTACCACTATACTAATAAAGCTGTATTCGACGGATGAAAGTATATTATGTTTGACATGATTGAGAATCATGGACTCAGGGACAGAGAATTATAAAGCGTCAAAATCGAGATGTGGAAAATATGGAAACAACGAGGAGAGGCAGGACTGAGATGTGGAAATATGTTTCAGAGATCCAGACTGTGGGGAGCTCTGTAAAATTAATAATTATAATTTTGTCTTTTTTATTTTGGTTTTTTATTTTAATTGTGGTATTATGATTGGATATATTAATTGGATGTTTTTTATTGGAAAATCAATAAAAATGATTTTAAAAAATAAAAATAAAGACACTGAGTCTGTCAGCTGTCTCTCCCCTGGTGCTTCTCCTTCCTCTTGCTGTTCCTCTCCCAATATTTCCCAGCTTCTCCCCTCTGCAGCCTCTGAACTATGCCCTTCTGCAAGCCACTATTCTAAATCTATACTCTCCTCCTCTTCCCGGGGAAGGTTCAGGAGAGGGGGGGAGATGGTCTCCACCATTCCTCGTCAGTCCAGTCCTTGACACAGCCTTATCCTGAGTCAGACCATTGATCCATCTAGCTCAGTATTATCAACACGGATTGGCAGCAGCTCCCCAGGGGCTCAGGAATGGGTTGTCTCCCAGCCCTACCTGGAGACGCCAGGGATTGGGACCTTCTGCACACAAAGGAGATGCTCTTCCACTGGAGCTGCATGCCGGGGAGGGTAACCGAGGTGAGCAGGACTGTCTCCCCCTTTGCTTCAACGGACCCTCCCCACAGTCCAAGCCCCCCGCCCCAGATGACTAACAAGAAAGTGACCAATGATTCAGACAGGAGCAAGCAAGTCTCATCACCTTACTTTCATTTCTTCTTATTCTAGCAAACATTGCTTCGTTGGGGACCGGAATGGCAGCTGCGGTCACAGATGCTCGTTTTATTATTTCACCCTTTGCTACAACAAAACGGTGCTTATTCCCCCGGAAATGTGTTCAGCATCAGGGCAGCAGAAGCAAATTCCTTGTTATTCCCGTCGCCGGGAAGGCACTACGGTTTATGTGGGTTTAAAATGCAAACCTGTACATGCTAAGAGCATTTTCTTACTTTCCTTTGTATCAGGAAATGCAGAAGCCGTTGTAAAGCACTGGATGACATAAAGGGCGAGCGGTCAGGAGAAAATGTGATTGCATATTTCCAACTAAAGTTATATACCTGTAGATTTGCAGGGGGGGCAGGCGGGCGGGTTACAAGTCTGTAAGACTGCTAATTATAGATTCTAAAAGTACCCAACTGCACTACTGCCTGATATGGCTGGGCGATATCTGGTTTTCAACATCATGATATATCACAATATATTGATATATCACGATGTCTGAAATAAGAGGCATTGGCTGGCATCAGTGTATCGATGCATTGTCAAAAATCTGTTTGAAGTCCACATCATGGTAACAGTTTCGTAATATTCAACATGGCAATAGACCCCTAAGTAGTAGCAGTTTCAAGGACATTGCCCCATTCACCTCTACATAATTACATCCTTATTTCTGTGATGGCCTGGGATTCCGAGTCTGAGAGTGAACCGGAGGAATCCCAGCCGGCACAGGAGTCCCCGCCTCCAGGGCCGGCTGAACTGGGGCAAAGCCTAGATTCTGAGGAGCCTGCACCTGTGACAGATCCTCAGGAGCAGGTACCAGGTGAAACCATTCTGGCCCCCAGAGGTGCTTGAGGACTCAGTAACCCTTCGGCCTCTCCTGAACTGCAGAGGCTTAGGGCAGAGAGGCGAAGGGAACTGGTTTCTCCCAGGAGGAGTGCTCGCCTTAAGGCCAGGAGAGGCGGGGCTTCTGGGGGCCGGGACCGCCCCTGGCCTTAGAAGAAGATAAAGGTCAGTCAGCCCGGTCCCAGGTTGCGGGAGCAACGTCGTTGTGGAGTACCTTCTCTTACCCAGTCCTAGATCTGCACTTCCAGTGTGCCTGTTCCTCGCCTGGCTTCCTGCTCCTGACTCTCCGGTGCTCCTGTTCCTCGCCCGGCTCCCTGCTCTCCGGTGTTCCTGTTCCTCGCCCGGCTTCCTACTCCTGACTCTCCGGTGTTCCTGTCCCTCGCCCGGCTTCCTGACTCTCCGGTGCTCCTGTTCCTCGCCCGGCTTCCTGCTTCTGCCCTACCAGCGTCCCTGTTCTCCACCCGGCTCCCTGTTTCGGACCTCGCGTCTCATCTGGTGATCCGGCTTATGACTCTGGACTGAACTTAGGCTACGGTAATAGTACCTTCCCCCCCCAGGACCAGCACAATTTCAGACATCACGATATATCTGTATATCACAATGTTGAAAGCCAGACACCACTCAGCCCTAACACACATCATGAGTTGTGATATATTGCCAGGTCAAAAATTATGAAACTGATATCGGGATATGGACTTCAAACCAGTTTCGGATGATATATCGATATATGTCACCCAGCCCTACTGCCTGAGATGCATTAAGCGTCAGACATTGTGTGTGAAGTGCACAGGGAAAAGAAAAGATTGTGCCTCGACTCCTTTCCAAGCTTCCTATAATGAGCAAAAGCCCTGCTAAATAATATAACAGGGCATGTCTCATAAGAGAGAGAGAAACGCTTGGACTTCTCTTCCCCTGGACTTTTGCCTAAAGGAAGAATAAAAAACACTAGCAAATCTGCAAGTTGTTCAAGAGCCCCTTGGAAAAGTCTGGATCTCAGTAAATTATTTATTTTAACTTTGAAGTAGTTCTGCTTCCCCACTTTTAAAGGTTTCGCAGTAAAAGCCTGCGCCTCTCAGAACCTCTAGCCCACGCTTAGGTTTGAAATGATGTGTGCTTCCCTTTCTTCCTCTTATTTTCAAGACATGAATGGAACTCACTTAGATGTAGAGTAGCTGTTTGAAATAGCTAGAACCTGTGCAGATAGATGATAGATAGAGATAGATATAGATAGATAGATAGATAGATAGATAGATAGATAGATGATGATAGATAGATAGATAGATAGATAGATAGATAGATAGATAGATGTTAGATAGATAGATGATAGATGGATGATAGATAGATAGATGATAGATAGATATAGATAGATGATAGATAGATAGATAGATAGATAGATAGATAGATAGATAGATAGATATAATAATGTAGGGACGCGGGTGGCGCTGTGGGTAAAAGCCTCAGCTCCTAGGGCTTGCCGATCGAAAGGTCGGCGGTTCGAATCCCCACGGCGGGATGCGCTCCCGTTGCTCGGTCCCAGCGCCTGCCAACCTAGCAGTTCGAAAGCACCCCTGGGTGCAAGTAGATAAATAGGGACCGCTTACTAGCGGGAAGGTAAACGGCGTTTCCGTGTGCGGCTCTGGCTCGCCAGAGCAGCGATGTCACGCTGGCCACGTGACCCGGAAGTGTCTCCGGACAGCGCTGGCCCCCGGCCTATAGAGTGAGATGGGCGCACCAACCCCAGAGTCTGTCAAGACTGGCCCATACGGGCAGGGGTACCTTTACCTTTTAATAATAATGTAAGTATGTCATCACGTAGTCCCCACTGGAGAATCTGTGGTGCTGCATCACAATCCCTAAAGTCAGGGAGGGGTAAAGGAGCAAGAGTAAAAGACAGGTTGCACAACAGTTGTGGTTGTGGCATGGTAGTGAGAGGAGGGGGACTCTGGTGGGAGGAGTAGTGGTAGTTTAAAACAATGGCAGGGATGGCAGGAAGTGAGAGGAAAATGATCATCTTAAGCAACAGCAATGGTTGGAGTAAAGTAGGTACTGTACTATGAAGAAGCTGGGAAGAAGGTGGGGGGGCAAAACTCAAACTCGTTGGCTGTGTCCGTCATTAGCTCTTGCACCACCTAGTGTTGGCCTCCCTGCCTTGCAATGGGCACCAGACTATGGGTAAACAGTCTTCTGTTTAAGGTAAAGGGACCACTGACCATTAGGTCCAGTCATGACCGACTCTGGGGTTGCGGCGCTCATCTCACTTTATTGGCCGAGGGAGCCGGCGTACAGTTTCTGGGTCATGTGGCCAGCATGACTAAGCCGCTTCTGGCGAACCAGAGCAGCGCACAGAAACACCGTTTACCTTCCCGCCGGAGCGGTACCTATTTATCTACTTGCACTTCGTGCTTTTGAACTGCTAGGTTGGCAACGGGAGCTCACCCCGTCGCGGGGATTCAAACCGCCGACCTTCTGATTGGCAAGTCCTAGGCTCTGTGGTTTAACCCATAGCGCCACCCGCGTCCCTTAGTCTTCTGTTTAGCCCTGTGCAAATAACTAAAAAACCAGAGAGAAACAGGGTCATTCTTGCTGGTCTCGCATCCAACCTTTGCATGTCAATTATCTCAGCTTTTTAGTCATCTGCGCAGATTGTGGGAACATTTTGGATCTTTTTTTAAAAAAATCCAATTTATTTCCCCTTTTTCTCCTGCCGTAAAAAAATTTCCCCACACTTCTCACTAGTGTGGCGTAGAGCTCTTGATTATGCCCATTGAATGGATGTAAATGTAAACAGAGACTGTGCCATGTTACTCTTGGAGAAACCTTATTATGTATCACAGCTAAAAAGCTGATGAGTGTCCCCACGTGTTTCGATTGTATATTCTGCTCTGGTGAAGCAAGACCTTGCTTCCCTCCTTCCTCACCCAGCAGAATAAAAATTTAAAAATCAGGCCCAATACAATTATTTATAGAATTTGGCTGATGCAATGGGATGTTTTCATTCTCTCCCCTCCCCTTTCCTTTTGGCAGAAAAAAATATTGATTTGTAAGGATAGCTTTGATATCAATTAGTCTCAAAACAAGAGACAGCCAGTCACTTTGCATGGGGTGATTTAATTAAAAAATGCCGTATTTGGTCAGAAGAGTGTTCTAAGCATAAAATTGCTTTTCCCCTTTTGGGTCAGTTTCCTCGCATGCTTGTGTAATGGAACTAAACGAGAAGTCGCCTTGAAGAATATTTAAGTTTGGCTTTAAAATGTCCATTATAAACAAGCGGCGACTTCTGGGCAGGAATGAGTCCGGCCGTTTTATGTCCGCATATGCCAAACTACAAGGACAAAATGAAACAAGACAGGAGAGATCTGTGACCAGATTACTTCATTTTTAGTCTTACCTTACTAAAAGGAGGGGACGCTGGTGGCGCTGTGGGTTAAACCACAGAGCCTAGGACTTGCTGATCTGAAGGTTGGCGGTTCAAATCCCCGCAACGGGGTGAGCTCCCGTTGCTCAGTCCCTGCTCCTGCCAACCTAGCAGTTCGAAAGCACGTCAAAGTGCAAGTAGATAAATAGGTACCACTCCGGCGGGAAGGTAAACGGCGTTTCCGTGCGCTGCTCTGGTTCGCCAGAAGTGGCTTAGTCATGCTGGCCACATGACCCGGAAGCTGTACGCCGGCTCCCTCGGCCAATAAAGCGAGATGAGCACCGCAACCCCAGAGTCGGCCACGACTGGACCTAATGGTCAGGGCTACTAAAAGGAACCATGGGCTATCCTTTGCAAAATGCCATTCATTGCTGCTGCTACTTGTGATGAGTAAGAATCACCTCAGATAAGGCAAGGGAGCTTTTGTAAGATGGAACAAAGCTGGTCCACATGCATTTTCAGGCGATAACTGTGTCACAAATATTGTGGACTAGAAACCTTGGAAGACTTAACTGCAGGCCTGGTAAACCTACATGGTGCACCCAAATCTTCAGTGCTTGCCCTAACCTGATTTTGAAGTGCAGGTATATAAAGATAGAAGAATAGGTGGCAAATCCTTCAAACCTTTTTCTTGAGTTTATATTTTCTTGAGTTTATATCTTCTAGCCGCTGTGCTTTTGATGGGTGTGTGTGTCCCCGCCCCCCGCCCCCAGAAGCTGACAGCTATGAATATGTTTGCAGCATTGCACAAGCCCTTTCCTCCTGCTAAATTCCAGAAACACCTGTGAGCCTCCAGAACAAAGGGCAGCTCTTTTTAACTTAGCACAAGTGAGAACTTTGTGGAAATTGGGTCTGCGGGCGTCATTACTGCGCATTTAGCAACTCCCTGCGATGGCAAATAAAACACAAGGCAGACAGTAGCAGCCTGTGTGTGAGGAGGAATCAATGTAAATACTGGCATGGACATGCCAGGGTTGGGTCAGGAATATATGCAACAGGAGAAGGTTTTTGAGAGTCTATCAACCCTCTGTACTCTTCCTTCTTCCAACAGTGTGTGAAGTGGTAAGGATTTTCATTGATTATAGTGGTCCAGCTCTTCCTACTTTGCTAGGCAGAGTGATACATACCTCCCTCGTCCTTATTATCTTTGCCCCACCCTCCCTTCCAGCCACTGTTTCTCCTCTTCCTGCTCCCGCCCAACCCACATCCAAAATGTACATTGTAAGTTCCTTGGGGCGCAGGCCTGTGCTTTGGTGACATTGCACCATAAATCCCCATTTGCACAGATGATGCTACAGAAAGAATATATAATAGCAGTATCCTTAGGGGAGGGACTAGAGCATGCAAAAGTCTCCAGGTTCAATCTTCAGCATCTTCAGCTAAACAAGGAACTCAGATGACAAGGAAGGTTTCTGCCGAAGACCTTAAGAGGTTCCTGCAAGTTAGAGTAGACTATACTGGCCTGACTTGCTGTAAGGCACCTTCCCCTAACAAGTGAGACAAGATCAGCATACTATGTAAGGTAAAGGTAAAGGGACCCCTGACCGTTAGGTCCAGTCACGGATGACTCTGGGGTTGCGGCGCTCATCTCGCTTTACTGGCTGAGGGAGCCGGCATACAGCTTCCGGGTCATGTGGCCAGCATGACTAAGCCGCTTCTGGCGAACCAGAGCAGCGCACGGAAACGCCGTTTACCTTCCCGCTGGAGTGGTACCTATTTATCTACTTGCACTTTGATGTGCTTTCAAACTGCTAGGTTGGCAGGAGCAACAGGAGCTCACCCCATTGCAGGGATTTGAACCGCCGACCTTCTGATCGGCAAGCCCTAGGCTCTGTGGTTTAGACCACAGCGCCACCCGCGTCCTTAATATACTATGTGCTTTGTGTCTATTCTGCATCCTCTGGTTGAAATCATGATGTGTTTATTTTTATTTTAAAGCACAGGTGTTTATGTGTTTCTTTTAAAATGGAATCCAACTATCTTTAAGCTGTAGGCTGGGGGGGGGGATAGGTTGCAATTTATTTATTTATTGCTCATTGTCCATGAATACTTTATTGGTTCCAAACTTAGAAAAGAGTTTGACAACGCTGATTCCCAAATACATGCATCTGGGCTTTGTGTCAAAGTCAGCTTTGGAGTGTATAATTTATTCCAGGTCTTCCTATGATCAGGGAGAGATGAAGGAGGTATCAAATTAAAACACAGAACATGCAGATAGTGGGTGTTCTGGGGTTTTTGCTTTGTTGCCGATTTACCTGTGAAATCAGACAAATTCAAGAAAAGGTGGAGGAGGAGATTCCCAGACCCTGGTGTGAACAAAAGCTGAAGTCTCTGAAACTTCCATA
Organism: Podarcis siculus; assembly: GCA_034642415.1. NCBI lineage: Eukaryota > Metazoa > Chordata > Lepidosauria > Squamata > Lacertidae > Podarcis > Podarcis siculus. The sequence continues at coordinate 6,351,633 of JAXCMG010000017.1, read as the reverse complement.
TCTACTTAATTGTAAAACGTCTGACTTCAGTTGGCTGGAATGGGATGCCTCTGGCCATTGTCTCAGGTGCTGAGGTGTCATGGAATGCTTACAAACACCCCAACTTCTTCCAGGGATTTGTCAAAAACACAATCAGGACACGCTAGGGATAGGCAGGGCTGTACTCTGTGAAAATGGGTTCAATAAAGAAGCAGGCATTGTTGAAGGGGTTGGTCAATTCTCTCTCATTGTGTGGACTGTGTATGAGTAAAATGTGCTTTGTTTCAGCATCGTGGGTGGAGGAAAGTGTGAAAGTGAGGAGGGGATGGAGACACAGAAAGCCATTTGTGAATTTATGTGGTTCTCTGGTTGGGTGGCTGGGTGGGTATATTCACATATACTAAAACAATTTAATCCAGCTAAGCCTCAAGATTCATTTGTATGTTTACAAGAGACTGCTGAGCTCCTGATATCACCATTATATTCATTATATTAAAATGCAGCATGCAAAAGGCACCTAACAGAACAGACAATGAGTAGCTGATAGTTAATTATGGGGAAATTGTGGGGGCTCAGCTCAGCTGACTTTTAAATTCTTTTTCGCTGCTAGATCCAGAGGCTTGTTTTATGGATTCCAATAAATCTGCCATTGGGGAGGAACATAAAAAGAACATTGCCATCCGAGCTGATCTTCAGGGTTATTCTTCCAATATATATATATAAAGAAGAAAAACGTTTAAGCATAAAAGATCTCTCTCTTTTAAAAATTGTTAGTAAGTAGGCTGATCTGTTTATATGGTTTTCAATACAACTAAACAGCTTGCCATTTAAACAAGTTCAATCAGCTGTGGAAATTGACATTTTTCACCGTAAAAATCAGACTTCATCCTAGCATGATATTAAATATTAAGGATTTGGTTAAAAGGACAGTATACATTTCAGAAAACTGCCTGCAGAGAGAAGGGAAGGAGGGAGGGAGCTGGATGCCAAGTCTCTCCCATTCACAACTTTCTGTGGGGAAACTGGTTGCTGAACCCCTCTAGCACCACAGAAACTACACTCCATATTTATTTCCAGACAGTGAACTATAGCCGGGCCCCCCAAGCAAGTGCACAGGCTTTGCAATAGCCTAGGAAGCCGTACAGCAATTTGTTCAGGGTTGCCAGCTCTCCAACTGGCCCCTGCAGCTGTGTCTTTAAGTGATATTTATCTCTGTGGTGTGCAAGTTCTTCCTGTTTCTGTGCAACAGCCTGTGCCTAAAAGCACAAGAGCAGGGTTTTCAGGGCTAGTTGGCAACCGTGCCTTCGGCCTGGGATGCACGAACCTGACAATTTCAGTTTCTTTCCTTTCTAATTGTTCCAATCTTAGAACCGTAGAGTTGGGAGGGATGACCCAAGGCAGGAATCTCAGCTAAAGCATCCCTGACAGATGGCCATCCGATCTCTGCTGAAAAACCTCCAAGGAAGGAGAGTCCACAACCTCCCAAGGGAGACTGTTCCACTGTTGGACTTGTCACAGCAGGAGGGGGAGACGCCCGTGACTCCTCATCAGTTCAACTCATCTCTGCCTCTTGGCCTCCCTCCTCCTCCGCCTCAGCTTCTGCCTCTGATTCCGGACTTCTCTCTGCTATAGACTCTCCTCGCTCACTAAGCCCTGGCTCCCTTTCTTCAGCTTCTGACACCTCCTCTCCGCAGTCTTCTCCCTCTGACCCCCGCATTGTTGTTCCACCACCTCTCCCCAAGCTCTGAGCTTTCATCAATTGGTGGTTCCTCCCACCATTTCTCTGCGTCCAACCAGTCCCTGACACCTGCAATAGAGTGGGCCAGAGCTCAGCTCTGATATCATTTTTTCACAGCAGAAACACTGACATCATCTCCAGGAGTGGTATTGCCACTGTGATAAACTGGGCAGGGTGTGTGTGTGTTGTGTACCTGGCAAGACCTGTGTCAGGCTACGCGGGAATTTTGGTCTACGACTCATATCAGCAAATGGAGCCCCTTCTAATCCGTTTGATTCGCTGCAACTAATGGAAGGTTCCAACTTCTTGCAGGATAATAGTGTTGGGAATTCCATTCCACCCTTTGCCGCAGACATGGGATTGTTACATGTCACAGGTCTGTTTACATTCCAGCATAGATTGCTGGCGTGAGTGGAACTTCCGCTCTGTGTTGGCGTGAGAGGAACTTCCGCTCTGTGTTG
>JAXCMG010000017.1:6256573-6344844 GCA_034642415.1 Podarcis siculus | reverse complement strand
TTGTCACACTCGTGGAAATTGCGGCCAGCTGAACTGGTGTGCCACCATCTTACATAATCTCTCTTTACAAAGGGAAGAATGAGCAGGGCCAGATGAGGATGAGGATGATGAATTAAATTTCTACACTGCCCTTCACCCAAGGATCACAGGGCTGTTTGCAGTATAAAACCACAAAAATACACAACATAATAACAAACAAAACAATGCATGCATACACACACACACACACACACACACACCCCGATTAAAACCTTCAGGGACCCTAAACATGGGAATTCCCCCATATGTAATTCAAAATAAAACCAATACTAAACTGTAAAGTAATGTTTTCCTGGTTACTTTTCATCCTGCCTCTTACCTTGGTTATCTGAAGTTTAAAAAACCAATTGCACACCATACACTATATATCTATATTTGAAAGGAAAACGAATCAAGTACATATAACTCAGAAGAATATATCATTAATAACAAGTAGATTTGTTGCAACACAGGCCAGAATCTGAATTTCTCGCAATTTTTAAAAATCTAGTAGTAGGATAATCCCTTCTTTGCTTTTTTTTTTTTTAAATATCAAATGTCAAATTCTTTTTTTTTAATCACTGTGTGTGTTTTGCTGGTGCCCTAGGCACATGCATGGGATGCGGGCGGCGCTGTGGTCTAAACCACTGAGCCTAGGGTTTGCCGATCGGAAGGTTGGTGGTTTGAATCCCTGCGACGGGGTGAGCTCCCGTTGCTCAGTCCCTGCTCCTGCCAACCTAGCAGTTCAAAAGCACGTCAAAGTACAAGTAGATAAATAGGTACCGCTCCAGCGGGAAGGTAAACAGCGTTTCCGTGCGCTGCTCTGGTTTCGCCAGAAGCGGCTTAGTCGTGCTGGCCACATGACCCGGAAAAACTGTCGGCGGACAAACGTCGGCTCTCTCAGCCAGTAAAGCGAGATGAGCTCCACAACCCCAGAGTTGTTCGCGACTGGACTTAGCTGTCAGGGGTCCTTTACCTTTACCTAGGCACATGTGTCCCCTTCATGGATCACTGCCTTGCCGTGGCGAAGGGGCTTGAAGAACTCAGAGAAGCTATGAACTACGCCGAGCAGGGCACACAAGATGAACAGGTCATAGTGGAGAGTTTTGACCAAACGTGATCCACCTGGAGGAGGAACCGGCAAGCCACTCCAGTATCCTTGCCAAGAAAACTCCATGGACAAAGACAACAGGCATATAAAAGTTATGACGCTGGAAGATGAGCCCCTCAGGTCGGAAGGCATCCAACATGCTACTGGGGAAGAGCGGAGGGCAAGTACAAGTAGATCCAGAGCTGATGAAGCGGCTGGGCCAAAGCCGAAAGGACGCTCAGTTGCGGATATGCCTGGAAGCGAAAGGAAAGTCCAATGCTGTAAAGAAAAATATTGCATAGGAACCTGGAATGTAAGAACCATGAACCTGGGTAAGTTGGAGGTGGTCAAAAATGAGATGGCAAGAATAAATATTGACATCCCGGGCATCAGTGAATTAAAATGGACGGGAATGGGCGAATTCAGTTCGGATGACCATCACATCTACTACTGTGGGCAAGAAACCCGTAAAAGAAATGGAGTGGCCCTCATAGTCAACAAAAGAGTGGCGAAAGCTGTACTGGGATGCAATCTCAAAAATGATAGAATGATCTCGATACGAATCCAAGGCAGACCTTTTAACATCACAGTAATCCAAGTTTATGCACCAACTACTGGTGCTGAAGAAACTGAAATTGACCAATTCTATGAAGACTTACAACACCTTATAGAAGTGACACCAAAGAAGGATGTTCTTCTCATTATAGGGGATTGGAATGCTAAAGTAGGGAGGCAAGAGATAAAAGGAACAACTGGCAAGTTTGGCCTTGGAGATCAAAACGAAGCAGGGCAAAGGCTAATAGAGTTCTGTCAAGAGAACAAGCTGGTCATCACAAACACGCTTTTCCAACAACACAAGAGACGACTCTACACATGGACATCACCAGATGGGCAGCATCGAAATCAGATTGATTATATTCTCTGCAGCCAAAGATGGAGAAGCTCTATACAGTCAGCAAAAACAAGACCTGGAGCTGACTGTGGCTCAGATCATCAGCTTCTTATAGCAAAATTCAAGCTTAAACTGAAGAAAGTAGGAAAAACCACTGGGCCGGTAAGATACAATCTAAGTCAAATCCCTTATGAATACACAGTGGAAGTGACGAACAGGTTTAAGGATTTAGATTTGGTGGACAGAGTGCCTGAAGAACTATGGATGGAGGCTCGTAACATTGTACAGGAGGCAGCAACGAAAACCATCCCAATGAAAAGGAAATGCAAGAAAGCAAAGTGGCTGTCCAACGAGGCCTTACAAATAGCGGAGGAGAGAAGGCAAGCAAAATGCGAGGGAGATAGTGAAAGATACAGGAAACTGAATGCAGATTTCCAAAGAATAGCAAGGAGAGACAAGAAGGCCTTCTTAAACGAGCAATGCAAACAAATAGAGGAAAGCAACAGAATGGGAAGAACCAGAGATCTGTTCAAGAAAATTGGAGATATGAAAGGAACATTTCGTACAAAGATTACCATAATAAAGGACAAAAGTGGTAAGGACCTAACAGAAGCAGAAGACATCAAGAAGAAGTGGCAAGAATACACAGAGGAATTATACCAGAAAGATATGGATGTCTCGTACACCCCAGGTAGTGTGGTTGCTGACCTTGAGCCAGACATCCTGGAAAGTGAAGTCAAATGGGCCTTAGAAAGCACTGCAAATAACAATGCCAGTGGAAGTGATGGTATTCCAGCTGAACTATTTAAAATTTTAAAAGATGATGCTGTTAAGGTGCTACACTCAATATGCCAGCAAATTTGGAAAACTCAGCAGTGGCCAGAAGATTGGAGAAGATCAGTCTACATCCCAATCCCAAAGAAGGGCAGTGCCAAAGAATGCTCCAACTACCGCACAATTGCACTCATTTCACACGCTAGCAAGGTTATGCTTAAAATTCTACAAGGAAGGCTCAAGCAGTATGTGGATCGAGAACTCCCAGAAGTGCAAGCTGGATTTAGAAGAGGCAGAGGAACCAGAGACCAAATTGCAAACATGCGCTGGATTATGGAGAAAGCTAGAGAGTTCCAGAAAGACATCTACTTCTGCTTCATTGACTATGCAAAAGCCTTTGACTGTGTCGACCACAGCAAACTATGGCAAGTTCTTAAAGAAATGGGAGTGCCTGATCACCTCATCTGTCTCCTGAGAAATCTCTATGTGGGACAAGAAGCTACAGTTAGAACTGGATATGGAACAACTGATTGGTTCCAAATTGGGAAAGGAGTACGACAAGGCTGTATTTTGTCTCCCTGCTTATTTAATTTATATGCAGAATACATCATGCGAAAGGCTGGGCTGGATGAATCCCAAGCTGGAATTAAGATTGCCGGAAGAAATATCAACAACCTCAGATATGCAGACGGCACAACCTTGATGGCAGAAAGTGAGGAGGAATTAAAGAACCTTTTAATGAGGGTGAAAGAGGAGAGCGCAAAATATGGTCTGAAGCTCAACATCAAAAAAACGAAGATCATGGCCACTGGTCCCATCACCTCCTGGCAAATAGAAGGGGAAGAAATGGAGGCAGTGAGAGATTTTACTTTCTTAGGCTCCATGATCACTGCAGATGGTGACAGCAGCCACGAAATTAAAAGACGCCTGGTTCTTGGGAGAAGGGCAATGACAGGCCTAGACAGCATCTTGAGAAGTAGAGACGTCACCTTGCCAACAAAGGTCCGTATAGTTAAAGCCATGGTTTTCCCAGTAGTGATGTATGGAAGTGAGAGCTGGACCATAAAGAAGGCTGATCGCTGAAGAATTGATGCTTTTGAATTATGGTGCTGGAGAAGACTCTTGAGAGTCCCATGGACTGCAAGAAGATCAAACCTATCCATTCTTAAGGAAATCAGCCCTGAGTGCTCACTGGAAGGACAGATCGTGAAGCTGAGGCTCCAGTACTTTGGCCACCTCATGAGAAGAGAAGACTCCCTGGAGAAGACACTGATGCTGGGAAAGATGGAGGGCACAAGGAGAAGGGGGCGACAGAGGACGAGATGGTTGGATAGTGTTTTCGAGGTCACCAGCATGAGTTTGACCAAACTGCGGGAGGTAGTGGAGGACAGAGGTGCCTGGCGTGCTCTGGTCCATGGGGTCACGAAGAGTCGGACACGACTAAACGACTAAACAAGGCACATGTGTAGTCTGCCTATATAGCTGGCCCCTGGTTATTCAAAGAACAACAACAAAGAAAAACACCAGCATTTTCTCCTTTCTTTTGGCAATTTCCCAGCACTTATTGTGACAGCTTATTCATTTACATTGCCATCACTTGCCATCAGTTAGCACAACTGTGATGTATTGTTGTTCTCATTGTTGTGAGACACTCGAACACCCCTTTTTTGTGGGGGGGAACAGCATGAAGTGAAGATAATGCCTGCTATCTCGCTACATGTTCAAGTGGATTACAGAGCAATGTAAGCACAGCAAACTGCATACATGTGCAGCCACCACACATGAAAATCAACATGCAGGTTACGTGCTAATTCGTACGAGGCGCTGCTGGTACGAAAATGGCCCTCGCTTGCTTTCATGTTGCTCACTCTGCAAGTTTGTTAATGATAAGCGTGATGAATTTTGCAAAAGGTCAGGTACAAGTTAATTGATATCAGAACTGACAAAACAGAGCTTTGAAACATCAAAGCTCTCCCTCTTAACACCCAGCTCCTGGGATGTGATCTGAAGGGGTGCAAAAATGTTGCAATATTATATCTTGCTTTTTTTTTTTTTAAGCTTTAAGCTGCTATGTGGCTCAGAGTTGAGCCACTTGCCTCAGTCAAGCTCTTGCTATGTACAATTAGTCATGCACAACAGGTAGTGAGACCAGGATGGAGTTTGGATATCTCCATCGCCTTCAAAAGATGCATCCTGCTACTTCAGCGAACCCCAAATCAGCAGAATAGTTCCTGAAGGAGCATCTCCACCCCCATCGTTCAGCCTGGACACTGAGGTTCCAGGTCCAGTTCCCTCACTGTGAGAAGTGAGGTTACAGGGAACCAGGCAGAAGACCTTCTCAGGAGTGGCACCTACCCTGTGGAACACCCTCCCACCAAATACGTAAACAACTATCTGACTTTTAGAAGACATCTGAGGGCAACCCTGTTTAGGGAAGTTTCTAATGTTTGATCAGGTTTTTAATAATCTGTCGGGAGCCACCCAGAGTGGCTGGGGAAACCCAGCCAGATGGACAGAATATAAATATATTATTGCTATTATTATTATTACTTCAGAAGTGAATTAATACTGGAGAGACCTGGGTTTTGTTTTGTTATAGCCATTTCAACCCCACCCATCAAATTCTCAGAGCGGCTTACAAAAAGCACATAAACAACTACAGTGGTACCTCGGGTTACAAATGCTTCAGGTTACAAACACTTCCGGTTACAAACTCTGCTAACCCGGAAGTAGTAACTCAGGTTGCGAACTTTGCCCAAGGATGAGAATGGAAATCGTGCGCCGGCAGTGCAGCAGCAGTGGGAGGCCCCATCAGCTAAAGTGGTACCTCAGGTTAAGAATGGTTTCAGGTTAAGAACGGACCTCCGGAATGAATTAAGTTCTTAACCCAAGGCACCACTGTATAAGGAGCATCTGGAAAGTTTTGGGCATTACATGGCAAGACGGGAGTCTCAAACAAAGAGGTGCTCTCCAAGTCCACATTCCCAGCACATTTGCACTCCTGTCTCAGCGACATCTACGCCACCTTGGTCATGTCCACAGAATGGAAGATGGCAGAATCTCCAAGGATGTGTTCCATGGGGAGCTGGCTTCAGGCACCAGGACCGTTGGCAGACCATCTCTGTGGGGTACAAAGATTTCTACAAACAGGACATGAAAGCCCCGCCACGTGGGAATCCCTTGCAGACGACCGCAGCGCCTGTAGGCAGACATTCAGGTTGCGCGTCCATAGCAGTGACCAGAGGAGGAATGACCTCTGGGAGGAGTGCAGACAGGAGAAATGCCATGGTGCATCTGCAGCATCAGCACCAGACACCTTCATTTGTGGAGGGTGCAGAAACCAGGCATGCTTGCTTGGGAATCTATCATCAAGGTTGGCAACCTGGCAACCCCCCCCCCAATTGCTGGATGGGTACGACCCTCTCTCATCCTCAATTTCCCGTTTGTAATATGGAAATAGCAGCAGTAACATGAGGGTGAAATGACTAAAGCTTGTAAAGGATGCAATATTCATTAGAACCGTAGAAGTGCTCCTCCCCGGGTCCCTAAAAGGTAAAGGTACCCCTGCCCGTATGGGCCAGTCTTGACAGACTCTAGGGTTGTGCACTCATCTCACTCTAGAGGCCGGGAGCCAGCGCTGTCCGCAGACACTTCCGGGTCACGTGGCCAGTGTGACAAGCTGCATCTGGCAAGCCAGCACAGCACACGGAACGCCGTTTACCTTCCCGCCAGTAAGCGGTCCCTATTTATCTACTTGCACCCGGGGGTGCTTTCGAACTGCTAGGTTGGCAGGCGCTGGGACCGAACGACGAGAGCGCACCCCGCCGCGGGGATTCGAACCGCCGACCATGCGGTTAGTCCCTAAACTGGGAGTTAAAGTAGGAAGCCAACTACAGAAACAAATAGCAATAACAGGTATGATTTATTGGGCTGGTGCCCGTTTCACCTGCCAGTTGGATCTCGGGCTCTGCATTAAAAACAACAACAATACAGATGTATGGTTATGTTCATGATTATGTGCAGATTTATGTTTCAGGGCGCTGCGTCGACAATATCTCCCTTAATGCATATAAATGTCATACTGACGGTTGTTCAGAATCAATTCCATATGTCCAGTTGATGTTTACTTAATTGTTTGGCGGCAAAGTTATCTTCCTGCTGGCCACGATCCAGAACCTCGCGACTTAGTCTGCGCAGAGCTGATTGGTGTGAGCACAGGGAGCCCCATTCAACGGGGGAATCGAATTCCTCTGGGAGCATCTGATGAGATTCTCTGCATCGTGGCTATTCAGCAGATTTCCTAACACAACATAAGCTGCCTCTTGCCTTGTCAGACTACTTGCCCATCCAGTCAAGGGGCCCCCAAATCCTTTTCAGCCCGAGGGCCACACTCCTTTCTGTGCAGCCTTTCCGAGGGCCACATGCTAGTAGCCGGGGGGGCAGAGTGGGGTGTAAAGCAGGGTCATTGTGCAGTGTGGTGTGTGTTGGGGGAGAGTTCAGAGGGCCAGGTAGGGCAGACTAGAGACTCTGCATGAGACTCTTAATCTCAGGTCTGTGGGTTTGAACTCCACACTGGGCAAAAGATTCCTGTATTGCAGGGGGTTGGACTAGATGACCCTCGTGGTCCCTTCCAATTCTATACGGTTCTTTGATTTGGCACTGGGCCTGAGGTGCTGTACCCTTGATCTAGTTCAATAGGTGTGCTGGTCCCGGGGGCTAACCGAGAGGTGAGGTCCGAGTCCAGTCCGAGGTCAATGGTGCGGTATGAAGGTTGTCCGTCAAGGCTGTAGCTGTGTCCAAGGCGGGGAGTTGGGTGGGATCAGGAACTCTGGCAGAAGAGCAGGTCAGGGTGCAAGCAGGAACAGGCTAGCAACAACGTTGTTCCCACAACCTGGGACTGGGGCTGACTGGCTTTTATGTGCCCAGAGGCATAGGGTGGCCCCGGTCCACAGGTGACTCGCCTCTCCTGGCCTGGAGGCGAGCACTCCTCCTGCGGGAACTTAGTTCCCTCCACCTCTCTGCCGTGAGCCTCAGCAGCTCAGGAGAGGCTGGAGGGTTACTGGACCCAGAGGCAACCACCTCTTCCCCTGACGGGGCTGGGAGAGGAGCACCTGCAGGCAATGGGTCCTCCATCACCTCAGGAGCCAGAGCAGACTCAGCTGGTGCCGGCACCTGAGGATCCAGCACAGGTGAGGACCCTTCAGGCTCAAGCCCCAGCCCCGGCTCAGCTGGTTTTGGAGGCGGGGAATCCTGTGCAGGCTGGGATCCCTCAGGTTCAGCATCCGAGTCCGAATCCCAGGCCATCACATTAGTTCCCTGTGGAACGCCCTCCCATCAGATGTCAAGGAGATAAATCACTATACAACTTTTAGAAGGCATCTAAAGGCAGCCCTGTATAGGGAAGTTTTGAATGTCTGATGTTTTATTATGTTTTTATATTTTTGGGAAACCCAGTCAGGTGGGTGGGATACAAACAACAAGAACATTTACTCCAGCATCTCAAACAGGGTATTTCCCACCACTAGGGTCCTTTTTTTCTTAATCTGGAAAGTGCGAGATAATCAAATACAGTCATACCTCGGGTTAAAGTTGCTTCAGGTTGAGCATTTTCGGGTTGCGCTCCGCGGCGACCCGGAAGGAACGGAACGCCTTACTTCCAGGTTTCGCTGCTCGTGCATGCGCAGACGCTCAAAATGACATCACGCGCATGCGCAGAAGTGGCGAATCACTGCACGTGCAGACGCAGTTTGCATTCTCTTCAGGATGCGAATGGGGCTCCAGAATGGATCCCATTCGCATCCAGAGGTACCTGTAATAAACAAGGAAGTCTGTAAACACCCTGAGAGCAAATCAGGGCAAATGCTCCTTGTTCTGTGCATCCTGCAAACAAGTCAAAATAAAGTCGGGACATCCCATCCGCACTGCAGATTTAAAGCACCATCATAAGACTTTAAAAAGAGTCATGGCTTCCCCCAAGGACTTTTGGGAACTGGAGTTTGTCAGGGTGCCACAATTGTCAGAGTGGTTTAACAAGCAATTCTTCTTCCCAACGAACTCATTTACAGTTCTTTGCACGAATTTCCCCTCCGTATATAAAAGTATACACCACTCCTTTTTTAGTTCTTAACTCTGGGAAGTGTAGGTAGTTCTCTAAGGGGAATAAAGGTGTCCTAATGTCCTTAACAAATGACAGTCCCCAGAAATAGGGACATGCTACTGATGTAGACAGGGACGCGGGTGGCGCTGTGGTCTAAACCACAGAGCCTAGGGCTTGCTGATTAGAAGGTGGGCGGTTCGAATCCCCGCGACAGGGTGAGCTCCCGTTGCTCAGTCCCTGCTCCTGCCAACCTAGCAGTTCAAAAGCACGTCAAGTGCAAGTAGATAAATAGGTACCACTCTGGCGGGAAGGTAAACGCCGTTTCCATGCGCTGCTCTGGTTTGCCAGAAGCGGCTTAGTCATGCTGGCCACATGACCCGGAAGCTATACGCCGGCTCCCTCGGCTTATAAAGCAAGATGAGCACCGCAACCCCAGAGTCGGCCACGACTGGACCCTTTACCTTTTTTACTGGTGTAGACTAAAATGCCCCTATTTTCTGAGGAATATTGGAGCGTATGTTCTTTAGTAGGAAACCATGGCTGTTTAACATGGCATGATACTGCTTTAAATGTATCATGCAAATGAGGCCATAGTCTAACCACTATGGAAGCTTTGTGGAAGCAAATAAGGATGAGTCAGCAAGTCTTGGAAAAGCTTCTTATCTCTTGCTGAGTGTCCAGTCCACTTTGAAGTTTGAACATCCCAGGACAGTGCCTGTCTCCAAAATGGTTGTCTTCATTTTCATATACTGCAGTGTCCCTATGGTGTCCAGTGAACGATTCCTTTCTTTCAGCTAGGAAAGGCTGCTTTCCTCTGCGAAGAGCGGAATTAAGCCCAACACATGACATTTATTATGTATTAAGCCAAAGCCCCGTGATTATTAAAAGCATATTTATTTGAAGATTAACTACAAGTTGGAGTAGTTTTACCCCAGCGAGAAAACAGTACTAATGATCAGAAGACTAATTAGCCACATTTATATTACAAGCGATGATCTAATTTTTGAAAACAACATCTTAAAAAAGAGAGCTCATCAAAACAAATGCGAATGTTGGTTCCCAAGTTCCCAGTTTTAGTTTCCTACGCAGTGAGGTTGCCGCAAAGGAGCAATTTATTCGCCATTACAGTAAAGCAAAAAATGGATGTCCCAAAGAATTGCTTTGGGCACAATTAACCAGGCACAACAAATGGAAAAGAGGCAAGAACATGATTGCTGGGCAAGAAGGCTTCACTATTAACTTTTGCAGAGGTTCCCAGCCTCCCAATGCAGTTCTCTTGGAAGAACTGCCTGGCGGATTATGCCACATAATATTTCATTATATTTATTGATTAGGTTTATAGTGTTATAGGACAGGGGCTGGATGTCCTTTGGGGGTGCCTCCCAACCCTGCTGTGTAAGATTTGAGTCTGGAGAAGAGGAGAGAGAGAGAGAGAGAGAGTATGTATATGTGTGTCAAACCAGTTCCTTTTCTGAAGTAGATACCCTGAGATTCTCCTTGCATAACTAAAGAGTTGGGGGAGTACAGGTGATTTGTTGCCATGGGAGCTAGTAGCTAGAGAACCTTCTGGAAGGTGAGCAGAAGGAGGCTATCTCCAGTCTGCCAGTATTTTGCAGGAGAGATTCAAGCACATACTAGCACATTAGATTCCTTCAATTAAAGCGGATTATAGCACTAGAAGAAGAAGAGGAGTTTGGATTTGATATCCCGCTTTATCCCTACCCGAAGGAGTCTCAAAGCGGCTAACAATCTCCTTTCCCTTCCTCCCCCACAACAAACACTCTGTGAGATTACGAATCTACCGCTCTTAACCACTACACCACACTGGCTCTCGCCTAGCACATCATCCTAGCACAACCACTTAAAAAGAGTCAGACTTTTTGCAGTTTGGAAAGTGATGGGGGAATGTATTAAAAAGTGCGGGGCGGACGAATGACTAACGGGAAGACATGTAAACACCCCACAAATGTATCAGGATGAATTCATGCATGCAAAATGCTGTGGCTAGACTGTTGGTGTGGACAGACTATTGCCAGCACACAACTCCAGTGCTCAAAAGTCTCCTGTGAGTAGTCTCCTGGGCACTATCTAAACCTCCGTTTGTACAATAAAGGAGGTTCTCCCTACTGGAAAAGGTTCAGAGGCTGTTGCGTGACAACAATGCCTTAAAAGGTAAAGGTAAAGGACCCCTGACAGTTAAGTCCAGTCGCAGACGACACTGGGGTTGCGGCGCTCATCTCCCTTTACAGGCAGAGGGAGCCGGCGTTTGTTCGCAGACAGTTTTTCCGGGTCATGTGGCCAGCATGACTAAGCCGCTTCTGGCGCAACGGAACACTGAAACCAGAGCAGCGCACAGAAACGGCGTTTACCTTCCCGCCGGAGCGCTCCCTATTTATCTACTTGCACTTTCTGGCGTGCTTTGGAACTGCTAGGTTGGCAGGAGCAGGGACAGAGCAACAGGAGCTCACCCTGTCATGGGGATTCGAACCGACAACCTTCTGATCGGCAAGCCCAAGAGGCTCAAGTGGTTTAGACCACTGCGCCACCCACATCCCTTAACAATGCCTTAGCGACACACAAAGTGGCCCTTTTTGCTCTGGCAGCGAAAAAGATTAGGGAGAAGGAACGGGATAAAATTGCCGAAAACTGTAAAGGAGATTTGGAGGCTAAAACTGAAACTCAGGCAGTGTAGCCGTGTTGGTCTCCTTGTTATCTGTTATCTCACAATATGTGGTCAATGTTTTAATTTGCAGCTGTCTGAGTTGTGTGGTTTTGTCATGGCTTTTGGCTAGTACAGTGGTACCTCGGGTTAAGTACTTAATTCATTCCGGATGTCTGTTCTTTACCTGAAACTGTTCTTAACCTGAAGCACCACTTTAGCTAATGGGGCCTCCTGCTGCTGCTGCGCAGCTGCTGCACAATTTCTGTTCTCATCCTGAAGCAAAGTTCTTAACCTGAGGTACTATTTCTGAGTTAGCGGAGTCTGTAACCTGAAGCATATGTAACCTGAAGCGTATATAACCCGAGGTACCACTGTACAATAAATTTATTGATGAGGAGCAGCCTCCTGAAAAATACACTGTCCCTCAAAGCAGCTTCCATCCATTTTAAAACGCAAGCTGCACTTCAGCTGACATGTGCGCACTTCAGGCATCAATTGCACATGCGCAGATGACAGCGCATGAGCAGATTATGGCTTCATTCAATAGGAGCTTGCGGGTACTCAGGTGTGGGGAAACCTACCAGGTAATGTGAAGGGGGAAATAATTAGGTAACGGTGTGGATATGCAAATAAAACACAGCACGGCAAAGGAAAACAACTTTCCTGTATTTTAAGAAGCAAATGTGTACATGCTTGTATCCTCTATACCACACAGTCTTTCTGATCAGCATGTGCTCAGGGTAATTTCCAACTTTATTAATTTTCTTAAAATCCCCGGTGGAATTAAATTGGCAAGCGATTGCAAGAGCTTCGATAGATTGTAATGGATTATAGATTGGTATCGTGGAATGTAATGTGGACACTTTATTTCCATCACTCTGCTTTAAACATTGGTATTTGAAAGCGGCCGCTCACTCAAATGCCAAAGTGTGCTCATCCTTCATAGATCATTTGCAAACGCCAGAGCCTCTTTGATCTCTCTGAATGCCCAGCTAGAACTTAAAAAGGAAATTAAATGCAGAGCTCAATTTTTCATTAAGTTGTCGCCCACTGTTTTACTGTTATGACTCTTCAGATCAGCCTCTTCTAACAGGTGGACAAACAGAATGTTAATACGCCGTTATCCGTGGAATTATAAAAGCTGCACAGAAAACAAAATTGTTCGACTCTTGTGGCACCCTTTTTAATTAGCCGCCGTAACCCTGCAACCCATAAACAATTTCAGCCATGAGATTTAATAATGGGGACCACTCTGGATTTTCTACACAAACGTGAGAGAATGTGTGGATGGTTTCTACTGTGATTATCTGTAAATATCTTCAGTCCTGCCAGCTTCCAGATTTTGGGCAAAGGGAAAGATACATGTCATATCATGTTATCTTTATACAGTGGTACCTCTGGTTACATACTTAATTCGTTCCGGAGGTCCGTTCTTAACCTGAAACTGTTCTTAACCTGAAGCACCACTTTAGCTAATGGGGCCTCCTGCTGCTGCCTCGCCGCCAGAGCACGATTTCTGTTCTCATCCTGAAGCAAAGTTCTTAACCTGAGGTACTATTTCTGGGTTAGTGGAGTCTGTAACCTGAAGCGTATGTAACCTGAAGTGTATGTAACCTGAGGTACCACTGTATACAGCGCTCATCCTGACCCTGCTAAGGACTGCATTGCACAAGCAGTGGAGATGAGCTTCAACAATGCGTAAGAGTGAACTGGACAGGGTTTGTGAAATGCTCCATGGTATAAGACTATAGGGAATTGTAAGCACACACCCATTTTCATCTAATAAATGTTGGTGATGGAGGCAGGATTGTAAGGTTGCTGAACATGCCTTAGCAGAGATCCCTCACTCTTTTCACAGAAATGTGAGGAGGGTTCAAGCGTCCCGCTGGTATCTGTGTACAAGAGGACAATCTGTGTACACACACAGTTGAATGTGGTTACGCTCTTTCACACAAGCACTCAGGCACATTGTAGAGTCAGCTCGTACCTGCGTTCAGTGTAACTTGGGAACAAGCTTGCCATTCCTTGTTTCCTGGGATTAGTGACGGAGGTTAGGCTATGAGCCCAGACTTTATTGAGACTCCCTTCTGACTGGTTTGCGGAGAGGCTATAAGACGAGCGCTCATCCTTCATTCATCCTAATTTGCTTGTGGTGCGTTTATAGGTGTTTCCGTTAATTATCCACCCGCTCCATACTTTTCAATCCGTTTCCCTATCACTTTCCTAACTGCAAAAAGTCACTTTCTTCTTTCACGTGGAGTTGTTGCACTAGGGTGACTGAACACTTGAATCCACCTTTGTTACACAAACTTCAGTTTCCCAATTTGCCCTTGAGTCCCTCATGTAAAATAATGACAGAGGCCCCCTTTGTTTAATGCAAGACTCTGAAAAATCTACTCCTTCCCTGGTAATGCAATCAATGTCTGGAATAGGGATATAAAATCCTCACTGTTCTCCACCGCCACATAATTTGGGGATGTGTGTGTTTCAAGGTGAATATGAACAACACGAATTGCAATGCTGGTATATAAGCATTCTTGTACTCGTGTATATATATCGGGTATGTTTGTTTTGCCCATTTCCCCTCCCAATGCAATTCTCCTGCATTTGTAGTCTGCGGAAGATGGTCGCTGTGGAATTATTGCTGTGAAGATGTGCATTCTTGTTAATAGCAATGGTTGGAAATGATTGTTAGCTGAGCAGAAGGCCTTATTGATTTGAAGTGACATATGGCAAGGATGTATAATGACTCACTTTTTGGGGGGCTGCTAATTTGAGATCTAAGGAGGGAGGGAGGGAATCTTCTACAGGTGATCCACAGACAATTCTTTCTCTTCTCATGTGCCCTTGAAGTATTGGAAAGTGACTCTTATCAGCTTCAGAAAGGCAAGTCACCTTAGCAGCAGGAGGAATTATATCTGGAGCTGCCCGTGTTTGCTACTGAGCAACAACAACAAAATCTTTCACTGAGGAACTTCGAATTGTTTCCCAGATTAAGCTTGCACTCCTATGCACGCTTTCCTTGGAGCAAGTGCCACTGAATGCAATAGACCTTCCTTCACAGTAAACACACATAGAATTGCATAGCACAGAAAGCAAACAAGCACCTACCTGGTAACTTCAATGTGCTGCCCCATCCTGGGGCATGTTGACTTGAAAGCCCCATCCTGTTCAGTGGAACACAATCCCAAGCAAGTGTGCGTGCAATTCTAAAAGCCAGGTATTTATGGAAGCTGGGTCTTCTTTTGTTTTGGGGAACAACTTAAAAGACTAGATTCTAGAAGGGGAGGTGGCAGCATGAATCGATATTCCCACTCCATTCCTCCATACGATTTCCATGGCACAATTAAACTTCCTGATACAGAATTAAGCATCCTGATAATTGCAACTTCAGTTTGGAAAAGCAAGCTTCTAGCCCTCATCGCAGGGGTGGGAGAATCTCAGACCCTGGGGCTGAATATATGGGCCAAAGAGGTGGAGGGGACTGCCAGCCAGGCCCCTGTTCATTTTCAGGTCCCCTGATCAGGCTGGGCCAGCAAAGCTGTTGTATCATCTCTGGCCATTAAAGTGGTGGCACTGCAGCACAGCAGAGATTATTCTGGAACAGTGGCATAGCGTGGGGGGTGCAAGGGGGGCCGGCCGCACCGGGCGCAACATCTGGGGTTAGGGCAAATCCACGGGTTAGGGGGCGCAAATCCACGGGTTAGGGGGCACAAATTACTTGCCTTGCCCCGGGTGCTGACAACCCACGCTACTCCACTGTTCTAGAACCTTCTCCTGTCGGAGAAAGGCTGTGATAAGTCAGAGAGGAAGATACCTGAGGCATTGATCTGAGATTTCCCAGTGCCTTACCCCCAAGTTCTTGAGACAACTTGTAAGCCCTGTACAAAAAGCTAAATAACTAAATTGCACCATTGCTTTTTCTCTAAGAAAAAAAAATGTATTTAATGGGCAGACTCCTGGGTCACCGTTATATTTTCAAGGGGATGCAAGAAAATATCTCTCTCTCTCTCTCTCTCTGTCACCATCTAGCTTAAAAAGGGCCGCCACCACCACAATATCATTTACATATTTTGTTACCCATGATTCATCCCAAGGTCCCTAGGTGGGTTATAACATTAAAGCGCAGTGTTAAAAACAATGTAAAGAACTTACAATCGCGGTGGGCTGTAAAAACATACACCTCAAGTGTTACAAATCAAGAGGTGTATCTTCAGCATTCTCCAGAAGCTGTATAATGAAGTTGCCAGACACACCTCTGTGGGGAGTGCTGCAGTTTAGGGGCCACCACAGAGAAGGCCCTTTCCCGGGCTGCCAACCCCACCGAGGCTCTGAAGGAGAAGCAACTATCAGGAGGGCCCCCTCTGCTGCATCTCAGGACTTGAGAGGGTTTATAGGGAAAGAGATGGCCTTTTGGGTATTTGGGGCCTGAGTCATTTATGGCTTTTAAGCACCTTCAATCCATCCCCTTACTCTCCATTGCTTAGGATGCACCATATTGACAGGCACTGCTGTGCTTGGCATGTGCTGTGAGTCTGGGGTGCGGTGGGGTGGATGACATCCAACAGAGGCTGATTTATCATTTTTAATCAAAAATGGATTACGGCGTAATAAATCCTAACGAAGCATTTCCCCGCTTTGGGGGTGAGGTGAGGTGGAAGGGTCAGTGTATACATCAATGGCAGGAGCTGCCCTCGTGTCCAAAGAGGAAATGGAGGGAGGGCTTGTTGCAAATTCATCTGGCAGTTCTGGCTTCCAGACGCAAAGCATGGAAGAATCAAACTATAAACTGGTGGGGAGACTTTTAAGAATATAAGGAGAGGCTGGCAGGGTCAGAGCTCACCTAGCCCTGTTTTCACAGCAGCCAAACAGAAGCCTAAAGGAATCCCTCAAGAACAGGGGTCAGCAAACTTTTTCAGCAGGGGGCCGGTCCACTGTCCCTCAGACCTTGTGGGGGGGCTGGGCTATATTTTGAAAAACACACACGAATGAATTCCTATGCCCCACAAATAACCCAGAGATGCATTTTAAATAAAAGGACACATTCTACTCATGTAAAAACACGCTGATTCCTGGACATAGCTGTTAAGCGTCCCTTATTTGGTGGGACAGTCCCTTATCCCAGTGCCATGTCCCGCTGCTGTCCCTTATTGATGAGCCTTCGTTTGGCTGCTGGCTGGGCTTTCTGCCTTTGGCTCGGAGGGGCTCAGAAGTTGAACATACCTGTGCCCGGAAAATCCCTTATTTTGGCTGCTGATCCCTTATTTTTGAGGCTGCTGGTCACTTATTTTCAAATCTGTAAGTTGACAGCTATGTTCCCGGACCATCCGCAGGCCTGATTTAGAAGGCGATTGGGCCGGATCCGGCCCCCAGGTCTTAGTTTGCCTACCTATGCTCAAGAAGAAGAGAAGTCTCTCCACTTGTGCTCCCCGGCAATTGGAATTCAGATGTTTACTGCCTCTGATGCTGGAGGTAATATACATGACTAGTAGTCTTATAGGCCATTCAAGTTGAGAGACATCACTAATTCCACATTTTAACTTGATGTGCTGTGTGAGAAGCACTTCCTTTGGTCTGTTCTGAATCTTCCAACTTCCAGCTTCACTGGGTGACCCTCTTGGTTTTTACTATTATGAGAGAGACAGAAGAGCATCTCTGTATCCACTCTTGTTGTGCCATGCAATATTTTATACATCTCTATCAGGCCCAGACATCTTACCTGCCTTTTTTCTAAAGAGTTTCAAATGCAATCATCCCTCATGGTTGGGGTTGCTCCATCCCCTTAATCACTCAGCTCCAGAAAGTCCTTTTTGAGGTGCCCGAACTGTACATAAATGCAGCTGCACCACAGACTTGTGCAATGGCACTATGATACTGAGAGGGTTTCCCCCCACAAATCCCTGCAGAGCCCAATGAGGCCAGAGGTATAGCAGTTTTTGGCTCGCCTGGGGTTGCAGGCTGGTGCAAAAACTATCTAGTCACCTACAACTCATGTGGGTAACCTGTTGGCTGCATGTGGCCTCTGGCTGTTCGAGGTGTGGCCTGCCACACACCGAGGAGCCCCGCCTACCTTTCCTCAGCGCCCAGCTGATCATCCTGCAAAGCGGCATGGGGCGGCCATTTTGACTGTCTCTGTGGAGCTGAAGTTCTCTGTGTTCTCCTCACTCTGGCCCCATAAATCCTAATGCAGCCAATATTATTATTTCAATAATTGTATTAGGTTTTCAGGAATAAGTAAATACACACACAGAGGACGTTATCTGTTGAATAAAGTACAGTGGTACCTTGGTTTTCAAACTTAATCCGTTCCGGGAGTCCGACTCCCAAAACCATTCGAAAACCAAGGCGCAGCTTCCGATTGGCTGCTGGAGCTTCCTGCACTCAAGTACAAACCGTGTCAGATGTTCGGCTTCCGAAAAACGTCCGCAAACCGGAACACTTACTTCTGGGTTCACGGCATTCGGGAGCTGATTTGTTTGGGAGCCAAGCTGTTTGAGTACCAAGGTACCACTGTATGCTGATGCAATGGCATTACACTATTAGACTTCCTTCACTCTGCAAACAAACATATACAGAACCACGATAACAAATAAACTAGCTGAAACGAAAATAAATCGCCTCTTACCTCCCCAGCCAAACAACAGACCCTTTTGGTTCCAAGCATCATAAGAATATCCCACTACAATATATGTATTTACTCTCTACCTTTCCAAAGCTGGGATTCAAGGAGGGTTATGACATTTGAGGACAATGTTCTAAAACAAAAAGTGATAAACACAAACTAGCTAACAACAGTAATTCAGTGCAGCAGAACACATTTACAACTAGCTATCAAAATGCGGTTTGCCCTGAGAGCAGCCCAGAGGTCAGCACTGTCTGCCCCTTGGTTTAGGATGACAAAGAGGGAGCCAGTCTAACCTGTTTTGGGAAGGAATCCCACCATCAGGGAGCAGCCACAGAAAAGGCTCCCTCTCTTCTGATGTCGATAGGTCCCAGAGACTGCTGTCCTTTCACTGTTACTAGCCAGTGCGGCAAAAATGGGCCACCCCAAACAAATGGGGGAAGGCGGGGAAACAAAAGCGTAGGAGAAAAAGCTTATTACAGTGGTACCTCAGGTTACAGACACTTCAGGTTACATACACTTCAGGTTACAGACTCCGCTAACCCAGAAATAATACCTCAGGTTAAGAACTTTGTTTCAGGATGAGAACAGAAATCGTGCTCTGGCGGCGCGGCAGCAGCAGGAGGCCCCATTAGCTAAAGTGGTGCTTCAGGTTAAGAACAGTTTCAGGTTAAGAACGGACCTCAGGAATGAATTAAGTACTTAACCCGAGGTACCACTGTACTTAACGCGATTCGGGCCTATCAGGTCCTTCATCCTGGAGTTTCAAGTAGAGTTCAGTTTCCTGCTATGCGGTCTCCACCTACAGTTAGTAGGAAAACGGCAACCATTTAATGAAAGACTGAACTTCTGTATCTTCTGAAACTCCCTGATAAAAGGCCTGAGAGGTCAGAAATGCATTGGATATTGAACTTTGTCTCCACGCTCTTCTTCCCGCTTCCCAACTCCAGCTATTAATGCAGAGAACAGAGTATGGAGACAATGATCCTGGCTGCATCAGGAATGATGGGGAGGTGAAAATGTGTGGGTCTAACCTGCCCACTGGCATGTGGCCCTTGCTCACTCACTGCCCTGCCATGTGTGGCCCCCTCAAGGGCAGAAAGGCTGCTTACTGCTGTATTAAGGTATACAGGTTAAAAAAATGGGGGGTGAAGTCGAAGGACGGAAAAACCAGCTTTGCTTTTTGCCTTTCCGGCAATTGGCTCGAAAACAAAAAACCAGTCAGGCAGGTTTTCCCCTGGCTGGTTGGCAACCCTAGTTACGGTATACAGCCTTTGAGTTCCTTCACAGACCTACGCTTCTCTTCTTGCAAAGCTCTGTTTCTCTTGCCAGTGAAAGTGGGCCTGAATGCAACAGCCCTCCCCTTCCCCGCAAATTCATTTTCAGCAGCTCATATTAAAAAAAAACAAAACACATTAAAGCACGCAGAATAATAAACATAACTGCACGAGAACTACCAGTGCCCGTGGGAAAATTCAAAATATTGGATTATAAAGCACAATAATGTTCGTTTCGCATATTCTTCACACAAACGAGCAAATCTTGTTAGTTACCCCAGAAATGCAAAGGCGGCGACTGCAAAGGATAATTTGAGAGATGGAGATAAAGTGCGTGTGAGGGAGGTGGAGGAGGGAGGGAGACGGATGGATAAACGACGCCTCCTGCTTGCCTGCCATTCAATTTGGCAATGAACACGGTTTAATATTTTAACTGCTGTAATGGTCTACAGAGCTGAGGAAAAATGCATTAATTACTATGGGAGATCTTTCTCCTCAAACCCCCCCCCCGGTACAAAGAATCTAATTAAGAAGGGAAAAATTAAAAACAGGGAGAAGTAGATGGTGCCATAAAAAATGTAGGACTTTGAATAGCTTCTAGACTTGAAGGATGTTGCGGGCTCAGAGATGGGCAAGCCACAAGTATCCAGGGGAGACGCTGAAACGGTGACCCATCACACCCCCTACATGCCAGATAAGTGGGCCCCCTCTTCACCCCAATTTTCCCAGGCTCTGCAGTTTTCAATTCCCCAAACAGCTCCTTCCCTTTCATCCCAACACCCGGCCAGTCACACCCCTCCAGCAATCTCAGCTCTCTTCCCTGGGCCCTCTTATTGAGTCCTCAGGACCACACTTCCCAAACCTTGTCAGGGAGCTCAGCTCACATCCAGCCCACTGGAGTCTTTGACAAGCTCTTCGGACAACCACAGGCATTTTTCTGCAGCTTGTACACACATGTCTAGCTAGGCAAGGATGCATAGAGAAAACAGAGAGACCTTGAAGGGCCACATCTCAGAAGCTGATGCGAAAACGAAACACATTGCAGCCTCTCAGATATGAGATCTAGGAACATAGTTGCCTTATTCTGAGTCAGCTAGAAAAATGCAACTGATAGTGTAGTAGTGCGACTCATGCAACACGTTGGCGATTAATAGACACAGAACAATAATTATACATACTTTATCAACCTTCTGAGAAAAATACAAAACATTAAACAAAGCCACAAAGACTTGCGAACTAAAATGAACTTATAATGTCTGGTTTCAATAGATTTTTTCAAATGCTTAACTCAGTCTATTAGATAAGTTCATGAAGATACCAACAAAGGTAAGTTCAGCGATATTCACAATACTGAGATATGCTAGTAGAGTTGTAGATAGATGACAGGGTGCTGGCATTTTGCACCTGTTTTGCCCTGGCAGTCCAAGTAATCAAAAGGCCACTGTTCGCCCCTGATGGGGCCCTTTAACTGGGGCTTGCAGGTAGCACACTCCCAAGATAGTTTTCCGGGCTTCTTCAGCGGTCTAATCTCAAAGTCTTGATATGTATATTGATATTCAATCTTATAGAGAATGCTCTTTCTTGGCTTAGGCTTAAGAGACTGATTTGCTTAGACACTTATTTGCTTATTCTGAGTCAGGGCATTGCTCCCCTTAGCTGAGGAGTGTCTACACCAATAGGCAGCAGCTGCCTGGGGTATCAGACAGGGGTCTCTTCCAGCCCTGCTGGGGATTGAACCTGCAGCTTTCTGCATGCGAAGCAGGAGATCTACCACTGAGCTATGGCACTTCCAGGGTGGTGGTGGTGGTGATGATGATGATGATGATTTTATTATTTATATGCCGCTCATCTGACTGGGTTTCCCCAGCCACTTCTGGGTAGCTTCCTGCAAAATATAAAAACACCATAAAACATCAAACATTTTAAGCTTCAGTCGTCTAAAAGGTGGCTCAAGATCTCAGCATTCGGCCTGGGGAAGGGATTATTAGTACATTTAACCAACGAGAAGTTTGTCAGCCCATGGCTGAAAACTGTGGCCAGAAAAGCCACCTCGATTGGACTGCCATCATCCCTCTTATATCATCTGGGTTATGACACTGCCCTTGAATCCCTGAGGCAAAGGCTTTGGAACATCTCACATAGCGATCTGCGATTCCGATCTTATGTAATTTGTAGCCCGGTCGCAGCTGGAATCCAATGCAGGTACGACTTTCAGATACCCTCATACTTTAGGAATTTGTCTGTATTGGCGTTTATTTACCAAAGCCAAACTAAACGTATTTCCCTCAGAAGTTCTAAACAGCAGGCTGAGAGGCATTCCCTATCAGAATAGGCTTTGTTTATGTTCCCAGGACATCAATTGTATGAAGCATATCCTACTGCATTGTGGGCAATATGAGCAACTGATCGACTGATCAAACCCTTACTGGCAAATTTGTCGGGAAAATCTGAAGCTTCCCATATTCAATATATTTTGGAAGACAGGTCAAAGGATATTACACTGGCCGTGGCAAAGTTTCTTTCGGAGGTTATAAAAAAGAAACATCATTAGGCCCTAGATAAAACAAAATGACCGCCTTGGTTTCTTCCGTCTGTCTGTCTGGTCGTTTTAACTGTATCTTGATTTGAAACTGTTTTGTGGGTGTTTGGACTGCAATAAAGTACAGTCATACCTCGGGTTACAGACGAGACACTTTGGGTTGTGCGACTTTGGGTTGCGCACCGCGCTGAACCCGGAAGTACTGGAACGGGTTACTTCCGGGTTTCAGTGCTTGCGCAGAAGAAGCACTAAATCGCGCTTCGCGCATGCACAGAAGTGCTGAATCGTGAGCTGCGTGTGCGCAGATGCGCGGGTTGCAAACGCTGCGGGTCGCTAACGTGCCTCCCACATGGATCACGTTCACAACCTGCGTGTCCACTGTATTGATTTGAAGTTGCATAGTTACTTATCAACGAGATCTGACAGGAGGGCATTTCACAGGGTGGGTGCCACTACCGAGAAGGCCCTCTGCCTGGTTCCCTGCAGCTTAACTTCTCACAGTGAGGGAGCCACCTGAAGGCCCACTAGCTGGACTAGTGTCTAGGCTGGACAATGGGAGGTGGAGACCCTCCTTCAGGTATACAGGGCCGTTTAGTAGATAAGTTTACTAATTGTGTTTTTACTACATCTAAATAGCCACACTTAAACATTATTCAAACGTCAAACCCAAATAAAGCCAGTGCTGAGGTATAGATGTAACTGGGCCAGCCATGTTTGGCTGTTCAGGTGCTTTCACCTTGGTGTGAAATTGTGCGAGTGGACTTTGTCTGATTTTGACACAAGAGCAGCCACCAAGAACACAAAGAGAGGGCACAGATTTGCATGCATATGTATAGGTGCACATTTAGAAATAATTACGAATGTTTAAATAGAACTACGAGACACCTCCCCAAAAAACGCAATGAACTGGTGGCCTGTTTGCATGCTCAAGTCTGCTGGCCAGCTGCTAACTGCTGATGAACATCTAAGACCCCTGCTATCCTTTCTTATTCATATGATTCCACTTATGCATCCCACAAAATATTTTGAAGCAATTCTGCAGGAAAACAACAACAACAAACTACTTATACCCCACCCATCTGGCCAGGCCTCCCCAGCCACTCTGGGCGGCTTCCAACAAAATATTAAAAACACGCTAAAACATCAAACACTAAAAACTTCCCTAAGCAGGGCTGCCTTCAGATGTTTTCTAAAAGTCAGATATTTGTTTATTTCCTTGACATCTGATGGGAGGGCGTTCCACAGGGCAGGCGCCACTACCGAGAAGGCCCTCTGCAATTCCATGTATACAAACAATTCCAAATCCAGTATAGATATAGACTGGGATCTCCACTTAAAAGGCTTCCTTGTGGTTTTTTTTTATCTTTAAAGTAGACTTTATCCTTAAAGTAGACATGCAGCCCTTGCAATTTCACCTCTCTCTATGCTAGTCAATTGCTGAGGAGAACTTTCCACCCAGCTCTCAGGTCCACCTGCCCCTGTTTCATCCATCAAAACACACTGGCTACTTCTGCATTTCTCCTTACATTTTACACAGCTCCATTTTTTCCTCCTTCTCCACCTTGCACCTTTATCTTATCTCAGGTCGGAGGGCTGCTGGTTACCTGTGCAGAGAGTATCCTCTTTGCCCCACTCAGAGAATTCCTCCCCCATAGAAGTGAAGCACCATTCAAGAGTCCTTTTTATAAGCCTTAATGACTGTGTCCTCTCCCTCCCTAAGCAAACATTCGCTCTTCCAGGAATGCAGGCTCCAACTGCCACATCTCATTATTAAAAATCTTTTAAATATACATTAATGAGCCATTTTTTTCTTTCTTCCTTTCCTCCTTTCTCTGCCCCCCTAATCAGATGCAAACTAAAAAAGAAATAAACCCATCTGGATTCTGCTGAACAATGGCACAGAGTTTTAGCGCTTCCTTTGGTGGCCGTCCTGAACTGCTTACACAAATGTCACAGGTAGGAACACGTGTCCCTGATCCACATTTTATTTGCAGACCTCTCAAAGCGTTTGTTCTTTGGGGAGCTCAAAGTGTCCAGTCCAAGATACAATCTCACCAGTTTTCCTTTAATCAACCTGGCTACAAAAGTGTGTGTGTGTGTGTGTGTGTGTGTGTGTGTGTGTGTGTGTGTACACACACACAACCCTACCCCTCCATCCTGTTGTGGAAAGAAGGAATCCTGAGATAGGTGTGAGACAGAGGAAGCCTTTCCTTGTGACACTGATTAAACACTGGGGGAGACTCAAGTATCAAAGGAGATCTGTCTGGGCTTTTGCAGTTTATATTTGCTCTTTATCTGCCCCTCCAAGTGTGAAATTTTTCAGGTCCTTCTCAAAGCGATGGGGACTTTTTTTGCATGCTCTACCAAGTAAGACTTTGTGTCTCCCACCGACAATTAAGTAAAATAATTTTTGTCACAGTTAACTGGCGATCTGTGATTTTAATGTGAATTGCATATATTTGCTGTGGGCTGACTTTTTCAGGCCAATTAAAGCCACACAGGATGCCTGCCTTATGTAAGGTCAGAGTTATTCCCATCTAGAGTATTTGACATATGGTCTGTTTCGGAAGTGGTGGACGTCTTGCTGCCATTTTTAGTCTGATGATTTGCATTTTAAGGGTTGAAATGTTGCTACTTTTATATTTGTAATAGGCTTTGAGCGACTCCTCTGCCGAAGGGAAAAGCGAGGTATAGTTTTTCTTAAATAAATGAGTATAACATTTCCGTCATATAAATAAAAGCTTCCGCCCTCTTAAAAAAACAACAACAAATTCAATACTACCAGGCAAAGTGATTGGATTTCGTAGTGTTTCAAAGCAGGGATGTGTTTATTTTTCCTGCCTTGGTGATGAGACTGGATGGGAATCTACAGATACAGAACAAGCAACAAGAGCAAATTTGGTTCCTGTTGATCACTGGCTTTGAGGTCAAGAGAAATGTGGCAGAGACCCTTGACTGGGGCTCTTGACAACATTTCCTTTGATTAAAAGCAGATTTGGGCAGGGGGTCTGCGCTGGGGAGATGGTGCTGGGGAGGCTTTTTAACCCCTTCCCTTCCTCCATTTCCCTGATAGATTTTCCTTCTGTTTCCCATGCTGTTTTAGCCACAGAGGGGAAGAAATAAAAGTATAATGTGTCGGTTAAAAAAAGTATCTGTGGTTTTTAATTGATGTCTTCTTAGTGGACATGCTTTAAAAACAAATGCTTTGTACTTACTGAAACATGATTGCTGCTTATTTTTATAGGGTGTTAGGAGAGAGGTAGTACCAGGGTTAGAAACTGAGATACGAAAGTGAGGAGCTAAATGGCACCTTATACCTAGGTTAAGGGCGCTGCAATGGAGTGTCTAGGCGTGCTTTCTTTATAACACGAGTACAAAGCTGAAAATGAATGAACTGCAGCTAAAGTCTTATGTTGATTTCTCACATGGTCTAGTCCTCATCTTAAGACTGCATAAAAACAAAGCCATACTGCCCCTGCCTGCCCCCCTGATATTCTTACGAGGGTCCTTTCACCGGTCTTCAGAGAGTGGCTGGAAGCGCAGAGACAGAAAAAGGTCCTCTTTTCCTTCCAGCAGTGGCAATTTTAATCTGAAATCTTAGGCGCAGCATTGCAGCCAGAGCTCGCATTAATGAAATTCCCTGTCGCAAAATGAGCCTAGAACAATGGGATTTTCGGATGCTGAGGAGTACCTCTGGTGGGGGTAAAGTCATGCTCCTTCTAGGGTAGTTTGTCTACTTTTGGTCTCCACCTTGCACTCAGCTCTCACTTGTGGCACGATGGGAGTTGTAGTCCAATGACAGCTGGAGACCCAAGTTTGAGAAACACTGTGAGCATAGCCGTTTAAAAAAAATAATCAGACTTACCGTATTCACTTGAATGTAATGTGCACACCTTTTTTTTTTTTTTTGCCAAATTACATCGTGAAAATTAGACTTGATTGCGCCAGCAAATACCCTTTTGGTTTCAAGGTTTTGAAAGCTAAGGTGTGCATTAGATTCAATGGCACATTAGATTCGCGCAAATATGGCAATGATGAGACTTTTTGTAGTTAGGAAAGTGATAGGCAAATGTGCCAAAAGGTTTGGGATGGATAAATGATTAATTATAAGAGGTGTAAACAACCTACAAGCACACCTGGAAGAACGCAGGACCGAGATTCTGCACAAACAAATCGGAACAAATGCTTCATGAAGACCAGATATAATCTAACCTCCACGTAAGCTTTTCATCAAGAATGAATGCTCAAGGACGAACGCTCAAGAAAAGGTCAAATGGGTGTGCCTTGACGCAGGCAGCAGCCTATGTTCAAGGTATATAATACCCAAGTCCAAACATGTGAGAATCTCACAAACACCTCTCCCTCTCTGAGGCAAGAAATATACAACCATGATAAATTAAACAATTTGCTGCCCTTTTCTGACATTCAGCATCAGGTGCTGGAGGTGTTTGCCTCAGCCATCCCATACCTCTTCTCTTTACACCAGCACCACTGCATTAAAATAAACCAAGTGCTCTCTGCTTGCAGAAAGACCCCTTCAATGGCTGTTCCACAACTGTGGAACTCTTTTCTTCCCAAACAGGCACCAGACCCTGAACCTAGACCAGGACAGCCAAACCTCTTGTGCCAAGTGGGCTGCAAGAGTCCTTCAACACAGAACCCACTGTCTTGTCATGAGGGGGAGGGAGCAAGGCCAAAATCTGATGGCCCCCCACCACTGCCTTCCCAAAGCCAGCTAAGAGAGGGTCCTGGAGCTCTCTCACCTCATTCCCAAGACTGGGAATGTGCTAACTAGGCTTTGAGAAGGAGGGAGGACTCTAGGACAGGGGTCAACAACCTAAGGCCCATGGGCCGGAAGCGACCCATGGAGGTCGTTTGGCTGGCCCACAAGCCGCCCCTGAGCTGAGCTGCCCGCTCGTGTGCTGTGCTAAACCGGCGCTGCATGGCGTGGGGACTTACTTCCGCAGCGCCGGAAATCACATATGCACATGCACAGACACTGGAAATTGTGGGCGCACGTGCTCATGAGATCTGGGCCACAGAGGGATCTCCGTGGGACCGATCTGGCCCAGGAAAGATAAACCTTGCTGACCACTGCTCTAGGACCTTTTCAGAGCCCTCACACCTCCTTCCCCAAGCCTTGCTTACTTGGCTTCAGGAAGGCAAAGTGAGGGCTGCAGGGTGTGTGTCAAATGTTGCTTAGGTCCACAAAAAAGGGCTTGAGGGCCACATGCGGCCCTCAGGCTGTGCGTTGGACCACCTTGACCTAGATGCTTCCTGGAAGAGCCTTCAGACTTTTGAATTTGAGCTGGGCATCCTTCGAGAGCCAGGGCGAAGCGGGCAAACATGGAATCGTTCTAAATTCAACTGGACGTTTTCTGTTCCCTGCTTCGTTTTATTTAATTGCTGCTACCGACTTCGTGCCCTTGAGAAGAGTGGAGGTACAGAGGGGCAAGCTGCATGTTGTACACAGATGCTTGTGTTAAAGGAGGCACGACTTTTTAAAAGAAGAAAACAGCCTCAGGAAGATAAGAAGGTAGGAAGGTTCCTGCGGACCAGTGGACCATCTACTCCAGCACCCTGTTCTCACAGTGGCCAACCAGATGGCTGTGGGAAACCAGCAAGCTAGCAGAACTATTCTCTCCTCCAGACTGTGGGGACACAGCATAGCTATCATAACTGGTGGCCACTGATGGATAGCCTTATCTTCCATGCATTTGCCTAATCCTCTTTCAAAGCCATCAAACTTGGTGGTCACCACTGGCTCTTGCTGGACAGAATTCCAAAGTTTAACTATTTGCTGTCCTTTCTTTTGCCCATCTCAAATCTTGCAGACATTCAAGCTTCATTGGACTGCCCCAGTGTTGTAGTAGTACAGTGGTACCTCAGGTTAAGTACTTAATTCATTCTGGAGGTCCGTTCTTAACCTGAAACTGTTCTTAACCTGAAGCACCACTTTAGCTAATGGGGCCTCCTGCTGCCGCTGTGCCACCGCTGCACGATTTCTGTTCTCATCCTGAAGCAAAGTTCTTAACCTGAAGCACTATTTCTGGGTTAGCAGAGTCTGTAACCTGAAGCGTATGTAACCTGAAGTTCCACTGTATTGGAGAGGGCCGAAAACTTATCTCTGTCCACTTTCCTCACACCATGCATAATTTTTATACACCTCTTATCATTCCCCCCCCTTTTTCTAAGCAAAGTTGCTCCTTCCCTATGGATCCAGCTGCATTTTCTTTCTATGGGGCGCCAGATGCCTGTTTCTAAGGATAGGCAGGCATCTTGGATGAAAAGGAGCTGGAAGAAACAATCTGAGGCTGGAAAAAAGGTCTGGCAGGGAAGGGTGAAGTACCATCCGCTAGAAACTCCCTCCTTCCAGGGCAACGTTTTATTTTATTTTTGAAGCCGGAGCTTCATTATATATGTTCGCCAGGTCAAATGTAATTTGCCTGTTACTAAATGGCACAGAACTTCAGCTTAAGGGCAGTAGTGGAAATGAGCTTTCTGATAAAGAGGAGAGCTTACCAAAAGAAAAATCACCTGGTTTCTGAACAAAAAAATAGATGATATTTTTTCGCACATACCCTGCGAAGGCTAACGATGAGGAAATAGATGCCCTTGGGTTGCATGCTTGAACATACACGATTGGAAAGGATGGTCGTTTCTAGGTTTCCCAGAATGCATTATCAAAAGCCTCCGGGGCATATCTCTCCCTCAGCTCCCTGCGTTCATTAATACAGTCCACACCCTGCCTTATCAATGCCAAAGCTCCTGTAGATTAAATCATCCGGCCTGCACCCAATTTACGCTCAATTTAGCATTCTGTCAGGGGCCAGTCCAGGGAGGGTACCAGGGAATATTCAGGATTTGGGTTCGCACCTTACATTTTGAGACAAGGGTGGCCTCTCAGTAGGTCAACTCCAAGCAATTCTTACAAAGCGCACCACGATTCCAAACGTCAAAGCGTGCGCGCAACAACAAACGCGTGCCAGCGCTCGTGTGCACGACACTCGAGTCAGCTGCTCCTCGCCGGCCTTCGCTTCCGAGGGTCCTTCTGGCCTCGCAGGGGCAAATCCCGCATTTGCTTCTCTTCGTAACGTGGGAATCGGTTACCTGAAGAGCGAGTCGCGCGCAGGAGAGGGGGAAACACGCTTGCTCGAGCTTCGCGCGCTGCCTGACAGCCGGTCTCCTCCCTTGCCTCCCCCCCCCCCGAGCCCTGCCCCCTCGGTGCGCCTTGACAAACAGCCGCCCTCCCCCAGTCATCGGGCTAAGCATCCTCCAAGACCCTTCCTTGGTCCCGCCTCTCTCCCCCCCCCACGATTCCCTCCCCTTCTCTCTCTTTGTATCAAACATCCGGGTTTCCCCTGTGTGCGTGTGCGCGCGTCTCTGTGTACATATACATACTGTATACCTAGATCCATCTCTCAAAATTCTCCTAATATATATATATTAATATATATATATAGGCACACAAACACTCCCCCGCCCACCATCTCCTCTCCAATTCAGATCCCCCCCGCATCGCAGAAGCCATTTTGGAATCGACTCAGGGTTTTGTTTTGTTTTCGGCGTGCAGGGAGGGAGGGAGGGAAGGAAGGGGTAATGTATATATGCGCGCGCCCGAGTGTGTGTGTGCGCGCACCGGCGGGCGGGAGCGCGCCTCTGTACATGGCAACTGCAGCGCCAGCCTCCTCTCTCCCCCCACCCTCCTCCTGCTGCTCCGGCTGTGGCGCGCACGCTGCCAGCCCCCTTCCCCGAGCGCCAAAGCCAACGAGCGATGCCTCGGAGCGGACCTCGCTCCCCGCCAGTCCTCAGCGCCCCTAGCAGAAGCGGCGGTGCCAGCAGAAGCGGCGGCGGCGGCTCTCCTCCTCCTCCTCCTCCTCGCTCTCTCGGCACCACCGGCAACCACAGCCCCGCCACAGCCGGCTCCTGCGCTCTCCCTCCGTCTCCCCGCGCGGCGGCGGAGTCTCTCCTTCGCTCGGCGGCTCCCCATTGCAAAGTTTGCTCCGGCGTCGCCTGCTGGCTCTTTCCCTCGGAGAGCGGTGGCCGGACTTGGGCAGTGCGCTCTTGAGCTTCCCTTGAATTGCCTCCTTTCGAAAACAAAAAGAGAGGAGGGCAGTTCCGCGGAGGAGAAGGGGGGGTCTCTCTCTCGGTCTCTCTCCCCTGTTCATGTCGTGCCCCCTCCCCCTCCTTGGACGTCTTCTCGGCCCCCCTGCTGGTACTGCTGGAAAAAAAAAGGCCGGCCGGGGCTTCTTGGGGAGAGGTCGCCGAGGGAAGCTGTGCGCGCCCGCCTGGCTCTCCGAGCAGCGCCCCAACCGTCGTCCCGGCGAGGAAACTCTTGGCCAGCTTGATTTCGGGGTTGGCCCTGGTGGGGGTCGCCTGTAGCCCTGCGCCCCCCAACCGGACAGGAGCCGAAGCCACCTGTCTGGAGGATTTTCTCTCGTTTTGAATCATCTCTCTCTCTCTCTCGGACTTTGGATACGTTGTTGGAAACTGTGAAGGATTTAATCTCCGGTGTCGTTGTGTTGTTGTTGTTTTTTTAAATTATTGTCGTTCTTAAGAAGGAGCCTTTTCTATTTTTATTTTTTTGAAAAAGCCTATATCTTATATCCATCTATTTTTAAAGAAAAGATCCCGTCTTTCTCTCTCTCTCTCCTCCCGGTATCCCGTTCGTTTCTTCTCCTCGCCCCTCGTTTTACGCGCTCCCTCCTCCTTGCTGAGGAGGAGTAAACAATAGCCACGAGGAGAAAAAGGAATATGATGGTTTCGTGGTTAACTTTCGCCTTCCTGTGGGGGACTTTCTGCACACGTAAGTAACGAAAAAGTTTGGGGTTCGCACTTCGATTTTGTCCCTAGCCCCCCCTTTAAAAAATTTAAAAGGCTTGCAAGCATTAATGGTGTTAAAAGGAACAAATACACAAGAGGCGTTTATTTTTTAAAAACACGTGAAGTGGGGGAAACATAAGAGTTAATCGTGTTAGTTTTGGTTTTTTTAAAGGGGAAAGAACGACAAAACTTTGCATTTGGTGGCAATGGTGTAGTGTTTTGGTGTCCCCCCCCCTTTTGCTTTCTAGCCTCTCGCCTTCCTTTCTCTCGACGCGTGTTTTAATTGCAAGTCGCGAAGGAGGGGGCTTTTGCTCAGCTTGATATTGATCAGAAAGGTGGATAATTATTATTATCATTTTTTAAAAGGGTGCTTGCCGAAATGCTCGGTGTCTGGAGGCGTGCATTTGGAAACAAAGATAATAGTTGACATCAGTTGGAAAAGGAGGCATTTGGGGCGGAGAATGTAAAACGTGCCGAGTTTTCCCTTCGCCTCGAGTGCCATGTGTGTTTTCACCCCGGGGAAAGATCTTTCTGCGGGGTGAAAACACACACGACACTCCAGGCCTTGGATTTTTACTATTTCTCTATAGTCTTGTGGTCTTTCCCCCTTTTTTATTTTAAACTTGATCCCTTGAAAGCCTGTTTCCCACTCCTCTGGTTTCGGAAGTTCCCTTGGGGTAGATTTTACACATACTGTGCAACTTTGCTTTTTAAAAGGCACCTTTGAATAGTGTGCTTTAGCAGGTTTTAAAGGCTGCCCACGTTTAAATCTCCAAACCCCTTTCTCACCTGCCTCTTCGTGAAATGTTGTGATTCTTCAAGGTTTCGGGGGCTGCCTTTTTGCAAAGATGGTTCACATTATTCTTGCTGTGATTGTGTTAGTTTATTGCAAAAAGGGGTGATCCTCCTTTTTAAACTAATTGTAAAACACCAGGAGGTAAGTTAATTGAATTTTGGAGAGGGTGGGGACGAGGGAACATATTGTCCCGCCCCTCTCGTGTTTGCCCCCTTTGTGATACTTTAAACTTTCGCTTTAGCGTGGTAGCCGCTTTTTATTATTATTTAAACCCTGCCTACTACTAGCATGCCACGATGAAAGTTACAAATGTAAACAATCGGAGGGAGAAGCGAGGAGAGGCTTGGCCAGGCCTTCCCCCCCCCTCGAAGTGACTGTCCCAAAGGAATTTATTTATATTGCCTTGCGCTTAGCTCCTGGCTTTTTCTTTTCTTAAATTCTCTTGCTTTTGTTGGGTGCATGTGTGCGTGTGTGTGCGCGCAACTTCATTTACATTCGTGCCAGCCTGAGCGTTGTCTGGCTTCTTAATTACTTTTTTACACTCCCCCCCCCTCGTGCGGGGGGGAGGTGAGGTGGAGAAAGCTCGGTTTAAATAAGGGGAGAGCAAAAGGGGGACGGGAATGTGTATTGTAGTCCCGAGCAATGGATGTTTCGCAGCCCAGGGCTGCAACTTTTGTGCCAGACCCTCTCTCTTGTTATGGAAATGCAACCTTATTGTTGCCACCACATTGATCCGCAGTAAATCTGCTTTTCTCTTCCCGCCTCCCATCCCCAGCCTTTCCTCTCCTGGACGCGGGAGGAGGAGGAGGAGGAGGAGGCGATGATGGTGGGTTTCGAGGTGGCGAGGGAGGGAGGAGGGGGTTGCGCCCTTTCTTTCTTTCCTTTCTCTCCTTCCTCGCGATCTGGTCGCCGGAGCCATGGCTGGCTCCTCGCCTTGCTTTTGTTGTTCCTCCTTGTTTTGATGGCTTTTAGGAGGTGGAGGAGGGGTCTGGAGAGAGAGAGAAAAAAATATCGCCCCTGACTTTTATTTTTTGGTGGTGGGGGCCTGGCTCTGTAGAGAAACGTGGACGCCGATCGCCGTCCCCACCGACGAGAACGCAGCGGCGCGCACAAGAACCCGCACCAATCTCGTGGCCACGGAATAATAACAGGCGCTGACGTAACTGCCCGGCCCCATAGCAAGCAGCATGGCGTGGAGGGATTGATTTGTATCTTTTAAAGCAGCAGTAGCAGCAGCAGCAGCTCGGGTCCCCCTCTCCAGCCCCACTTTCCCACACTAGCAAGCTTCCTCCGCCCGCCCCATTCTTGCCAGCGTCAGGGAAAGGGGGCTAATTCGCACATCACGCGTGTGTGCGGTGGGGAGGGACACGCAGCTTTTGCCCCCCAACTTGTTTGCCTGCAGCACCCTCCCTTGCTAGCTCCCCTCCCCCCTCCGCGTTGCTCTCTTTTTAAGGTTCCTCCTGTGTAGTAACTTGTCACGCTCTACACCAAGCATGGAGAAAAGCAGGCATATATATTTTTTTGTGGCTTGCTTTGGGTGTATTGTATAATAAAGATCATAGCAGCAGCAGCAAAGGCTGCTGGTTTTAAACCGGGTGTGCTGCTGCTGCTGCAGCTGTTGTTCCCCATCTCTCTGTGTTTTTTTTTACACACCGCGTGCAGCCTGAAAGATGAAGGGGACTCATTCAGGCACCGCCTTTCTTAACCTCCTTTGGGGTTGTGTTTAAATCATATCTAAGCAAAGAGAGAAAAGAGAGGAGCGAAGAAGCCCTGCATTGGAACAGAACCGTCTCTCTCCCCCCCCCCCAATTTTGCATTTAACCATTTTCTCCCTCTTGTTTCCCCAAAGACAATGATTCCCTCTGCCTTTGTGGGTTTGTTTTGGAATGTGCTCTGAAATCCTGGGGAGGGGTTAAAACCAGCAAAGTGGCGGCGGCGGCAGCAGTGGCTGTTCCTTGGATGGTGTTCCTTTGTTCAGGGTACCTATTATATATTCACTGTCACAGGCTTCTCTCTTTCTCCCCGTTTTTGTGTGCTGTATTGTAAACAGTGATAGCTCTTATTTCCTCCCCCCTCCCCCCTGCCTGGTTCTCAAACGCCCGCCCCACTCCTTCAATCAAACTGAAAGGGGAGGGTGCCTTTATATATATATATATAAACAACAACCCCTGATATGTGGTAGTGATCAAAGCAGCAATGCATTTGTCTAACTGTTGTGCATTTGCATAGATCTTTGTCTCCCTGTGCGAAGGGGTTGCAAGTGGTCCTTTTTCCATGGGAGCCCTCTGTGCAGTCAGATATTTCTGGAAGGAGCAGGGTAGCTTTGGACAACAATGCTAGGGATGTGTGCTTCTGTTTCTACTCACGAAATTCAGCCTGCTTGTAACCATACACCGCTCTGCTGGTTGGAAGCAGGGTTTTGTATACAGGGACAATCTTTAGACAATTTGTTTCTCTCTGCGTGCGTATTTATTTTCTTTCCTTGTTAGCTGTAGTCCTGTGTGCTTATTTGCAGATAAGAGGCTTGCGGCTCCACTGCTTTGTTGTTTAAAACATAACCGGGAACAGTACAGTACACTTGCACTCGTAGTGGGATCAAATTGAAAGTTGCCTTTTAGGCTGCAATCCTGTATGCACTTACCTGGGAGTGAGTCCCGTTGACCTCGAGGTCCAAAACCACTTGGTGGTTTGCTTCGAGGGAAATGCTTTTATTGACTTTTAGGAAGTGTAATTTAAAAGGGGGAAAAAAGGAAACACAGGCTTCGTGTGTATTGTGAGAATCTTTCCAGGGTGGTCAGTTGAATCGGCGAGTGGGTGAACAGTGCCGTACATCTGTTTTTGTGAATGGCCTCAGCTGTCTCTTTTTTAATTAAAAAATATGGTATATGTGTTTTTGATTTGGAACAGGCCTGCCTTCTAAGCCCTCTAGAAGACGCAGTTAATAAAACTAAGCAGAAGCTGTTGGTACTGATGAAAACTCAGTACCAAAATTCTACTGTAGTTTGTCGGAAGATTAGGTGAATGGGGTGTTTTTTGTACTGTGAGAAAAGAGTGGGTTATTTAAAAGCAGCTTGACCTCAGCTGCATGTGTGGGGATGGTTTCTAGTAATAACTTGCTACAAATAGTGAAACATGACAGTCTGTCACTTTTTAAAAAGCAGCAGCAGCAAAAACACTGTTGTGTACTTTGAATTTTTTTTTTTTAGTATCTGAAGATATGTTGATGAAAACATTATGTTCATGCCTCATGTTTTGTTTGCAAATTTCCCTTCAGCCCAAATGTTCAGACATTGTGTTCATCTCCAACCCCCCCCAATAAAGCCCCATGATATAATATGGTTTGTAGAAAAAGGAGTTCTGTCGTACAGAGCACATATTGCTGAAGTGTTGCAAAACTTAGGGTATATATTTGATAAATATTTCATTACACAGCAATGAATTGAATTCCAAACAGGTAAGTCTACTCTTTTTCCCAGAGCCCTGCATTTATCCTCTTGTGGTTGAAGGAAGGAAGGAGACGGTCTTCATTAGCTTGATAATTAAACACAATGAAGTGCTGTACCAAGGTTAATGGTGCTGGTCTTTAAAAACACAACACTCCTGAACTTGTGTCCAGGATCCTATTAACAAAAATCTATTGTTAGATATAGATTATGCCACTCTAAATATCAGGACTCTTGACCGGTCACAATGTTTACAACGAAAGGATGTTTTATGCACACATAACATTAAGGCTCCAATCCTGAGCACATTCGCTAAGCGAGTGAACACGCTTATGGTCATGGTGTAACGTAGTCTTAGAGCATATTGTATACACCTCATGTAAATGAGATGGATTTAGAAAAGATGAAGCATTCATGGAAGGGAGGTCTATCAATGAAAGTTAAGCATCACATTTATATTAATCATATATTTAAGATACTTACACACCACTTTTCAGGTGAACCTCACAAAACAGCTTGTTTAAAAAAAGTTAACACAATAAGCATTGCTTAAAACTAGAAATGAAACAGCAATGACTAACTACAATGAAAAAAAGCATTTTAATAACAGAATTGATTGTAGAGTTGGAAGGGAACATGAGGGTCATCTAGTCCAACCCTCTGCAATGCAGGAATATTTTGCCCAATGTGGGACTTGAACCCACAGCTCTGAGTTTAGGAGTCTCATGCTGTAGCTGTCGTGTACAGGAAGCCCCTCAGTTTACGCGGGGGTTAGCTTCCGAGGCACCTTGCGCGTTGGTGAAATTGCGTATCATTGAAGCAACCGTTGGAAAAACTTGCAAACACCCTCAAAATCTATGGAAACCCCAGGAAACCCCTGCTTTGTGGGTTGGTCAGCACCTGAGGAAGATGACGACACTTTGTGTTTAGGTGCTACCTCTTTAAAAAACATTCTAACTAATAAACCTCTCCCCAAAAAACATCAAAAAAGCTCATAAAAATTATGATCCCCAAAACCCCAACCCCTCCAAAACCCCCGTAAGAAATATTTTTAAAACTATCCAAAAACCTGCAAAAAAAAACACAGAAACCACCTCTAGAAAACTTGTGTGTCTTTCCTGGATTCTCCTGCTCCAAAAACAAATTCGAAGACGGTTGCTATCTCACAACCTCCTTGCTCAAACTCTGTGCAAGCACTCTTGGGATTTCAATTGCAAAGGCTCATGGGATTGCTAGACGCTGATTTTGCACCTTTTCTGACCTTTCTGTGCTTTTCTGGAGCTGTTCTGGAGATTTTAAAAATCATTTGCAGATTCGGTTTGAAGCACGTATACTACGTATGTATACAATACACATATGTATATTGAACGCGCATGAACGGGGGGGGGGGGCTACCTGTACTGAATCAGAACATTGGTCCATCTAGCTCAGTTCTCTACACAGAGTGTCGCCAGCTCTCCAGCTTTTCAGAAAAGACACACTCCCCAAGCCCTACCTGGAAATGCTGGGGACTGAACCTGGGACCTTCTGCATGCAAAGCAGATGCTCTACCATTGAGCTAAGGCCCTCCCAGTCTGGGTCTCTCCTTCTCTACCCATCATGACAAGGTTGTCCTTTGATAGCCCTGTGGGGATTGTGGCAGGAAGAGGCCACCTGAGCTGGAGACAAGATGGTGGAGGTAGATGGTGGGCAGCTCCCTGGGCTGTTCTGTCCCCCCTCTCTTTCTCCAACCCTCAGGGCAAGATGATTTCTAAGTAGCTCTATGATACCTGTTTAGGGGGTGGGTAGGGAAAATCCACCCCAACCTGACCTTCATCTAAATGAAACCATGTGCAAAAACAGAATACAGTGGTACCTTGGGTTAAGAACTTAATTCGTTCTGGAGGTCCATTCTTAACCTGGAGGTCTGGAGGTCCATTCAGGGGTAACTGTGCCCCTGAAGGACCAGGTGCGCAGCCTGGGAGTCATTTTGGACTCACAGCTGTCCATGGAGGCACAGGTTAAATCTGTATCCAGGGCAGCTGTTTACCAGCTCCATCTGGTACGTAGGCTGAGACCCTATCTGCCTGCAGACTGTCTCGCCAGAGTGGTACATGCTCTGGTTATCTCCCGCTTGGACTACTGCAATGCGCTCTACGTGGGGCTACCTTTGAAGTTGACCCGGAAACTACAACTAATCCAGAATGCGGCAGCTAGACTGGTGAGTGGGAGCGGCTGCCGAGACCATATAACACCGGTCTTGAAAGACCTACATTGGTTCCCAGTACGTTTCCGAGCACAATTCAAAGTGTTGGTGCTGACCTTTAAAGCCCTAAACGGCCTCGGTCCAGTATATCTGAAGGAGCGTCTCCTCCCCCATCGTTCTGCCCGGACACTGAGGTCCAGCTCCGAGGGCCTTCTGGCGGTTCCCTCACTGCGAGAGGCCAAGTTACAGGGAACCAGGCAGAGGGCCTTTTCGGTAGTGGCGCCCGCCTTGTGGAACACCCTCCCATCAGATGTCAAAGCGATAAACATCTACCTGACATTCAGAAGACATCTGAAGGCAGCCCTGTTCAGGGAAGTTTTTAATATGTGACATTTTAGTGTATCTTTCATCTTTGTTGGAAGCCGCCCAGAGTGGCTGGGGAAGCCCAGCCAGATGGGCGGCGTACAAATAATAAATTATTATTATTATAATATTATTATTAACCTGAAACTGTTCTTAACCTGAGGTACCACTTTAGCTAATGGGGCCTCCCGCTGCCACTGCACAATTTCTGTTCTCATCCTGAAGCAGAGTTCTTAACCCAATGAACTATTTCTGGGTTAGCAGAGTCTGTAACCTGAAGCGTCTGCAACCCGAGGTACCACTGTACCCCTGACTTTCAGATGCTGGGGACAAACACCAGGTTGGGGGGCACCACCTATATGCCCTGAAAGTGAGCTTCCAGAGGGGTGTGGGTGTATACCTGACCACTTCTGGAAACAGAATGCTTTTGTTTTGATCTTGCTACAGAGTTCATATGTCAGCGTTGCTGTGTTTAATTCATCTGCACTTTAAAAAAATATATATAAAAGTCAAAATCTGCAGCTAGGGGGAAAATGAAGCTAGGGCGGCAAGGTAGAACTGAAGTTAGCCTAAGTGCAGACCATAATTATGGTTGGAGATTATTATTATTATTATTATTAATAATAATAATAATAATGCAAAACACCTAGATGAAGTAAAGTAAAATGACATACAGACAGAAGCA
Organism: Podarcis siculus; assembly: GCA_034642415.1. Classification (NCBI taxonomy): domain Eukaryota; kingdom Metazoa; phylum Chordata; class Lepidosauria; order Squamata; family Lacertidae; genus Podarcis; species Podarcis siculus. The sequence goes on along the minus strand of JAXCMG010000017.1, from coordinate 6,306,578 downwards.
CCAACAGCATTCCAATGCTCAGTGAAAGCAAAATGTCCTAAGCTGAAAAAATGCTTACATTAGTTCTTCAAAACCTGGAAAAACAGAAATGTTTTCACTTGGTAACTAAATGATAGCAATGACGTCTCTCAGTGGGACTTCCATAGGCCTGCGGATATGCTCTTGTCCAGGGGTCAGCAACCTTTTTCAGCTGTGGGCCCGTCCACTGTCCCTCAGACCCTGTTGGGGGCCAGACTATATTTTTTTGGGGGGGAAATGAACAAATTCCTATGCCCCACAAAGAACCCAGAGATGCATTTTAAATAATAGGACACATTCTACTCATGTAAAAACATGGACCGTCCATGGGCCGGATTGAGAAGGCGATTGGGCTGGAGCCGGCCCCTGGGCCTTAGGTTGCCTACCCCTGCTCTTCTCCAATGCACCTGATGCACCTCAAATGGTGTAAGCACCCAAAGAAGGACCTCGTGATTTGTTATGGAAGAAGGTGGTTCATAAAATATCTGGGTCCTAAACTGTGTAGGGTTTTTAATGAATATCTTAAGCCCTGCATGCAGCTACTGCTGAGTACATGCTTGTCCTTTCTAGGGCTGGGCGACGTTGTGTTTTCAGCATCGTGGTGTATCACCCCAGCGCCTCGTGGGCTGTGGCCAATACAGCTGGTCCCAGCCTGCTGCTCAGCCGGGGGCAGGGGGCAGAAAGGCTCCTTCCCCCAGCTGAGTGAGCCCCAAGTCCCCTGCTGCTTGGCTGGAGCAGCAAGAACCTTGGTGCTCCTTTGCCAAGCTCCCTCTGTCTTCGCTGGTGGGGGTGGCGTCGGGTGGGTGAGCTACCTTGCCCACTTGCCCCCCACTCCCCGAAGACGGACCAAGCGGCAGTAGCCAAGTGCACGGAGCCTGCTAGGCTGCCTTCGCCCGTGCGGGTGCGCTGTCTCTTTCCTCCAGTGGGGGGTCGATCACCCCAGGAGGAATGGCGCAGCTCACCCTCCCGGGCGAAGTCCGCAAGGCGCGGGGTGCAAAACCACCTTACCTGCGCCTTGCGGAGAGGGGCTGCTGGGCCCGCCAGCAGCATGAAGGAGCCCCTACACCGCCTGGCTGCCTTACACCAGGAGGGAGAAAAGGTGGAGGCTGCCAGGCGGGGGCAGGTTGGGGGCTCTGTAAAACTGCCTGGCTGAGGTGAGGGCAGCAGCGCGCTCCTCAGCCAAGCAGTTTAAAGAAGCAGAGGAAGGAACAAGCTGTATCGGCCCCTTGCCAGGGCAGAGTGCAATGGCGGTTTCACCTGTGATGTACCGCTGAGTGAAGCTGTCATTGCAGTCTGCCCCCAAATACCGGTCCTGAGTGATATATCGCCAAGGCACAGTGCTGGCATAAGCAAACTCTGCCCTCCAGATGTTTGGGGACTACAACTCCCATCATCCCTAGCTAACAGGGCCAGTGGTCAGGCATGATGGGAGTTGTAGTCCCAAAACATCTGGAGGGCAGAGTTTGCCTATGCCTGGCATAGTGCTTTCATTCAGTGGTGAGGAGCTCTTTTCCCCACACTTTTTAAAATGAAAATCTGTTTACTTCCACTGCTCTGATGCATTTTGACAAGTTTCCCCCCCTTTTCTCTACCTCTCGCTTTCTCCTTTCGATAGTGAAAAGGAAAACCCTCTTGCCGGTTTTACATTGTTAGGTGTGTAGCACCACAACGCACAAGCTCCATGCCCTCTCACTCTCTCCAGATAAACATTTAATGGAAATTTCCTCTATTGCTGTGTTATATTTAGAACTCTTATCTTGCTCCATCCTAAAAAGGTCAGGGCTAGAAGCATATACTGTACATTGTAACACACTGGCTGCATTTGCACATAAAACTGAGCCACGGTTTCTTCAGCGAACAGTCTCGCAGATGATCAAGCAAGCCATGGCTTGTTTCTCCAATGCTTGATTTCTGCCCCACACCCCACAAAGCTGTTCTTGCCTTGTTCCTCTGCCTTAGGAGAGTATCTGAGGTGGATTGGCCAGGTAAACCATGGTTAAGCAAGGCTTTTGGTTTTGGGCAGAACACCAAGCCATAGTTAAAGCAAGCCACGTTTCGTAAACCATGGCTTCGCATCATGGTGTGTTGCTAGAAAACAAACCACAGTCTACTGAGCAGGGTTCAGATGTTCAGCAAATCATGCTTTGGCTATAAAACCCGTTATGTGTGAATCAGACCCCACACACAAATGGGGGAAAAAATTGTGCAGTAGCAAGGGGTACAAACAGATACCTGTTTACTGAGATGTGATTCCCATTGAGCTCAATGGGACATGCTCACAGGGTTGGCTGGTGAAGAATTGCAGTCCAAGAGCCCTGCAAGTTTGATCAGCACAACTTGCCAAGAGCGGATAATAAGGTCTACTCAAGTGTGTCGCGGTATCTACAACAAAAGGGTCTTGGGACACATTAAAAACTTACGGATATATGCTCTATGGCAAGGTGTTGGCTTGGGAAGTGAGACCTTGCCTCATTGTCTAGTGTTCAGGGATATTATTTTTGTAGGGTCTATGCATGTAGAGGTCTTAGACAACCCACAATATCTTAACAGGCAAAACTCTTGCAGGACCTTTGGGTTTTAATGATATTTATTTAAACAAATCCATTGATCTTTCAGTTTGTTTAACTTCAGAAACCACCTCTTTAAGAGTTGTGCAACAATTCACACATTGACAAAGAGACAGCTGTTGGTGTGTGTGTATGTTTTCTAAATCCTCATTGCGAAGTGGATTTTGTTTGGGGGAGTCTGTTCTTGCCTTTGTTTGCTCATTTAGCTGAACAAGTTGGTGTTTTGAGTCCTTGGTCAGCTGCACAGAACAGTGTGAGCATCATTCGAAGCACATTTTGCTCCTCAAAGAATTCTGGGCCCTGTAGTTTTTTTAAGGGTTGCTGGGAATCACGAGGGGTAAGCAATGCCCAGAATGCTTTGAGTGGGTAAAAATGACATTTGAATATGTTTTAAAGGTATAGTTTATATATGCAGCAGTCATTAAGAGCAGTTTCAGCTCAGTAAGAGCTGGTTGAATTTATTTATTAAAATTTATATGCTTTCTTCTTTCAAAGAGCTCAAGATAGTGTCCATGATTCATTCTACCACCACCTCTCTCATCCGTGCACACATACAATTTTATCTTCACTACAGCCCTGTGAGTTTGATTAGGCAGGGAGATAGTGGCTGGACCAACATTACTCAGTGTGGTCCATGCCTGAATTTGAACCTGGGTGTCCCCAATCCTAGTCCAACACTCTATAACAACTGCACCACACCTTTGTTTTCAAGTTTTGCAAAACCTCCTGCTAATCCAAATGATCTACTTGCATAAATGTGAGCTCTCTGCCTCTCTTCCATGAATTGCAAAAACGTAAGTTGATCTCCCCCCGCCCCCAATAAAAGATCTGGTTAGAAGTTGCTCTGATTTTACACAGCTCAGATGGAATAGACCAGTTGCGCACAGTTTCTTGCAAAAATCAGCCCTGCTATTCCACTGGAACTAAGTCCTGGATGTGCAACTGTTTTCAGGATGTGCGTACTGTTAACTCAGCCTGGTACTCTTCTGTTGTCTGGAGTTTTTAATGGGGCATTTTCCTTGCCACATTTGTGACTCCTCCATATTTCTGGAATGTGCTATGATGGGATTAAGCCCCTGTGTCCTTTTGAGCTTTGCCGGAATAGTTTATTATGCCACCTCAAGCAACAGTAGCGTATGATCATGTGCGCACAGCAAGGTTATGTTAAGATACTCCCTATTACCATTTGTACAAATTCCACCTTTGTGTATGTGTGTGTGTGTGATATTGACTCTCTTCTCTGGTGACAAATGGCAGGAAGAGGAGAAAAGATTGAAAACACATGTGGTGTGTTCCTGCTTTGCAAATGCTAGAGCGGTGAATACGGTAATAACATCCAGATTTGTTGTAAACCGTAATCCTATATAATAATTGCTCTTGCAGCAAGAGTTAAAGGCTTGCAGCGGTTGAAATCCTGATCCATTTAGGCCAGAGAGTTTGTGAATGAGCTTAATATATACACTAATAATAAGTGGGAAGTTCAGGCAGTGAATCTGGGCAGGTGCCATGAATTTAGTGTGAGAGGGAGGGAATCTCAGACTGCAATCCTGTACATACTGTCACTAAGTCCCATTGAATTCGCTGGGACTTGTTTCCGAATAGACTCAGACAAGCACCATTCGGCTCACATGTTCTCATGCGTTCCTTTCCTGGGATTTCCCTGAACCTGCAGTTTATTCCTTGATAAACACAGTTCTCAGCAGAGTTAGATTTTGCTTTCTTCTCAGGAAGAGGCTGGGCAGTGGCAATGAGCTGGAGATTCCTTCTTAAAATAACCTTGCTATGTGCACATGATCATACGCTACTCTTGTTTGAGGTGGCATAATAAACTATTCCGGCAAAGCTCAAAGCGACTCAGCGGCTTATTCAGGAGCAGCCTTATTCAGGAACAGCCCATGTGCTTAAGAAAGTATTCCTCTTCTTCCTGTACAGTGGATGTTCGGGTTGTGAACGTGATCCGTGCAGGAGGCATGTTCACAACCCGCAGGGTTTGCAACCCGCAGCACCGCGTCTGCGCACGCCCGGGTTGCGATTCGGTGCTTCTGCACATGCGCAAAGCGTTATTTAGCGCTTCTGCGCATGCGCAACTGCCGAAACCCAGAAGTAACCCGTTCTGGTATTTGCGGGTCTGTAACCTGAAAAAACACAACCTGAAGCGTCTGTAACCCGAGGTATGACTGTACAGTGGTACCTCAGGTTACATACGCTTCAGGTTACAAACGCTTCAGGTTACAGACTCCGCTAACCCAGAAATAGTGCTTCAGGTTAAGAACTTTGCTTCAGGATGAGAACAGAAATCGTGTTCCGGTGGCGTGGCGGCAGCAGGAGGCCCCATTAGCTAAAGTGGTGCTTCAGGTTAAGAACAGTTTCAGGTTAAGTACGGACCTCCGGAACGAATTAAGTACTTAGCCTGAGGTACCACTGTATCTCCATTGGTTATGAGGCGGAAGATAGCTTTTCACATGCAGCGTTCGAAATTTGCCAGGTGCATTTTGCAACCAAGTGAAGATAGATGCCTGGGCACCAAGGTTGCACCTGACATCTCCACCATCTGGAGGTGCATGCCTGGGGATCCTTGGATCTTGGCTGTTTTCACATACCAGCAACACATCCTGCAGTATTCTATCTGTTATATTTTATCTGCACAATCAGAATGAATGTCAGGGACCAAACAGTTGTATTGGAAAAACACGACTTTTGAGCCATCTGGCCCCCAAAATGGCAACCAGGCGTTCAGTTTTGGCGACTGTAACCCTGGTTTACGGAGTCTTATGGTTCCCAGCTTATATATCTGAGTTTCCAGCACTGATCACATGTAAATTGCATTTTGTTTGGCTTTGTGTGTTTTTTTTAAACTTACTTTTGGAATTTCCCCTCTTCCTGCTCCCAGTTCTCTTTGTTTCAGCATCCTCAATGGGTTCTAGGCAAAGTTGCATGCAGATAGAGAGCTAGAACTTCTGTAGAGCCACCTTGTTATGAACCAGATCAAAAGTGCATCTAGCCATGCTTACCAGCTTAGCAAGGGCTTGGGGGAAATGCCCAACTCTGCAGTACTTTTCTGCATAAGGAGCCAGGGACTTAATCTAGTACCTTTCTGTGCAGAACGCGTATTTTTGCACTGGAGCTGGGCCACTGCATGCTTGTCTCAAGCACAGGTATTATTTATTAATGGCATTACTTCTAACACTCAGAAATGACTCCTAAGGAGGAATGTATTTTTGCACCTCTGTGCAAAGTAATATTTAATCATTTCCTGGCTTGACAGCGGCAGCGTGCTCTCCTACTGCGAGTGGGAATTGATTCTCCAGAGAGGATAACTGTAGGAAAGACAGCTTAAACTCAAGTGTATTGTCTCAACTGGCAGCAGTTCTGCAAAGTTTCCCCCAGTCCTCTTATCTGGAATCCATTGCAGGTTTCTTTTCGCCTGTGCAGCACGTATAGCTTTACACTGACTATACAGAGAATGTAAACATAAACAAACAACCAAAAGAATTATTATTATTATTATTTTCCTTGTTACCTATTTAGTAACAAAGAGCCAAAACGTTGTTGCAAAAACGGCATGCAATTTTTTCATCTGCACTTAAATGTATCCTGCACTGCCCCATTCCATAGCAGAGATATCTCACTGTGCAATATAATGCAGATCTCAATTGTGGTTGCACATTATATGATGTATAATGGTTGTAGCCACACTTTTTTACCCTGGCCTTGCCTATTCTTGTGAATGAATTTTAAAAACTTTCTTTTTTTTAAAACACAAACCTGAATTTTTAAAGGAGTCGCAACCTGCCCTGCAGACGAAAGGCAGGCGTTAAATTTATCCATAATCGTAATTGATCTGTTTTTAATGTTCCGTTTAAAAAGGTAGGAGAGGCTCTCTTTATTTTTTTATTGGAAGGCTCACATCGCCTATGAAACTGCAAACTGTATCTCTTAAAATATGCATTCTTGCAGTTGTAGCTTCTTCCTAGAGCACATGTATTTTCTGTGTGTACGGATGTTGTTATGAAATGATAACAAGTGCCTTCTGATCTGAGGAGGAGAAGGGGGTGGTTTTTTTGCGCAGAACTTCTGACAATGGGCTCTTCAGCTTTGCTTCTCACCCTCAGCTCCGCTTGCTGCCAATATTGCCTTTTTGATAATTAGGACAGCGACGCCCTGTGTGGAGAAGGAGGAGGATCTCAAGGCCCTTCTCGAATGGAGAAACAGGATACGGCGTTATTAAAGTTGCAAAGATGCCACGGTTTTGGTGTCAGATACAGGTTGCCACCTTTGAGCATGCTGTAATCAAATATGCAAAGCGTTTGCTACATTGCCACTCCTCCCATCCGCACTCCCTTTTTTTGGAGAGAACAGTACAGTGGTACCTCGGGTTAAGAACTTAATTCGTTCTGGAGGTCTGTTCTTAACCTGAAACTGTTCTTAACCTGAAGCACCACATTAGCTAATGGGGCCTCCCGCTGCTGCCACACAATTTCTGTTCTAATCCTGAAGCAAAGTTCTTAACCAGAGGTAATATTTCTGGGTTAGCGGAGTCTGTAACCTGAAACGTATGTAACCCGAGGTGCCACTGTACAGTGGCCGCTCGGGTTGCGAACGTGATCTGTGTGGGAGGCACGTTCACAACCCGCAGCATTCGCAACCCACAGCGCCGCGTCTGCACACACGCGGGTTGCGATTCGGCTCTTCTGCACATGCGCAAAACACGATATAGCACTTCCGCGCATGCGCGAGCACCAAAAACCGGAAGTAACCTCTTCCGGTACTTCCGGGTTTCGGTGGTCCACAACCTGAAAACGCGCAACCTGAAGCATCTGTAACCCGAGGTATGATTGTACTACTGTACTCCCTTTCAAAGCAGTTGCAAAAATTGTCGGGGTAAAGTTTGAGCACTAGCTAGGAAGTGCCAAACCTGTGAGAATTGAACACTGTCACCAAAATTCACAACTGCAATCAAAAGAACGTAGCAGCAAGTCTGACTCAGGAGGGGGAAAAATTCTTTCAAAAAGTACTTATTTTATTTACTACCTTGATATATCGCCTTTTCCTCCCAAGGAGCTCAAGGTGATGTATGTGGATCTCATCCACCCACCTGTTTTAACCCCACAACAACCCTGTGATGTGGGCTAGGCTGAGAGATGGTCACCCAGTGAGCTTCACGGCTGAGTGGAGACTTGAACCCTGGGCTCCCGAGGTCATGGTCCAGCAGTCTTAACTATGATTAAAGGGATCGTGTTCTTCAGTGCTCTAACAGATGGTTATCCTTGCAGATAAACTTCCAAGGTTGCTGCTTTGTGTGCAAAAGAAGAAAAACAGTACAATATGCAACCTTTCAATGCACACATTTGCGGTGACTCAGCCCTAAAAGGAATATCATACCAGGGACATATTTTATAGAACCATAGAATTGATCTCAGGGTTGTGGGTTCAGGTTCCATGTTGGGCAAATTATACCTGCATTTCAGGGGGTTGGACTAGATGACTCTCAAGGTCCCTTCCATGTCTGCGATTCTATGATCCTACATACTTATTTTTCCTGGCCAACTTTGTAGCAGGGGCTGCCATTACCCAGGAAAGAGAACTTAGGCTTACGGTAGATAATTTATACGGAAACGTTAATTCACTTTGCGGAGGCAGGGAGAAAATGCTGGGCTTTATTAGGAACAAAACAGGGCGCTGTATCAAATAACAAGGCATTAAAACAAATCCAGTAAACTGGAAGTTAATTCAGCCGGCAGTTAAAACACGAAAAGGCAGCATGAAACCACCAGCCAAATACCAAGCGAAGGAAGAAAACAAATTTTCAAGGATAGGGCCATATCCACTTCCTGGGGGAGGGACTTCAACGGTGCGGGACGGCCAATGAGAAGGCCCCGTTGCTGGCACTCACCAATCCAGCGATCCTTGTCGTGAGGCCTCCCAAGGCCATTTTCAGAACCTGCCGAGGTTGTTATGAGCGTGGGCGGCCTTTCAGGTAGCTTTCCCCCACAGCATTTCTGCTTTAAAGGTCAGCATTGTTATTTCAATATTGCAAATGGTGGGGCTTATGCTGAAGGCTAATGGCTCTGCTCAGCACACACCTGTTCGTTTCTTTATCAGAGTCCATCACGTGATGCAACCCCCCCCCCCCAAAGTAGCAAAGGGAAAATTAAAAAGCAGGAAAGATATTAATCACTATTTTTTTAAAAAAACCACACACGTTGGGTGCTTGTGAGGTGTGAATTACGGATTTTCCAGCTCGCATATGTAGTAAATTCACAGTAAAAGCTCATCTTATGTGGCTGCATTTCCAAAACTCAGCAGTTTTGACATTCGTTTCAGGATTACGACTTTGCTCAGAATAGGTGGTAGATCGATTGGGATCTACTGGTACCTCTCCAGGTGATTTGCTGTAGATACACCAGTATTCTGGCCCCTAATTGCTTAACAATAACAGCAACAACAAAAAAAGGGACTTTCTCTTTCCTAGAATTTGGCTGCTGAAACAAAGCTTGGGTGGAAACCAGGAGCAGATTTTGAGTGTAAGGACTCAGGGCTCTGTTCTTAACTGGAAACAAGTTCCCGGACTTAGCAGCATGTGCTCAGAGGTACTCTTTTATTTCTAAACCACTATTTTTTTCACTTGGGTCTGACAGGCGGATTTTGGATTTTCTTTTCATTCGCAAAATACTAAGTAGAACCTGCAAGCGTGAGGTTTGCTCACCCCCGCTGTAAACAGAACAGTAGTCATGTTTCACCCAGCTCAAGTTGGATTAAAGGGTGATAAGGATACACCTGTATTCATTCAAACCTGGTTTCAAAACAACAACAACCACAGGGTGACAGTAGTTTCCTTTGATGCATGTGGTGTAGCCGTCAAGAGTGACCAGGAGAGACCAGGGTTCAAATCCCACACATAGCCATGAAACTCACTGGGAGACGGTGCTGTCAGCCTAATCTACCTTATAGGGTTGTTGTGAAGATGAATTAAGGAGGAGGAGAAACATGTACACCCCACCCTGAGCTCCTTGAAAGGAAGGTGGGGACATAAATGCAATGGATGGATGGATGGATGGATGGATGGATGGATGGATGGAATATTTAAATTTGAGAGGATGCTCCCCTCCCTCCAGCCGCCAACACGGTAGGCAGTTTGTGTCCTGCAGATTATGAAACTTCTCTCCCCTCAACCAAATGCACACTGTTGGTGATCCTATTGTGTTTTACTTTGTTCCCCCTCCTCTGTCAGCAGAAGGGATCCAGTTGTTCTGGCAAATGGATCATAGCGCATTATTTATTTACTTTGAATATTTGCACCCTGCTGTCCCAGCTTTCAAAAGACCAGCTCACAAAAAAATGTAGAAGAACAATTAAAACGTGTTTGAAGCAGCAGGGGAGTGTTTAAAACAACAACAATGTCCAGAGCAAACTTGGCCTCGCAGCTTCTGTCTCTTCTCGTGTTTCTCTCTTTCCTTACATAATAATAATATATTATAATAATAATTTATTACTTATACCCCGCCCATCTGGCTGGGTTTCCCCAGCCACTCTGGGCAGCTTCCAACAAGAGATTAAAAATACATTAAAACATCAGTCATTACAAACTTCCCTAAACAGGGCTGCCTTCAGATGTCCTCCAAACGTCAGATCATTGTTTATTTCTTTGACATCTGGTGGGAGAGCGTTCCACAGGGTGGGCGCCACCACCGAGAAGGCCCTCTGCCTGGTTCCCTGTACCTTTGCTTCTCGAAGGGAGGGAACTGCCAGAAGGCCCTTGGAGCTGGACCTCAGCGTCCGGGCAGAACGATCGGGGTGGAGACGCTCATTCAGGTATACTGGGCTGAGACTGTTTAGGGCTTTCGAGGTCAGCACCAACACTTTGAATTGTGCTCGGAAACGCACTTAGGCTCCATAGACACAGCAAACCCAGAAGTATGAGTTCCTAAAGCCTTGGGTCGTAGAAGCTGGTGAATTTGGGCAAATGGGGGGGGGAGCACTGCTCCACCAACCTCAGCCAGCCCCCACCTGCCTGCCAGCTTCCTTACAACCAGTCCTGGCAGGGATGGCACTGCCTGCCAACTTCTCCTTATTATCAGGGTTGCCCCTGAATTACTTGCCTTTGCCTCGCACCTGTTCTGGCTCCACCTGTCACTGATTCTGCTTACAGTGGATCTCTCTGGCTTCCATCCTACAAGTCCAGATAGGCACCAGCCACTGCCGGTCTTGTGCAGAACCAGAAAAACCTCAGGCACCTAGTTGCCCAGGCTTTCGAAACACTTCTATGGTTTCCTGAGAATTCCAAATTAATTTCCCAGCCCATGGCTGCATTACCTGCTGTGTCCCCTTCTTCTGGGGTAACCTAAGATCAAAACCATGCCTGCTCTTAAAGGTAAAGGGACCCCTGACCATTAGGTCCAGTCGTGGCCGACTCTGGGGTTGCGGCACTCATCTCGCTTTATTGGCTGAGGGAGCCAGCGTACAGCTTCCGGGTCATGTGGCCAGCATGTCTAAGCCGCTTCTGGAGAACCAGAGCAGCTCACGGAAACACTGTTTACCTTCCCGCCGGAGTGGTACCTATTTATCTACTTGCACTTTGATGTGCTTTCGAACTGCTAGGTTGGCAGGAGCAGGGACCGAGCAACGGGAGCTCACTCCGTCGCGGGGATTCGAACCGCCGACCTTCTGATCGGCAAGTCCTAGGCTCTCTGGTTTAACCCACAGTGCCACCCGCGTGCCAGCTCTTAACCTCCATTAAAATCAATGTGTCTTTAAAGATCTCTTTGCAGAAAATGCAGAGTTAAGAGCTCTGGTGTTGTTGTTTTCAAAAAACCCAATGGGGCGGACTGAGAAATTCAGTTGTTCAGGTTTCTTTCGGAGGGGGTCAGAAAGCAAAGGTGTCTCAAGTTGCAGTTAATTGCAGACACTGGACAGCGTTCTGCTTTAGTAAAATCTGAGCCTGAAATGGATTTGCTATGTCTCCCGTACACACCAGTCTATGTAAAAAAAAAAAGACTTTTTTGGGTGGGGTGGGGGGAGGAATGAAGGGCAGGGACTGGAATGCCCCCTCTTCCCAAATCATGAATTCTTGCAGCCGAGACGACACATGTTCTCAAGTCAATATGCCAGTATTTTTGATTGCTCACACATCTGTTTGGCAGCACCCAGCAGTTCTTGAAACTTTCCAAAAACATCTTGCGGTTGCTTGGTAATAACAATAATCTGCTATAATATACTAATTGTACCCTTCCCTCCCCGCTCTCCCCACTTTTTGACATTTCCCTTTTTGGTTGAAAACAGCAATCATGCAGAAATACAGTTTGGTTGGGTGTAGGAGTTCCATTTGCGATTTTAAGACGGCAATTCCATTTATGTAAGTTCACCTTTCCTTCTCTAAGGGAACGCAAAGGTTCCCAAGGTGGTTTTGGATCCAGGTATGGTGGGTATATACTTATGAACATATGGCCTTTGGGGAAGGACTGTAACTCAGTGGCGGAGAAACTGTACATGCAGAAGGTCCCAGGTTTGACCCAGCTGAAATTCAAGAGAGACGCTTCCAGTCACTGTAGTTTTGAGCTAAATGCACCACTGGTTTGACTCAATGTAAGGCAGCTTTCTGTATGAATGAGGCCATCGGTCGGCCTAGCGCAATCCGGTCAGCTCTTCAGCAGAAGAGCTTATTCACTGCATTTAAATTCCACATTTTCCTCTAAGGAGTACATGGTTCACCCCACTCCTCAGTTAACCTCTACAACAACCCTGTGAGGTAGGTTATGAGGCTGCGACTGGGCCTACCTAGGTCACCCCATGAGCTTCATGACTCAGTATGGATTTGAACCCTGATCTCCTAGGTCCTAGTCCGACACTCTAACCACTACACCACCCTGGCTTCCTAGAGTTTGTCTGCTATGGGGCAGCTCTATAAATCACATATGTAAATAAATATGGGGATAGAGAAATGTCAGTTAGAGAAGGATCTGAAATATTTTTCCTTGAACCTTGAGTTTGTTTTATTTGATGTTTTAATGTGTGGTAAACCGCTTCAAGGTTTTTTCTTTAAAATATAAAGTGGTATAGAAATTAATAATAATAATAATAATAATAATCGTAAAAGGTAAAGGATCCCTGGACATTAAAGTCCAGTCCAAGGCGACAATGGGGTGCAGTGCTCTTACTGCTTTCAAGCTGAGGGAGCCGGTGCTGTCCACAGACAGCTTTCCAGGTCATGTGGCCGGCAGGACTAAACCGCTTCTGGTGCAACGGAATACCGTGATGGTAACCAGAGCGCACGGAAACGCTGTTTACCTTCCCGCCTCAGTGGTACCTATTCATCTACTTGCGCTGGTGTGCTTTCGAAGTGCTAGGGAGCGGGTGGCGCTGTGGTCTAAACCACTGAGCCTCTTGGGCCTGCCGATCGGAAGGTTGGCGGTTCGAATCCGCGCGACGGGGTGAGCTCCCGTTGCTCTGTCCTGCTTCTACCAATAATTATAGCACTAATACTAACAACAGTAAGCCTTACAGAGGGGGAAAATGGTGCCTATACATTCCATTGTGGTGGCTGTAACCATTTGGTGATTAGCTTATATGTCTGAGTTTCTAACACTGCCTAGGAATGTTTAAATCGGCTCATGATTGGAGCCTGTACTGTACCATTGAGCTATGGCCCATTAGAAAGCCTTGTGTATGAAGAAGTTCTTAGGCAAAGCAAAAGACTCATCTGGAGATGAGAAGGAACAAACTTGCATAAGGTCCCTGGAGAGAGCATCAGAGAGGGCGAATTTTTCAGCAGAATTTTGTTGTGGGAAAAGGCTTGGCCACTTGAAACTGGCTGGTTTGTGGTCTGTTGGTCTTGTTCCATATAAAGTAGCTGTATATCTTCAGCGTACGCTTAATTAAACCTGGCGAGTACGAATGCAAGAGGCAGGCGTTTAGAAATGCATTTATTACACAGGTCCGCTCATCGAGAGACTCGTGATAGTTTCTGGCGCCTCGATGAGCCAGCGTGGGTGGTATATCAGGATTGTTGCTATGTAATGTATGAAGTAGCCTTTAATTAATCGGCTCGTGTGCTCAGATGGGCACCTTCCTGGCTCAGAGAGGCTCACCGGGTCAGAGAATGAGATGTCAAAACTCTGCACGTGTTCCAGGGCGCTCCTCCTTTGGCTCCCTGAAGCCCGTGTGGATTTCTTGCAAGCAGGGCGCTGTTTCGGAGGCTTAGAATTAACCATTGCAAGGCGTTTGTTTTACGTTTTAGAAATGTATGCAGCTCTTTGTCACAAGACTGTAGAAACATGGAAGGATGGAAGTGTAACTAAAGTGAATGCTTGCTGAGTCAAATAAAAGGCGCTTTCATTAGGTAAAGGTAAAGGGACCCCTGACCATTAGGTCCAGTCGTGACTGACTCTGGGGTTGCGGCGCTCATCTCGCTTTATTGGCCGAGGGAGCCGGCGTACAGCTTCCGGGTCATGTGGCCAGCATGACTAAGCTGCTTCTGGCAAACCAGAGCAGCGCACGCAAACGCCGTTTACCTTCCCGCCGGAGCAGTACCTATTTATCTACTTGCACTGGTGTGCTTTCGAACTGCTAGGTTGGCAGGAGCAGGGACCGAGCAATGGAAGCTCACCCTGTCACGGTGATTCGAACTGCCGACCTTCTGATCAGCAAGTCCTAGGCTCTGTGGTTTAACCCACAGCGCCACCCGTGTCCCTTGGCGTTTTCATTACTAGGGAGCAAAATACCCGGGTTCAGTGCAAATCATGGATTGGTAATGCATGTGTTTCTCTATACTGGTAAAAGCAAAAGGTACGTCTGATAAAGGGCAAACTGACTGTGCAGTTTTATGCATGTTCTGCAGTAAGCACTACTGTGTTTAATGTTGCTCACGGCCAATTAAGTGTGCATAGGATTGCAATGTTCACGTGCTCATCTGCCTTTTCCGATTGACAAGGATGTGCCAGCAAAGAGTGAGCAAACCTGAATGAATTGGTGGTGAAAGAATAAAAACCGAGGAGACAGAGAGATGGTTGGAGTGTTTTTATGCAAACTTTTTTTCCCTTAAAAAGAAAGCCAGATACCCTCACTTGTTTATTTGCAGGTGACATTACTGAAGTGTAAAACTCTTCAAAGCTAACGTTTGACAAACCAAAGTTAGCTAAAAATAGCTCTTCTAAATATGAAAGCTAGTTGAAAACTCCCGAGTTGCACTAGAGTCATTTTACAGCTATTGTTGGTAGAATTGCAGAGTTCCAAGATTGGAACGTGAATGGCTTTCTGTTAGAGCTAGCAGCTGTTCTCTGCCCATTGGGATCTACTGTTTGCCTACCCAAGTCTTAATAATTAAACAAAAGCATTATTTCATAGCAACTCCTGTTGAAGATTGTTCTCAGTTCATTTCCTATCTAGACATTTCAGGCTTCCAGCAGCCTCATTCTAAAAGGCATTTATTTGAAAGGTGGTTTCATTTAATTCACTAGATCTTAGCAGGAGATAAGTATGCATAGGATTCTAGCCTAAGCCTCTTAAATTCAGAAGTGTTAGCAAGCTAGATTTTAATATTTTTTAGAACCTTTTCCATAGGATCAAATCAGTATTATTGGGGTTTTTCAGACTATATATATGTATATATGTATATGTATAAACTAAGTCTTATAATAAAACCAAGCAAAAGAACATGAATTAACAAAAATTAGAACTTAGAATGAAAAGGAGGAAGGTCACCCGGCCAAAAAATAAACCCCTCATTCGTATGTTTAAAAAACATTAAAAAGCCACATGGAATAAGAATGTTTTCACTGCCATCCCAAAGACCCATCAGGGTTGAGGCTTGTTTCACATCCCTTTGGGAAAGAATTCTGCAACTGGGGTGCAGTCACCAAAAAGGCTCTGTTTTGCAGTCCTGTAAGCCGAACCTTTTTTGGTAGTGGGTCATAGAATCATAGAATTGTAGAAAGGGAAAGGGGCCCTACTAAAACCACCAACCTTCTGGTTAACATCCAGACACATTGACCCATGCAGCAGGGTCTTCTATTACTTTGTCATTAAGACTGCAATTCTAAACAAACTTAACTCTGAGTAGCATTGTGCTGTAAGCCCCTCATCCCTTCCCCAATTCAGTAGCTGTAGGTAAACATGCAGGGAGATTAATTTAATTGGTCTGTCAAACCAGTTAAAATGGCCTTTTAATAACTTGGTTAACTCTCTGGCTTTTAGCTAATTCATTGATTAGCAAATTTGTTAATTCACATCATTTACACACTGCAGTGTCCTGAAGGTGGCATTTGGATGCTTTCGAAGGAAAGAGGCGGTTTTTCTAAGCTTTCTTCAAAAACTTTGAAACAAGCAAGTTCAGCGACTGTCAGAACTGTGGAAAATGCTGACTTTCCCCCTCTCTTTCTTGCAAGCAGCCTGCCCCAATGTAAATTTCAGAGTGTCAGTATTGTGGGAAATGCCAACATTTCTGCTCTTGTCACAGAAACAAACTTTCCTTAACGTGCCCTCAGAATGTTTCAGAATACAGTGGTACCTCGGGTTAAGTACTTTATTCGTTCCGGAGGTCCGTACTTAACCTGAAACTGTTCTTAACCTGAAGCACCACTTTAGCTACTGCCGCCGCGCTGCTGGAGCACGATTTCTGTTCTCATCCTGAAGCAAAGTTCTTAACCCAAGGTACTATTTCTGGGTTAGCGGAGTCTGTAACCTGAAGCGTCTGTAACCTGAAGCGTCTGTAACCCGAGGTACCACTGTACAACTTCTAGCCAGCCTGCATGGGCAATGGTCAGCGCTGATGGGAGTTGCGGCCAAAAACACCTGGAGAGACCCAGGGTTGGGGAAGCCTGCTGCAGAAAGTGAGTGGGTACGGTCAAGGATGTGGGAACATAACTCTTGATGCACATAACTCTTAGAAGACGTTTTGTGCTCTAACTCTTCTTTTCAAACTCACCATGGCAAGCACAGATTTCCCCGCCCCCCCCTTTTGCTACCAGTGCTTCACATAACAAGATCCTGGTGTGTGATTACGAATGCTTGGAATAAAATGCATTGCTCCTTCACCGTGCATCCAAATTCTCTCTTGGCTGAGCTCCGTCTATAACTGTCCTCTCTTTCTCAGTCCCTGATTGGTGGCAGTGAAAAGTGTGGATGCCCATGCGTGCGCGCACACACACAGTTTCAAAACGCCTTATCTCAAATATGTTCTTTGCTCAGACTTTAAACCTAGATACCGGAATGTTTCTGAAGGAGAAAGAAACCATTTATTTCAGCCCCAAATTCCTGCAAGCTTTAGAAACACTGTCAGCAGTAATTGCAGCCTTCTCTGTATTTCTGCGGAGAAGGTTCTCAGTTAACGGGGGCGGGGGGGGGGGGATTTCTTTGCTCTGATGAAATGTCACTCTCGTTCCTTTTTCCCTCTTGTACAGAGACAAACAGCTC
Source organism: Podarcis siculus (assembly GCA_034642415.1). Taxonomy (NCBI): domain Eukaryota; kingdom Metazoa; phylum Chordata; class Lepidosauria; order Squamata; family Lacertidae; genus Podarcis; species Podarcis siculus. The sequence goes on along the minus strand of JAXCMG010000017.1, from coordinate 6,289,587 downwards.
TCAAGTAATCATCCGAAAGGTGTAAAATTTGGCTGATGTGTGTTTAAATTCCTGCAACCTGCTAGCTGCTCGTGTTGCAGGGATGTGAAATTGGGATATAATGGCTTTGTTCAGCTGCGCTGTCTCTCTCCTCCCTCAGTTCACTCCACTTCCACAGGTGTCTGTACATTGAGCTGATGCTCTCTGCTGGCTTTGAAAAGCTGCTGGCTTTTGATTGCAACGAGTGTGTGTGTGTGCACGCCCCACATGCTTGGACTGCGGTGCAATGTTAGGTGGGCTGTGGAGCCCTAAGTGAAGGACCCACCGAGTGCTGCTCCAAGTCCTTGGTCCACTCCCCCAGAATTTGAGGCAGAAAATTGCTTTCACTGATTTGAATGCTGTCTTTTTACAACGTTGCAACCCGGCCCGGGGACCTCATGGTGTAGGGAGGGTAACAAATGCAGTCCATAATAACACGGAGGGAAGGAGTGCAGCTACTTGCATCTCCCACTCATCAGCCCGTTATTTTCCTGTAATCCCAGGAAGCGTAGGGGGTTCTCCTTGTTGCCAACCTCTGCTGCCCTCCTGCAAATCTTGTAGATACTACCAGAATGTGCTGAAAGCAGGCCACACAAAATGTGCTACTGTCTCCCCTTCCTTCGGCAGCATAAATGCATGTGCGCAACAGCCATAGCTCTGTCAACCTAGTGGATTGCTATGGGAGCTCCAGATGCCCTCTACGGACAGAAAGGCATGTCATGGCCCACCTTTCCTGCTTGAATTGTTGAGGCCTGGTTCACTCATTCCAGATTCACATCGGGCCTTCCAAGTGTTGTCGGACTCCCTCCAGTCAGTCCCAGAGGTTGATGGGAGAGCTGTAGTAGTCTTCTAGCAATGTCTGAGGAGCACCAGGTTGACTACCTCTGACCTGCGCAAACAGAAGATTGCTGCAGTGGTTCTGGTAATTATTCACCATGCTGGTGCCCGCTGGAAACAAGAACTGGTTGCACTGGGCTGGGAAAACTGTTGGCACTGCTCTGTGAGCCGATTGACACGACCAGCTTCTAGGCAGTTGCGTTATAAGATGTCGCCCCATGATTCCTTTTCCCCCAAACCGGTCTGAAGCATTAAACTAGGCCATACTTTGACAGTGTGGTCGTTTTTCCTAACCTCCCATGCACCCTAAAAGGTAAAGGGACCCCTGACCATTAGGTCCAGTCGTGGCCGACTCTGGGGTTGCAGCGCTCATCTCACTTTATTGGCTGAGGGAGCCAGCATGACTAAGCCGCTTCTGGCGAACCAGAGCAGCGCACGGAAACGCCATTTACCTTCCTGCCGGAGCGGTAACTATTTATCTACTTGCACTTTGACATGCTTTCGAATGCTAGGTTGGCAGGAGCAGGGACCGAGCAACGGAAGCTCACCCCGTCACAGGGATGCAAACCGCCAACCTTCTGATCGGCAAGTCCTAGGCTCAGTGGTTTAACCCACAGCGCCACCCACGTCCCACCCCATACACCCTACAGAATCCCTAAAAGCAAGTAGCCCTTTTTAAGGCAGAGCACCGAACAGTTTGTGCTGTTCGCTTATTCACTTCATTTGGAAAGAAAAGCCTTCGCGATGTCGAAACTGTAGGTGCTCTGAACGGCTTTGCGGCCAAGGCACCCATAGATACGTTCTAGATACAGATTTCAATGTCACAGGCAAAGATTGGAGTTTGCTAACAGAGATGACCTTTGGTATTTTGTGCTTCAGCTCTGCAACTAAGCCGGAGAAACAATTCAGTTCCTTTCTAACACAAGGTTGGACACTGTTTTTAAACACAACAGGCCAAATGCTTTTGTGGATCTCTGTAGGTCCGGACCACCCCCCCCAAAGAAATAAATGAGAAATCCACAACCCACGCTGTAGATAAAAGTTCTGGGTTTCAACTGGGTTTGGAGTTGTCTTTAAAAAAGGAAAGGGTGAAGAGTGGAGAGCGTGGCCTTGTTCAACTGTGTCATAAAGACAGGAGAAATTTCACTTGTTAAAATTCTCTCTTTCACTGCCACAATGAAACCTCGTTAAACGTGGAAGTTTTGCAACCCTCGACCAGCTGTGTCAAGTGCTAGCAAGCACAAGTGTTTTTTTGCTTATGGGGTGAAGAAGGCAAACTAGTCTGGTCAGGTCTGCACAGCGCCTATCCCTCCCCCTCCACAAAATAGGAGAAAAAGGTACATCGTGGGCACTGTAAAGGGAGTGAAATATCCTTGAAGCAGCAACCCTGCAGGGTTTTCAGGATAGCAAAAGGGCTGGGGTGGTTTATGGTGGTGAAGGAAGAGGACAGCAGGCCCCAGGTTTATAAAATTTTTTTATTTAATGTGCATACTGCCCTTCATCCAAAGATCTTGGGGCTGTTCACAACATAAATAAAATAAAAGCACAAAAAACATAATAAAAATAAGAACAGAACAAAACAAAGCAGTAATCCCCCCCCCCAAAAAAAAACACATTTAAAGGACATAGAATGTTAATCAGCCCAACGCGGAACGTTTTCGCCTGGTACCTAAAGATTTATAATGGAGGTGCCAGGCGAGTCTCTCTGGGGAGAGCATTCCACAAATGAGGAGCCGCTGTGTTGAAAATTTTGCTTCTTAGCAATGTCCCATTTTTTCCTCCAGGAGACTTTTGGGGTGTTCTGTTCTCCTTCCTCTCCTCAATAACCAGACAGCTCTCCATAGCTAGATAGATACAGTATTAGCTGCAACATGTATAGCGCTGGTGGAAGAAAATTGTAATGCAGATATCCTGATGATAGGTCCCCTCCCCCAATTATTAATCAACTTGTGCTGTAACCAGCTCAGCATGAACTTATCTCCTCCCTCCCTCCCTCCCTCCTTCCTTCCTTCCTTCCTTCCTTCCTTCCTCCAACTTGCTTGTTAGACCAAACATAATTTTTGCAGTACAGTGGCACCTCGGGTTACATACGCTTCAGGTTACAGACGCTTCAGGTTACACACTCCGCTAACCCAGAAATAGTGCTTCAGGTTAAGAACTTTGCTTCAGGATAAGAACAGAAATCGGGCTCCGGCGGCGCGGTAGAAGCAGGAGGCCCCATTAGCTAAAGTGGTGCTTCAGGTTAAGAAGTTTCAGTTTAAGAACGGACCTCCGGAACGAATTAAGTACTTAACCCGAGGTACCACTGTTTCTGGAAATCCTAAAAATTAAAACACTAACCTCTTAAAACATATATTCCATGTCCACCTACATTTCTCTCAGGGGGCCGCTTTTAGAGTTGGAAAAATATTGGACTTGGCTGAAGCTGATGCTATGAGAATTATTTTATAGGTTTCTGATATTAGAAAGCCTTCGTCCTAACATGATAAGTTGTGGGTTTTTTATGGAGCTTTGGAAGGACTGCTGGCATACTGTACTTGGTTCCCCACCCCCACCCCTGCTTGGCTGTGGCTGTGCTTATTTGAGCTGTCCGCTGTCATATTGCAGCTGGTATGTCTTATTATTTGTGATAGTGGATTGCATCCTGAAAAAAGAAGAAGAAAGCACTTGATCCTATGCATGCTTGTTCTGAAGAAACCAATGGGACCTGTGACAGTGTATAGGTAAGTGCAGGACTGACCTTTTATTAGGTTATGAAGGAGCCACGCATTTGTCCAGATGTAGCAGTTTTACAGCCATACGCAAAACCCAGCGTTCCAACAAAGGAAAATGCAAAATATATCGTCGGAAAAGCAACTTTTGTCCTGTAGAAAGGCTTGAAGTGCTCTTTGCAGAGTGATAATGTGCAGTGCTTCTCAGAGGTCATGGCGTATGAGTCCCTGAAATCTCTTTCCTATCTGTAAATGAAGGCAAAACTCCATATTGCAAGGTTCTCAAGGCTGCCATCCTGAACGGCAGCCCCACAATAGAGTTCTTGCCCTCCTTCCCATCACACATAGTACACCTTAGTATGCGTTTTTTATTACTTTACTCTGTGCATTCCTCAGTTCCCAGTCCATATCATTGGCTACTGCTAAGAACAACATAAGGTAAAGGTAAAGGGACCCCTGACCATTAGGTCCAGTCGTGACCGACTCTGGGGTTGCGGCGCTCATCTCGCTTTATTGGCCGATGCAGCAGGCGTACAGCTTCCGGGTCATGTGGCCAGCATGACTAAGCCGCTTCTGGCAAACCAGAGCAGCGCACGGAAACGCCGTTTACCTTCCTGCCGGAGCAGTACCTATTTATCTACTTGCACTTTGATGTGCTTTCGAACTGCTAGGTTGGCAGGAGCAGGGACCGAGCAACGGGAGCTCACCCCGTTGCGGGGATTCGAACTGCCGACCTTCTGATCGGCAAGTCCTAGGCTCTGTGGTTTAACCCACAGCACCACCTGTGTCCCAAGAGCAACATAGGAAGCTGCTTTATTTTGAGTTAGCCCATTAGTTGGGGTCTACCACTGCGTTGCTGTGACTGCAAAAAAATACAGTCGCCAGCCTCTCGTATGTCAAGCACTCTCTCCCTGTATCTAGCACACAAGCTCCTCTTGCCTCTGTTTCTTCTGCTCTTTCTTTCTGCCACTCCTCCTCCACCTACCCGTTTTTCACGACCCTGTTTTCCCGTCTCCTGCCTATTCTGCACTCTTCCTTCGGACTCCTTTCATTTGGGCTCCCTGACCCTTTGCTTTCCTGTTTCCTGGGACCTCTTTCCCGCCCTCAGGCAGGCCCTACAAAGGCACTCTCATGTTTCAAGTCTTGCATGGTTGGGATTGGGAAAAAAACTTCGTCCGACAACCTCCCCTTCCCCCAGAGAAAAAGGACTGCAAGCATTCCAGCTGCTTTCCTCCCTGAGCAGTTGGAATGTTTGTCGGACAACATTCTGTGCCATCACGCCAGCTCAGCCAATCGGGTGCCAGAAGCGTCACATGCTCAGTGACAAGATACATCTGTATTCTGAAATGAAATTCAAATGCTGCTCCAACAAATGCATGCATTCTTGTTTCCAGCTGGGCAAACATCTCCCAGAGCAACTGCATTCTGATAACACCTATGTTTCCTTCTGTGGCCCACAAGGATAGTTTTATAAATCTCCTGTCCAGGAGCTGCGCTTTAATTGCCAAGCGAGCCGTGTTAGGAAGGGCGGGAACGGTCTTGTGAGATGCAATTTGGCCTCCCTGCTGGATGGTAGTTTTTAGAAGCTGGAAATTAATTGGGCAGCTTCTGTGTGAGCTCCGAACTGGCATTCTTCCCTCCTTTGTTTCTCCCTCCCTTTAAGTTTGATTACTAACTGCATGCATTGCTTTACGTTAGAGGACAACGGCGCTGCGGATCAAGTAAGGAGCAGCCTCCGAAGGACAAAGGTCATACGGTTTTATTTTGCAGCCGAACGGTTCTCACGTACATGAAATGACCTTTGTGTCTTGGAGAGAAAATAATTCCTTACTTGAAAAATAAGGTTGCTGTCGGTCATTCCTCTGATTTGCTTCGCCAGGAATCGCAGGCTTTTCGAGGTGTTCCTGCGACAAAGAGGTCTTTGGAGGTTAACAACGAATTGTTGAGGGCCTAGGGCTCTTAAATTGAGTCTTATGTGGCTCAGGCAGGTATTTTGCCTGGGCACTCCACTGGAAGCCTACATAAACTCCTCTCACCTCAGGTAGGGCCAGGCAAGGAGTGGGTAGCCACAATGAGCAATTTCTTTGGCCCATTCTCCATGTACAGTGGTACCTTGTTTTGCAACTGTTTTGGATTACAGTGCTACCTTGGGTTACATACGCTTCAGGTTACATACGCTTCAGGTTACAGACTCCCCTAACCCAGAAATAGTACCTGAGGTTAAGAGCTTTGCTTCAGGATGAGAACAGAAATCGCGCGGCGGCAGCGTGACAGCAGCGGGAGGCCCCATTAGCTAAAGTGGTGCTTCAGGTTAAGAACAGTCTCAGGTTAAGAACGGACCTCCAGAACAAATTAAGTACGTAACCAGAGGTACCACTGTACAGCTGTTTTGGATTACAACCACGTCAAACCCGGAAGTGCGTTTCCCTTTTTTCGGATTACAACCCATTTTTTTGGGAGGTCACATTGGCAAAACGTGCCATGGTTTATAACCTGTTTTGGTTTACAACCGGACCTCCGGAACGGATTAAGGTTGTAAACCAAGGTACCACTGTATATGAATATGCATCAAGAACGGGTTGTTTTAAAAGCACTTGCTGTCAGTGTAGCAAACTCAAAGCACGCTGTGTTATAACAGATACATGCCTTAATTGCATACTTTATTTAAGTAGTGGAAGTTAATTGTACTCCGTTCAGAAGATTGATTCTTGCACAGCATCTATACAATATTGAATATAAGCTCCTTCATCTTGGAGATTCCCAGACTTCTTACTAAAAGGACTTGCCAGCAGAATTCAATCACCCGACTTTGGAATTCTATCAGTTAGGACTTTGGGGTGAAATTAGTGCTGCGGCTATTTGATTTCTTTAGGGATTTATAGCAGCTTAACTTTTGAACTTTGTGGTTTTTAAAGCCAGGTTGCTCTGAATGGGATTTCTATAAGTATTATATTTTGTTATGCATCACCTCAACAAGTTTGTGGCGAGGAAATGGATAAATCTTCCTCCTTTCTGCACAGAAAAAATAGTCTGGTGAAGAAAACTTGTTTTCCCATCTCTTTCGCATTTACCTCCCAACAAGAAGTGTTTAGAGGTACATAGAATAATGTAAAATCAGAGCTACGTAAAACCTTCTTGTGCAATTCTTTTAAAAAAGTATTTATTTTTAAATATTTTATTTATTGTTCTTAATATTCAGAGGCGCTTTATGCAGTATTGCACAGTTATATTTTATACGCCAGGACTTCTGCAGATATCATTATAAATGCAATTTTTAAATAAACAATCATCACGCCAACCACTTAAAAATTCCTACAAATGCTAAGAGAAGAAGGAAAAACAACAACAACGATAATAATTTTTGCAGGTTTGCTGTGCAAGTCTATACATAACTATTCATACGTCAGCCTTGCTGGATTGAATGGGACTTATTTCATGGTGAGCATGAATAGGATTACAGCCTTAAACCCTATTAAATTTATAAAAAATAATTCATAAGGGAAACCAGCATTGTCTGGGCTAGGAAAGTCTTTTTAAAAACCAAGGAGGTGCTTTTACCTTCCTGTGCAAAAATTGGGGATGGGGGAAGATGTCAGTTGAGCCAACTTTTGCCAACTCGGTCCTGATGGGAGCCCTATTAGGAGTGCAGCAGATTGGCTGCCTGTTGCAGTTTGTGAAACTTTCGAGGTTGGAACCTTGCGAACCTGGAGGTATTTCTCTCCTCTGGTTTGGAGCCGAGAGTTTTTGGGACGGGAACCAAGGCTTCTGGTTTACGCCCAGCTCTTTTAAGCATGCTTTTGGCCATGCCATCGAATTGTGGGGATTGCGTCTCCTGCGCCGCTGTGGAATGCATCACCCACGCCTTGCCTTCCACTCTTAACAGGCAGAACTTGACGAAGCTGAGCAGCTGCAGCGTCTGCCTGCAGAGACGTTGGCTACCAAACGTTGCTGTTTAATTGCATGCATTTAATACAGATATTAAAAGTCTGCCTCTGGGCTGTTTTGAATATTCTCGTTTTCAGGCGGATCGGGAGGGCGGGGGGGGGGTGTTGTCGGTCGGGTCTGCTCGTCCTCAGCTCTTTATCAGAAAAGTTGGTGGCGGTGTTACGGTTTCTTCGTTTTGGTTGCAGCAACACAACTCTGCAGGAGATCAACTGAAACCAATGGGGCTTTCCTGGGTTAAAGACGGCAGGAAAGATCGTGACCTGTTCCTTTCCAGTCCAACTAATGCATTTAATTCCCACAAAACAATTCCTTCTGTATGGCCATCTTCCACCTCTGTTGATCCTTTTATCTCCTTTTGTTTTGTTTGTTCTTTTACTGTTTGTTCCACAGGAAAGATAAGACTTCGGTTTCATAAAAGGCTGGCTTACAATCTGGTTATCAGAGCTGCGGGTTGTTTTGTTTTCATTTTTAAAATAAAAGTATCTCCGGCCTTCTTTACACCTTCTTTCAACTTCAGGCCGGGGGGGGAGAGAATGCGGCCCCCAGGCCTTTCTCCCTGTCCCTTGGGCCTCTCTCCAGGCCACGCCTCCTTCCCAGGCTACATCTGTTAAATTGTCTTGCTGCAAGTCCTCCTCAAGTGCTGCTTTTAAAAAAATAAGATATTTTTATTAGTTTTCAGTTACAATCCAATAATAGCCTCATTATAACAATACCAGTTCCTCAAGCGCTGCGTTTGCCCGTCTGAAATGTGCTCCTGAACTGTGATAATACGCACTGATTACCTGAATGGAGAAGAGTGTGTAGACTTTTCGCATGGCTGGAATGTTGCTTGTAACTTTTACATGGCTAGAATGCATTAGACTAAAGCAAAACCACAGAGCCTAGGACTTGCCGATCAGAAGGTTGGCAGTTCGAATCCCCGCGACAGGGTGAGCTCCCGTTGTTCGGTCCCAGCTCCTGCCAACCTAGCAGTTTGAAAGCACGTCAAAGTTCAAGTAGATAAATAGGTACCGCTCCGGCAGGAAGGTGAACGGCGTTTCCGTGTGCTGCTCTGGTTCGCCAGAAGCGGCTTAGTCATGCTGGCCACATGACCCAGAAGCTGTACGCCAGCTCCCTCGGCCAATAAAGTGAGTTGAGCGCCACAACCCCAGAGTTGGCCATGACTGGACCTAATGGTCAGGGGTCCCTTTACCTTTACCGAAATGCGAAGTTCCCATTAGACCCATTGTTATATTTCTGAACTTAATGCCACCTATCATCAGTGTTGGAAATTAGCCAGGCGACAGGTGAATTTTGCGACTGGCACAGGCCCAATTGCAACCATGTGGAAATCTCTGGATGCCAGGCTGATGACTGGGGGAAGCAAAATTCCACGTAGAGAAGGATCTGAAATATTTTCCTTGACGTTCGGATTTGTTTTGTTCTGGATTGTTTTATTTGGTGTTCTATGTAAGCCGCTTTGAGATTTGTTCTTTAAAATATAAAGCGGCATAAAAATGAAATGAACAACACCACTCACCAGGGGGAAGCAGCTGAATAAAAGTTTGGGATTTGGCTATAATAATATCTAAGATATTATTCTTTCTCTCTCTCAGTGTGCTCCTTCACAGAGTTGTCGTGAAGCTAAAAAGGGTACCATTCCAAGCAAAAGAAGCCTGTCCAAAGTATAAGGTGCCTAATATTATTTATATAGCACCCCAGCCACTTGACATACATTATTTTGCTGTAATGCTTGCAACAGCCCTGTAAGGTAGGGTCAGTACTGTTAGCTTCATGTTGCAAATTGGGATAGGGTGGGGGGCTTAAGGCGGCCAAGAGTGATTTGAAGGAGGGTGCAAGAGAGATTTTGTAGAGGAAAGTCTTAAAAAGCTTTTTTTCCTGATGCACATTTAGGTTCCCAGGAACTGAATTCTTGAGGGTGGTATGTGTGTAGTAGTGAGATACCTTACTACAGAGAGTAAAAGAATCAGAATGGGAGGGTTAGGACATCAGTTCTCAGTCAGTGTTGTTGTTAACACAGAGCATTGCATTAAAAAGCAGTCGTCTCTGCTCCCTTTGTGCATTATGCAGTTTATGGCATTCCGCAGACGCATCTTTCCAACATTCCATTTTTTTTCAAAAAAATATAATTGACCTAGTATTTATTTCCAAGGCACCCTGCTGTCTACTGTATTCCAGGCAGTGGCCCAGAACAGCCTACAAGCCAGGAGCCCCTCCATGCCAACAAAGAGAGAGGGCAGGAGGAGTGTGCAAGGCAGTTCAGCTAGCCGAAAGGCGTTTATTTAGGCCAGCTCTTAACTGCAACTTGTTGCAGATAAGGGAATTCTCAAACGGTCTCCCCCTGGCATAGCTGTGGGGGTGAAGGATCTCCCAGGATCCAGGACTTGAGTTGGAGAGATTCGTGAACATGATCGTTTTGGTGAGGGTGCTGCTACTGTTCAGCACAGACTTGCGTATCTATATATGAGAACGAATCTCTCCCACGAAACACTTGTTTTGCATTAAACCAATAAGGAATTCATCATAACAATACCCAAGCCAGCCCGTTTCCTTGTGGTTTGGCAAAGAACGTTTAAGACACCCAGCTTCAGGATGTACATTCCCTCACAAGCCGACAGGCACACTTCCATGTTTTGGTTCGACTTACCGCACTTCTCTCCCAGAAGATTAAACCTTTTTTTCTTTCTTTCTTTTGCTCAAGCGTTGCCGCTACGCGGTGTTTCAAATATTACCCGTAATGCCAGTAAAAAACAAAATAAAATCTACAGTGCGAGGAAAAGCAGGGCAAGATCATGTAAGCTCAAGTACTAGGCCCATACAGGGGTATAAGAAGTCAGTAATAACAAGAACTCCATAAGTGTACATGGAAAATTTAATGCTCCTGAGCTCTGTGGCCCTTGTACTACAACTCAAGCCAGACACACAGGGGAACACACATAAAAGTTGTGGTATAGTGGTGATGCCCATTAAACCAGGGGTCAGCAAACTTTTCCAGCAGGGGGCAGGTCCACTGTCCCTCAGACCTTGTCGGGGGCTGGAACATATTTTGAAAAAATAATAATAATGAATTCCTATGCCCCACAAATAACCCAGAGATGCATTTTAAATAAAAGGACACATTCTACTCATGTAAAAACACGCTGATTCCCCGACCATCCGTGGGCCGGATTGAGAAGGCGATTGGGCCGGATCCTGCCCCCAGGCCTTAGTTTGCCTACCCATGGATTAAACACCAGGGAGAACTTTCTCATAACAAGAGCCATTTGACAGTGGAAGTCTTCCTCGAAGGTTTTTAGGCAGACATTGGATGGCCAGCTGCCATTTATGATCTAGTTGAGATTGCTGCACTGCGGGGGTTGGGCTAGATGACCCCTGGGGTCCCTTCCAACTCTACATTTGTATGATTCTGTGATTCTCCTGTGTGCCATCTCCCACCCTGCCATTGACTCATCGGTTGCACCCCGAGACGGCTGCTTAATTCCGTCTGCTTTACCGGTGCCTATAGCTCTTAAAGTCTATAACCATAGCCTTTTCTCATTACTCGGCCTGAAAAATTCTCCTGGTTTTCTGAAAGAATACGGCTGCTGTGTCTTGGAGAGGTGAGGGGACCTGGCTGGGGGTGGGCGGAGGGTTTGAGGAGAGTAGCATAGATTTATTGCAGTATCTGATAAGCTGCGCTTGAGGCAAAATAGAGATGGGGAGTGGGTGTTCTGTGCTTGTAGGGGGAGGGGTGGGGAGGTAAAGGTAAAGGGACCCCTGACCATTAGGTCTAGTCATGGCCGACTCTAGGGTTGCGACGCTCATCTCGCTTTATTGGCCGAGGGAGCCGGCGTACAGCTTCTGGGTCATGTGGCCAGCACGACTCAGCCGCTTCTGGCGAACCAGAGCAGCGCACAGAAATGCCGTTTACCTTCCCGCCGGAGCGGTACCTATTTATCTACTTGCACTTTGATGTGCTTTCGAACTGCTAGGTTGGCAGGAGCAGGGACCGAACAACGGAAGCTCACCCCATTGCAGGGATTCGAACCACTGACCTTCTGATCGGCAAGCCCTAGACTCTGTGGTTTAACCCACAGCGCCACCCGCGTCCCAATAGGGGGTGGGGAGGAGTCCGCACTAAAATTTAGCCAAGAAAAGCTAAGTTCTGCAGTGAAATTTTATTAATAATTTACTAAGCATTTCTACGCATCTCTTTTCCTCCCCAATAAAGGAGCCAGCGTGGTAGTTTACAAAAATGCAATTGTGAAGAGTGCTCAGAGCCAGCAGAGAACAGATAAAAGCAAAATGATACTGAGATAAAAGTAGGACCTCTTCAAAACCAGGCAGAACTAACCGTTCTTAGCCAGCCATTTAAAGAACAAAAGAGGAGGAGGCCTCCCTTGTCTTCCTCGAGAGCAGCTTCTACAATCGGGGTGCTTCCACTGAAAAGGCCCTGTCCTGTGGCCCCACAAGCAGTAATACCTCCCTTGGTTTCAGCATGTTGAGCAGGGCCTCCAAAGACTGTCATAAATCAGGTGTGGGGAAACCACTGGCCCTCCAGATGTTGCTGAGGTACAACTCCCATCATCAGGATTCAACCCCCCCTCAATATGCATGAGATCGCAGCACTGAAATCACAGCGTCCAAAATGGCTGGTATTCTCTCTCGTGAGAAAATGGGACGTCCTGGGATTTTGTGGGGTATGAAATCTGTTCTGAGACCCTCATGTAAGCCGGTCTCCGAAGCAAGAGCGGTGTGTGAAACGAAAAAGCAAACAGATACGGTATATATTTCTTTATTTATTTCGTCATGTTTATAATCAGCCCTTCACCAAATAGTCCCAGGGCGGAGATACCTGGCGTTAAAGATCAGATAATGAAAAACCAACCAATACTATGGAATTATTACAACGATAAAACACGCTGCATCAATACACTGCTAAAACAGGCGGCCAAGACAGCAGCATGTTAAGTAAAAAAAAACACACACATGCTTGGTGTCTTTCTCTGTGTATGTTTTAGTTCAGTAGCTAAGCACATGAGCTGGTAGTAAATCATAAGAACATTGGAAGAGATCAAAGGACCTGCTTAGTCCAGCATCCTCTTTCCAGCTGCGGCCAACCAGACGCCTATAGGAAGTTCACTCGCAGGACCAGCAGCAGGGTGTGAGTTGGGGGGCGCTGCTGTTGTGCTGGGGTGATTCACCAGCTTGGTGGAAGCAGCTGCAGGGGTGCACATGGCCCCCGCTGCTGCCAACCCAGAGCACCAACACCCCTGGCCTGTATCACCCCAGTCCCAGCGAGCGGGGGGACATCACAGCCAGGCGGGTGCAGCGTTCAAAATTCTCCAGGCGCATTTTGCACCTGACTATCAGTGCAAGTGAACTCCACCAGGTGAAGATGCCCAGGTGATGTCACCACTATCTGGAGGTGCATACCCGCGGATCCTTGAATATTAACTGTTTTTGCACACTAGCAACACATTCTGTAGAATTCTACCCATTACAGTGGTACCTCGGTTTACAAACTTAATCCATTCCTGAGGTCCGTTCTTAAACCGAATCTGTTCTTAAACCAAGGTGCACTTTCCCTAATGAGGCCTGCCGCCGCCGGTGCCTTTCCACCGTTCGGCTTCCGTTCGTAGACCGAGGTAAGGTTCGCAAACCGGAACACTGTTTCCGGTTTTGCGGAGTTTGTAAACCGAATAGTTTGTAAACAGGGCTGTTCGTGAACCAACATACGACTGTATACTTGATCTGCACAATCAGAACAAATTTCAGGAACCAAAAAGTCGTGTGAGTGCAACAGCACTCTCTCCAGCAACATCTTCTTGATACGGGAGTCCGTTGAGTAAAGCATGGTGACTTGCTCCCTCATGACTGCTACGCTCTCAGTGTCCTACCATGCATGGCAGGATGAAACTCTAGAGAGAGAGGAAACCACTACTGTATCAGATTTTGTAAAGTGGATGCCACATATAAAAGCAGGGCAGAGAAATTCATTTGCACCTATAATGTGCCGAAACTATGGACTCATACCCTAAATCTTCATTTTGTGGCCTCATTGAAATTTCCATGTAAGATAATATATTGGGGAGGAAAGGGCCTGGCACAACAATACAGTCATACCTTGGGTTACAGTCACTTCAGGTTGCGTTTTTTTGGGTTGCGGACCACCGAAACCCGGAAGTACCAGAACGGGTTACTTCTGGATTTTGGCAGTCGCGCATGCTTAGAAGCGCTGAAGAAGCACCTCCAGCAACCTGAAAAGAAAGTTGTCTGGAGCAGCAAGAGAGCACTGTTAAAAAAATGGCAGATGACAAGATGTCAGCAATTGCTCTTCATCCCCAATATGCAGATGCCACTTTGATGTTTGGTGATCATGTACCTAGTCATCTGCCTGCTACAAATGTCCTGTGAGTGGTATAAAGTACAGTGGTGCCTCGCAAGACGAAATTAATTCGTTCTGTGAGTTTTTTCGTCTTGCGAATTTTTCGTCTTGCGAAGCACGGTTTCCCATAGGAATGCGGTTTTAAGAAAAAGGAAACAAACTTGCAAGACGTTTTCGTCTTGCGCAGCAAGCCCATAGGGAAATTCGTCTTGCGAAGCAACTCAAAAAACGAAAAACTCTTTCGTCTTGCGAGTTTTTCGTCTTGCGAGGCATTCGTCTTGCGAGGTACCACTGTACACAGATCTGAAGGGAAGGTACCTGCACAAATATTTGCCACTGTACTTGCAAAGCACATTCTACCATCTGAGGGTATTACACTGCAGGTGTCATACGATTACCTGTGTGTAAGACATCACAGCTCAGTGCAGCTGGTTTGGCGCCAGTTTGGAGTGAATCAGAGAATGCCGTGTTTGTGAGTGTCAGCTATGAATGAATCCTGGTTTGATTCAGTTACTCAGTTTGGGGTTAGTGCAAAACAAGTGCAAAAGCTTTGGCACCAGTTTGGAGAGGATTTCGGGGTTTGTAGTTAATGAAGCTCCTTCGACGGGGTTTTTTAAGCAGAGGTTAGATGGCCACCTGTCGCGAATGCTTTAGTTGAGATTACTTTCATTGCTAGAAGGCTCTCAGGAACCCTTCAAACCTTAGAATTCTATTATTCTTTTTGCCTGCAAACTCTCCCCCTGCTGCTTTTCTCTGCCAGGAAAGCCACCTTCAGTATCAGAGAGTTTGGGGGGGGGGGAGCAGCTTGGGAATCCCAAATGTCCTCAGGGACATTCTGTCCCCAGGGAATGGTGTACATTAAACAACTGCTGACCTGGTAGCTGAAGAAAAACAATGGTTTGCAGTGCAGTCCCACGGGAGTGAGCTCAACGGCAGAGGGAGGGGTGAGGGCCATATTCCCCCCCTGAGAAACTTTCCAAGGGCCGCATGCTAGTGGTGGGTAGAGTATGTCCCAGCCATAACGAAAGTCGGAAACTTCTTCACAAATACAGTCATACCTCGGGTTACAACTGCTTCAGGTTGCGTTTTTTCAGGTTGCAGACCGCTGAAACCCGGAAGTACCGGAACGGGTTACTTCTGGGTTTCGGCGGTCGCGCATGCGCAGACATGCTAAATCATGCTTTGCACATGCGCAGAGGCGCCGAATCGCAACCCGCGCGTGCGCAGACACGGGTTGCGAATGCTGCGGGTTGCAAACGTGCATCCCGCACGGATCACGTTCGCAACCCAAGCGTCCACTGTAAACCCTTCCATCCAGCGAAACAAGAAGCACTGTCAAGGTTGAAGGAAGCATCAGTCTGGCAAAAGGGACTTTGGGGAGGGGTGCAGCCTGAGTTCTGTAGACTTCCGCAGGACTCTTTGGTTGGTCCCATCTCAAAAGAGTTGTGCATAGCTCTCACAGCTTCCATAGGCTTCCGTGCTGGCCGGGCTCAGTTTTGCACTTTGCTTCCTGCGCACCTCCAGATCTGAGAGGGAGCCAAACTTTTTAGCATCCCGTCCGCAAAGGGCCGAGTTTGTTACTTATTTTTCAATAGCGGTCTGTTGTCTGTGGGGGCACGGCGGGTCTGTGTCGGACCAGGCACTCGGCATAATGCATGTATCGAGGTTTGGCATTTGGTGTTGGGCGTTTCTCTCCCCACCCCTCTGCCACCGCCCGCCCCCCCAGCCGAACTTTGTAATCAGACACCCAGCTGCTCCAACCTCAAACTGCATGCAGCGATTTTTAGCGGTTCAAGCAAGTGTTGAGGAACGCATTGTGGTGCTTTGCTACTTTGCAGCGCGCAAGGTTTAAAGCCTCCGATTAAAATAAAGGTTCCGGACCCCCCGGGGGGGGGTGTAGAAAAAAGCTTTTATGCAGACCTTTAAAAATCTTGTGGCGAGATTAATGCAGCAAATCAGTTCTGTGTTTGTTCGTTGGCTGGCAAGATCTGTGGACCAGGGAAACTAGGGAAACAAACAACCAAAAAAAAAAGGGGGGGGGAGGAGATAGATCAATCCTCTTCTGGCTGCAGCTGTTTTGCATCCTTTACCCAAATCTGGCTGCACAAAATACCACACACTGAAAGAAGCTATATGGCTTGGTTTTCAACCACCTCCACCCCGCCTTCTCTTCTCACATGCCCCTGGGAAACAGACCACAAAATTGGGGGCAGAACCTCTGAAGAAGCTTATATTTTTCCTCCCTGTCCTCTTAGGAAGCTCCTCACAATGGTATTCCTTTAAATGAGAGAAATGAACATACAGCAGCATATACAGTGGTATCTCTGGATACGTACTTAATTCGTTCCGGAGGTCCATTCTTAACCTGAAACTGTTCTTAACCTGAAGCACCACTTTAGCTAATGGGGCCTCCCGCTGCCACCGCGCGATTTCTGTTCTCATCCTGAAGCAAAGTTCTTAACCTGAAGCACTATTTATGGGTTAGCGGAGTCTGTAACCTGAAGCGTCTGTAACCTGAAGCGTATGTAACCCGAGGCACCACTGTACTGTTACCTCCTTTGCTTTTATGGGTAACTTCCAAGCATGGGCTATAAGTAGTGTTAGAAACTCGCTGTTTTGCGACTGGCGAGGGTCCGATTGCAGCCACGTGGAGATCTCTAGATGCTAGGCTAGCAACTGACATCTCCATCTGGCTGGCCCCTCCAGCTTCCTGAAGCAGGTAAGCAGAAGAGGGTTTTTTTTTATTGCATTTATATCCCATCTTTTTCTCCAAGAAGTACATGGTTCACCCCACTCCTCAGTTAACCTCTACAACACTCCTGAGGTACGTTATGAGGCTGTGACTGGCCCTACCTAGGTCACCCAGTGAGCTTCATGGCTGAGTGGGGATTTGAACCCTGATTTCCCAGGTCCTACTCTGACACTCTTAACTACTACAGCACCCTGGCTTCCTAGAGTTCTGCTACGGGGCAGCTATATAAAGTAGGTAAATAAATACGGGGAAAGCAAAATGTCACTTAACGAAGGATCTGAAATATTTTCATTGAAGCCCGAGTTTGTTTTCTGAGCATGAGCTCATGACTCACCTACCGCTATACTCATAGCTATAAACCATGGTTTAGTGTTAGGTGAAAACAGGGTCAGTTTGGAGACCTGTGAATACGGGTTACTAGGCCACAAACCTTAGATTCCCCTGGTACCTTTACATTTCCATGGAATTTGGAGAGCAGCCAGCGGTGTCTTCTCTTGTCAGTTTCCCCCATGGTCCCTTCGTCTCTCCTTCGCCTGTGTGACATTTGTGACACCTGGAGTCCTCCTTCCTACATCAAAAAGGGAGAGGAAGAGGGAATACAGTGGTACCTCAGGTTAAGTACAGTGGTACCTCAGGTTAAGTACTTGATTCGTTCCGGAGGTCCGTACTTAACCTGAAACAGTTCTTAACCTGAAGCACCACTTTAGCTAATGGGGCCTCCTGCTGCTGCCGTGCTGCCGGAGCACAATTTCTGTTCTTATCCTGAAGCAAAGTTCTTAACCTGAGGTAATATTTCTGGGTGAGCGGAGTCTGTAACCTGAAGCGTCTGTAACCTGAAGCGTATGTAACCTGAGGTACCACTGTAAAGCCTGGGTGCGCCTCATCTGCAGACCAGCCGGCAAATCTGCAGAGAAGTACTCAAGTACTGACTTGGCAAACTATGAATGAGCGAAGATAGCAAGGGAGTGTGTCTCAAACACCATGTCTGTTCCTTGTTTTAATAGATAAGGGATAGTTACCTCAGGCCAACCCCATTTCAGGCTGCTCTGTAAATAAGGGAAATTAAGTTCTACATGCTTTGATCCTTTCCTCCCATGCTGGGTACTCCCGTTTTACATGGTGGCGTGGCGAACAGTCTGCTTGCGGTAAAGGTTATCATGATGACTGGTGTGATAATCTGAAGTAGTTTTGGAGTTTGCTCCCTCCCCCCCCCCCCCCCAGCGGAGGGTCTCTTTGTCAGTCCCTTTCGTACTTTGGAAATGGCACTATCTGCCTACAATTCCAGACCTCAGTAAGATTGCATGAAATAAAGAAGTGTGGCGTTATTGAAGTGCTTTCGGTATGAGCAAGTTAGAAAAAAAGCTTAGTAGACCACCCTGCCGGTGGTCTGCTAAGACTGCTGTTAGCCTTCGCCAATTCGGGACACTCTGGTTTGTAAACATAAGAAAAAAGAAGAGGAGGGTTCTTGGTCATTTTTTAAATTCAGCGAATAACCAAGTCTGACCCCAACTGTCCTTCCATATTATAGTCGGTTGATTCCCGTGTGTGTGTTGTTTGTGTGTGTTAGCTTAAAAATAAATAAATAAAGATGAAGCAAACTTGAAGATGAGCTGATACAGATACAGTGGTACCTCAGGTTAAGTACTTAATTCGTTCTGGAGGTACGTACTTAACCTGAAACTGTTCTTAACCTGAAGCACCACTTTAGCTAATGGGGCCTCCTGCTGCCGCTGCACAATTTCTGTTCTCATCCTGAAGCAAAGTTCTTAACCTGAAGCACTATTTCTGGGTTAGCGGAGTCTGTAACCTGAAGCGTATGTAACCTGAAGATATGTAACCTGAGGTACCACTGTATATGTATGTTTGGAATTATATCATTTAGGCTGGCCATTCCCCAAACTCTCCCAGGTATGACAGCATAATTGAAAACACATAACTACCCTAATTTTCCTCGTATAAGACATCCCCGTGTATAAGACACCCCCTATTTTGGGGGATTCAAATTTTTAAAAATGGGGGGAGATGGCACAGAGATGGCACAGAGTTGAGCGTTTTTGGGGAGGATTACCAAGGGTTATTGAGCTTTTTTATAGGGGGGGAATTGCCGAAAATTGCTCACCCGCACGTGTCGCAAAATCCACCTCTCTGCTGTCCCTGCGCTGCCAGTCGCCCGCCCAATTGCCGCAGCGCCAGCCAATCAACACCAGCCATTGACGCAGCAACCAATGACACGCACAATAGCCGCTGACACCCGGGGCGACAACCTATCAAACACCCGCCCTATGCACTACCCATGTATAAGACGACCCCCATTTTTCAGCACGGTTTTTAAAGAAGAAAACCTAGTCTTATACACGGAATAGTACGGTAAATAGTACATGTGCACACCAAAAACAGCAACGACAACCCTGCCCTAAGTAGAATAGACTGGAAGTTTTAATAGAAGTAACTTCATGCCTGTGTTGTTGCTTTTGAAACTTGTGTTTTTTCATCAGAGTTTTGAATAACACAGTTAGGGAAAGAAGGACTGGGTTCCATGGGGAGGCCGAGGCTTGTTGTGCAGGCATGCCAGCCTGAAAACTATAAGCGGCAGCTGTGGCGAAGCTGCCTTCTGGTGCTAACATGGCGTGAGTTTTACCTTCTTTGCCACTGAGGCTTTTGGGGAAATTTTGGTTTGAACGATAGCTTAGGTTGCTAGCTTCGTTATCATCAATTACGCTATCCAATGCAATCCTGGATTCTTATTTATTTATTCTCTTTTCGCACTCATGTGCCACTTTTCTGCCAGTGCTCCAAAGGCAGTTTTCAAAAAACAAGGGCTTGACGTCTTTAACAGAAGCGATAAAAAGGAAACAGGGTGGGAAGAGGAAAGTAAGCAAAGTCAAGTGTGCCAGCTCTTTTCATAGCTATTTTGTTAGGCTACGTAATATCCAGGTGAATTGGCCATTGCAGGAGTCAGGTCTGTTCTCGGAAGGGAGGAAGCAAGCAGATCTCCCCTGTGTTAGGTATCCTTTTCCCTTTGTGCTACTTGTTTTATTTCTAAATGGGCTGTGCTTGTACGATCCGGATCTGGCCCAATCACCTTCTAAATCCGGCCCGCAGACAGTCCGGGAATCAGCGTGTTTTTACACGAGTAGAATGTGTCCTTTTATTTAAAATGCATCTCTGGGTTATTTGTGGGGCTTAGCTGGAGTTTTTACATGAGTAGAATGTGTGCTTTTATTTAAAATGCACCTCTGGGTTATTTGTGGAACATAGGGATTTGTTCATCCCCACCCCCCAAAAAAATATTGTCCAGCCCCCCCACAAGGTCTGAGGGACAGTGGACCCTCAAACCCTGCTGAAAGGGTTTGCTGACCCCTGGCACAGCATGTGGGGCCTGATCCGGATTGCGGCCTGTGGGCATTGCTTTTACGCAGCTAATGAATAATGCATTGCTTTCCATCTGGAGATGTATTGTTAATTTCCTTTGTTTAATAGTATCATTGATTACATTGGCGGCTCCACTTCTGAAAGCTGCTTGTGCTCCCCCTGCTGGTTTGTCGTTTGCGTGCAACGCATTCTATGTATACATCTTGATAAGCGGCCTTCAGAATATCGTAGCAAACTGTTCTGGTGGGTTTTTCCTTGCAGCGAGTTGTGATTCTTGTTTTCTTTTTTAAAAAATGTATTGCTGTATGGAAGAGAAATAAAAAGGTGGCTTCTGGGTTTGGGTGTTTGCATTTGAGCATGGAAGAACGGCTGGTCGGAAATCGAACCAACTCTCTCTCTCATCTTGCAAGCTTTCTGTGTCGAAAAATCCCTACAGTCGGTGCGCTAGCACAGTTTTGCCTTGTGGCTTTCCAGTGTTTGCAGTGGAGGGTCATATTTACACAGCAAACATTCTCCCTTCTTCGTGCCAATCTGCATGTCACTTTACGAAAGCTTGTTTTCTTTTTTAAAACTTTTGTACAGATTTTTTTAAACGGGACCCGTTCGCTGGGAACTTGAAGACAGAAGTAGCTGGGCCCCTCACTCCCTCCCCCCCCAAAAAGAAGAAGGGTGGGGTGGCCAAACACCTGCTGCTCTACAACAGGATAATAAAAATTTGCATTAAAATGGAGGTGCTTCGCTCCCCACCCATTCAGTTCTCCCTTCTTCCTTTTGAGGAGAACAGTTGTGTATGGAAGCATTCTGCTGGGAAAGAAAGGGGTTGGGGAGGGGGCACGGAATGGGGGGGGGGTTGGAGGGAAGGAAGCTGTATGGTGAAAAGCATTTTCAAAACCCGTGGCCGGGCGGGGGCAGTTTGTTGCTGGGATTTATAGAGCAGTGGAGAAATGCAATTTAAATTTCAAATTGGGCTGGAGTTTTCACAGTTGCCATGTCAATAGATCAGGCTCCTGAAAAACAGAATGTAAGCAGAGTTTATGCAGAGCCACAGGGGCTGCATTGACTGCGAGGCCTCGTTTTGTTCCCTTTTCTGCCAGTGGTAGGTCAACACTGGTGCAATGAAAACAATCGACTTGCCAGCAGAGTTAGCAAACTTGTCTTTGCAGCCTCTTTTCTTGGGGGGGGGGGGCTTGTTCTGTTTCCTGGTGCTAGCAGCTCTCCAGGTTCTCAGGCAGGAGAGAATATTTCCCATCACCTTTACACCTGAACCCTTTATTTGCTGGAGGTGAGAGCGGTCTAACCTGAGGTTTTCTACGTGCAAGACCAGCGCTCTGTTACCGAGCGAGGGACCCTCCCTGAACTGGAAGCATCCTTGGGACGGTTGCTGCCTTGGTGGCACATGGACTTCCCTGCCGTAGCACATAGCTTCAGAGCTTGAGAGAGTGAAGTACCTGGCAAATCTCTGGAAGGGAGTGGAGCTAGCAGGATCTCAAGGGAGCACAAGATGGTGTCCAGGACAAAAGCCTGATCCCTTTCCTAGAGCTGCTAGTCATTAACCCAGTAGCAGCTGTGGAAGTGGGGGAGCCATGCCCACCTCGCCTCCTGTTACCCCCATTGATGCTGAGTGCCAGGACAGTGTGGAAAGGGGCGAGGCGTTGGCGAAGTCAGTGCGGTGCAGCTGCACCAGGAGGAGTGCAGGATGGGCTCCGGTGATGGGTTTGCACTGCACTAACCTCCGTTCATGCCCTGCCTTCTTGGTGTGCAGCAGCAACATGCGTGAACCAGAGGTTAGGTGAGAACCAGCGTTAGAAACTCAGATATATAAGCTAGTCGCCAAATGGCACCTGAAACCTAGGTTACAGTCGCCACAATAGACTGCCTAGGTGCAATTTTCCCTCAATGAAGTTGGTCGTCATTTTTCGTTTCATTTCTGTACCACTTTAAAAGGAAAAATCTTGAAGCGATTTTGATAAAAAGGGAGAGATTGGTGGGATGAGGGCTTGGGGGGGGCTTCTGGGGGGATGGAGGGAAGAAGATTTAGCTGGCTGCCTTATGCTGAAAGGGGAGGTTGGGTACTGTGTGGGAATGATGGGGAGGGTGTTTTTCAGTAAGCAGTGCAAGCAAATGTGTGTCTATTCACAAGCAAGCCCCAATGAATTCAATGAGGCTTACTCCCAGGAAAGTAGAAGTAAGTTTAGATGAACTTGGTGGGGCTTATGCATGCATAGATTGGACCTCTGAGTGGGGGAGCAGATGCAACTTGACTAGTAAATCACTTAAACTACTCTTAAATGAGTTGAAAATATATTAAATACATTATATGAAACTTTATTTAATAATTTTTTATTAAATCTACTGCTTCCTTACATTTTTAAGCCCCTCCACTGCTGTGGGGAGCCTTTTCAAGGCCCCCAGCTGCTGCGGGGAGGTACGACGGGACCCTCTGCCATCACGGGGAGGCCCAGCAAGGCCCGCTGCTGCCACAGATATATATCGTGATATGTCAGACATCGTGATGTTTAGCTGGTGATATATCGTACGGTTGAAAACCAGGTATCACCCAGCCCAGGTGGCAGCCACATTTCTCCCCCTAAATATGTGGTTTAGTTCTCCTTGTTTTGAAAACCTGCACCATGCAGAAAAGGCTGCCATTTAGCCACTTGCCTTGTTGCCTGTGGTTTATACAAATGTCTTCCAAATGAGCAAAGATTCCAAATGAGCTGCGTGCAGCCCCAAAGCACCGGCTTTTTGTGTACACACATGGCTGCGCTATGACAGCTGCCCCTATGACTATTTCCGTCTTTCCAGCCTTGACATTATGAAGTGAGATTGAATCGGAAACAGAAGACCGCACACAGTACTTGGTTTCCATAGCACAATTTGTTAAACTGAGGGCTGCACCGTGGAGTGGCGTGCGGTGCTTTTCTCAGTTTCCATTCTAGTTTTATTTAAAAGTGTGTGTGTTTTACCTTGCTTTTCCTTTAGAGTTCAGCGAACGCATTCATATCCATTTACAAACATCAAGGCAAAAGTGCAGGAATTAAAAAGACAGATGCAACGGAATAAAAGATTATACCAGCAGCACCGTGTTTTAAAAAACGCACACTCATTGCAACCACTGCAGAAGCGATCAGCATTAAAAAAGGACCACTAGCAAAAGAAATTAAAGCAAGACTGGCAAACATACTGTATTTTTCACTCCATAAGACGCACCTTTTCCCTCCTAAAAAGTAAGGGGAAATGTGTGTGCGTCTTATGGAGCGAATGCAGGGGGGAGGCAAGCAGGAAAAGCCCCCAAGAGCCATACACAACCTCTTGCGGGCTTTTCCCCAGGAGGGAGAAGGACTGACTCGGTCAGTCAGTCCCTTCTCCCTCCTCGTAGAAAAGCCCGCAGGAGCTGTGCGCTCCTTAAAGGGTGCGCGGCTCCTGTGGGCTTTTGCGAGAGGTGGGGGAATTGCCATAGCCGCACGCAGCCTCTCCCGGCCGGAGATTTCCCCCTCTAAAAACTAGGTGCGCCTTATGGTCCGGTGCGCCTTATGGAGCGAAAAATACAGTACTATTCAGAAGCATATCTAAAGAAGGAAGGCCATTGGCCATGAAAAAGGGGGAGAAAGAGTAGCCTTCCACAGAAAGGTGCTTCAGATCCTAGGTATGGCTACTGAGAAGCTTCTCTCCTTAGTTCCAGCTAGTTCTAGATCCTGGAATTGCCCAGAATTAAACCTGGGACATTCTGCATGCAAAGCAGATGTACCACTCAGTAACGACTAGGAAAGTACAACTTGGCTTTCAAGCTGGTGCAGCCCCAACACAGCCCAGTGCTATGGTGTGTTTGAAATAGTGCTCATTCCCTTTTTGTTCACTTGCTATTAACATGGAAAATGGGTGCTAAACCTGCGCTCGATCCTGCTATATGTCCAGAAGTTGCTCAAGTATAATGCAGAAGTATAATGCATTCAGCCATCCGAATAAGCTGCTGTGTGAATGCAGCCAGAGTCATGAGGATAAAACGGGCAGACCCTGTTTGTTTCTCTGTGTTCGTTTACGTTGTCTTCACCGTTTATGCCTCACTTTCCTATAAAATATTCAAGGGGACTTACGATCAGAACTAAAGCGTTGCATGAAACAACGAACACAATTTACCAGTAAAAGCAACAAGATTACCGTATTTTTCGCTCTATAGGACGCACTTTTTCCCCTCCAAAAATTAAGGGGAAATGTGTGTGCGTCCTATGGAGCGAATGCAGGCTCCTTGGCTTCACCAATAGCAATGCGAAGCCTGGAGAGCGAGAGGAGTCAGTGCACACCAACCCCTCTCACTCTCCAGGCTTCAGGGATAGCTGCCTGAAGCCTTTGGAGCACAGCGGGACCTCATGCTGCGCTCCGAAGGCTTCGGGTTCCTTTTGCTGAAGCCGGGAGAGCAAGACTCTCCTGGCTTCAGCAGAGAGGGAGAGCTACGCAGCGCCCCTTCAGCCAAGCAGGAGGAGAAATGGAAGGGGCTCCGTTTATCCTGCCGCTTCACTGAAGGGGCGCTGAGCAGAGAGGGGGAGAATTTTTTTCCCTTGTTCTCCCCCTCTAAAACAAGGTGCGCCCTATGGTCAGGTGCGTCCTATAGAGCGAAAAATACGGTAATAATAAAATAACCTAAGAAGGGCAGTAGTGGTATGAAAGAACTTAAATATAGTGGTGTCTGAAAGCTTATAAAAGTGAAGCAAAACAGTCTCTGCTGCCCATCTAAAAGGGAGCAATGAAAGAGCCAGGTGGACTCTATTCATCCACTCTATGGATGCTATTCCATATATTCTGGGGGCCACAACTGATAAGGCTATCTCTTAGGCACTGCCCTATTTCTGATTACATAACCCTAACCTCTTTGGTCAAAGGGCAAGATACAACTGTGGGGGGTGGGGGTGTACACACACACACACACACACACACACACACACACACAGAGATGCATGTATAGAGAAAAGTTGCCGTATTTTTCGCTCTATAAGACACACTTTTTCCCTCCTAAAAAGTAAGGGGAAATGTGTGTGCGTCTTATGGAGCGAATGCAGGCTCCTGGGATTCAGAATATTTTTTTTTTCTTGTTTTCCTCCTCCCAAAAACTAGGTGCGTCTTATGGTCTGGTGCGTCTTATAGAGCGAAAAATACAGTATTTCTGTAAATTTTAGTCCTTCTGTTTTTTCACAAGTTACCACTAAAATGCCATAGCAAAGTCTGGGCATTAGGGGTGAGCAACGAGGGGCTATTTGGGCCAAACATACCCCCTCACTCAAGTGTTGCATGGCCTCTCAGTTTCCACCTTAGAACCAAAGTGGTTGAATTATTGCAATGTGCTCTATGTGGGGTCGCCATTGCAGTTGGTCCAAAAGCTGTGTCTAGTGCAGAATGTGGCAGCATTTGACACCACCGACACAAATCACCTTGCTGGTGGGATTTGCACTGACTCCCAGTCTGCCGCCAGGTATTGGTACTGTTTCATGAGGCCCCTCAGGACCGGGCTACCTGGGAGACTGCCTTATCCCTTATAAACACGATAGGTCACTGCCATCTTTGGGCGAGCTTCTCTCACGAGCCCCAGAGATATCAGAAGCCTGCTCCGTGGTAACTCTTAGCAAGAGATATGAGAGGCTTTGCACTTTGCAGAAACAATTGAAGACTCATTTTTTTTTATCTGACAAGCTTTCCCAGTTGAATGAACGGGCCTCTACTTTTGTGTATTGTTTTTTTAATTTGTTTGCTTTGCTTTTCTGTGTTGTTGTTTCTTTGAACTGTTTTTAAGCTGTTCTCGTTGTGTTTTGCGCATCACCGTGAGGCGTGCATGGAAGCTGTGCGGAGAACAGAGCATTTGGGGCAAAGGGACTTCGAAAGGGTGTGCCGAGGCCCTGAGCCACCCCCACATCTCATCCCAAAGTGGCCTGTTAGACTAGTAGAACCTGGGTTCAAATCCCCACTCAGCTCACCATCTCTTAGCCTAAACTACTTCACAGGTTTGTTGTGAGGTCGAAATCGCTAGGAGGAGAACCACGCACAATGCCTGGAGATAACCTCGGAAGATAAAGGGGGCATATAAATGTAATAAATAATTTTAAGAAAATAGATTATTCGGCTTCTTAAGAGTCGTCTGCAGCCTTTGAGCCATCTCTGATATAGCTAGGTTGGGAACGTCTCTGTGTGTGTGTGTGTGTGTGTGTGTGTGTTGTGAAGGTAGAAATGTCACATTCTGTTGCTTTGTAGAGACTTAGTGCCCACTAATCCTACCCTGGGAATTCTGGAAGCCTGTACTGGTGCCACTCTGAAGCGTGGCAGAGCATGCCTCTCCGCTTTTAGATTTCATTCATTCTATTTATGCCTCGCATGTGCGCCACGGTTCTAAAAATAGACATTTTAATTTAAGTGTGGCCTACCAGCAGAAGCAGAGATAGAGCTGTCGTTTCAGAGATGTTGCATCCGGGATTTTGCAGCCCTTTCCTTCCTTGCCCCCACTCCTCACTCCCCCCCACCCCAATATTCTTCATGAATCACCTGTTTGACTTCATCATGCAGCTAGCGTACTCTCAGCCATATTTTTAAAGAACTTAACGCTGGCTTCCTCCTGCTGAGCTTTCTCAGTGGATGTATAAATCTGAAGCCCTTTCCTCGACTGGTGTTTAAGGAGCAGCCCTGCATAATTGAAATCCACATTTTCCCTCGCACAAGATATATTTTTGGAGCTGGCATTTCCTAGCTTGGTAGCTTCATATGCACAGCCGTTTCTCCATTTGTTTGCCTGATTAAGCCTTTTTATAAAGCTACATTAAGGACAGGGCAGTGAAAAGCACAGAGGAATTGCTAAGAGTCAGTCCCGTATGGAATTTATTTTTTAAAATTGCCTAGGTGATCTTCTCCCTCCCTCCTCCTGCTCCTCCTCTTAGCTCAGTGCAGAACTGGCTCATAACAATCTGGTCATTGAACCCGGGGCAGGGAAAGGTTTGGTGAGGTCTAGGGGCCACTGGGGGCTTTGGTGAGGTTGGCACTCGTCCACCTCTGACATGGGGGGGTGGGGGTGGGAGGAAAGGCGGCAGGGGGGTTGCAAAAGGTTGAAAGGATCCACATGGATCAGGCCCTGCAACCTTTTCCGTGCTCCCCGTTCCAGCCTCTGATGCTGGGATTTGGACAGTTGGGGTGTTTGGTGGGTAAGGCATTTGTTGACCATGTGTTTGACAGGTAAGCCCTGCTTACCTGCCAAAGTTGGCTTGTGCAATGGGAGCTGAGAAGACTCCCCACCTCTCTCACAATGGGTTTCTACCACGGCTAGAAACTTGAGATATGAAGTCTGGAGCCAAATGGCACCTTAAAGCTAGGTGTGATGGCTTGAGTCTCAGACTGCACAGGATCCTCTGCCTCAAGCGGCATCTGAACTGACTCTGGGGCCTGATTCTTAAGAGCCCCAGTCTGCACAGTTTCCCCTGCAACAAGCGCCAGCTGGGCCGAGTCAGGGGCCTGAGCCTGCCCTGGCTCCAGATGCGGGAATTACCTCATTGCCCTCTGCTGGGCAATCAAGTACAGTCATACCTCGGGATGAATACGCTTCGGGTTAAGCATTTTCGGGTTGCACTCCGTGGCGACCCGGAAGTAACGGAGCGCGTTACTTCTGGGTTTCGCTGCGCGCGCATGCGCAGAAGCGCCGAAACGTGACCCACGCGGACACGGGTTACGTTCGCTTTGGGATGCGAACGGGGCTCCGGAACGGATCCACTGTACAGCTGCTACACTACCAGTTGGGTCAGGAGAGGCTGAGGTGGCCCCTGGGTCTAGTAACCCACCGACGTCTCCCGAGCTGCAGAGACTCAGGTCTGAGAGAAGGAGAGACCTGAGTACTTGCAGGAGGAGTCCTCGCCTTTGGGCGAGACAGGGTGGTGAGTCACTTGGGGATCAGGACCGGCTGTTACCCCGACAGAGATAAAAGGCTATCGGCCCCTGCCACAGGTTATGGGAGCAACATTGCTGCTTGCTGGAACCTGCCTGAGACCCTGTGCCCGACCTAGCCTGGTTTCCTGCCTTGAGACTTGCCTTGGCCCTGTTGGACTGACTCCTCGCAGAACCCTTGGATTCGGGACCGACCTGGACCACGTTGCTCGGGTTAGCCCCTGGTCCCAGCACACTAGGCTTCCGTCACCACGATCTGCACACTGGTCAAGAGTTCCCCAGCCCTGCAGAACAGGAAACAAAGGTGACAGCTTCTGTTTCAGCAACCAGTGCTAAAACCGGCCCTTGTGACATCTCAAAAGGTGTAACATGCACCACTGTCCGTCGTGTGCTATAGGGCAGCCAGGTGCCTTTTAAAAATATATATATATATCTGGAGTGCGCACCCACAGGGGGGAATAATCTGACTCCCAACACAGCATTTAGTCAAGCTGCTGCTAATTAAGGCAGAGGAGAAAGTACTCTCAGCTCTTAAAATCCAATTGCTTATAGACCTTTATGGTTGCAAATCCGTAAGCCTGACCTTCCCTTCGAAACGGAATGAGCAAGCTTTGGTTTCACCTAGACAGGTGTTCCATGTACAGCGTGAAAGCTAATTAAATCATATCTGCAGCTTGAAAGCTAATTAAGCCTTTATTCCCTATTATAACAGATAATTACAATGCACAATAGGAAATGACTTGTAAGGTGTTCTTTTGGAAGCATTCACACTTTATAGAAAATGGGTGGAGAGGGAGTACGAGTTAGGAAACAGACGCTCTCTCTGTTGGCTAAGCAATCTTAAGTTATATTCAGGAATTCTGGGTGTACAATGGTAACCCGAAATTTGCCACCAAGAGCAGCTGCTGCTTTGTTGCCTCTACAAACAGTGCAGGAGTAACTGTGCTTATCTTTCATAATTTTGTTAATGATAGGGAGGAGCACTTTCACATGAAGTTGGAAACGGCAAATCAGGGATAAACCTTCGGCAGAAAACTTTTGAAACTCAGTGCCTGCTTGGGAAAAAAAAATATGTTGTAAATCACAGGGGGATGTGGAAGGGAAAGTTTTCATTATTTGAAATCCCTGCATGTTGAAAGCTAGCATAGCAGGTAGAAGGCTTCTCTGTTAGCGTTCTATCTTTTGTGCCAGCTTTCTGCATGCAGGGAGACTTATTTTTATTTTGACATGACTAGAGAGCATTCAGACATACATTTCCATTCCCATCCTCCTGCGTTCTGAAAGCTGACAACTAAATCGGCAGCTGCTCTGATTTGCTCAGTCCCCCCCCCCCCCCCGTAAGGGTTATAGCACCCTCTCCATTATAGAAAGTATGATCTCCTTTTTAGATCTCCACATTCAGAAGGCTCTGTCTCAGGGCAAACCTCTCTTGGTGTTATTTTTTAATGTGCTTTAATGGCTGTTTGTGTGCATGATGGTATCGGGGTGCTTAAACACAATCCCACTTTCATTATTGTTGACGCCTGTAATTAAAAGGATTTTTTCTCCCTGCATTCCTTTTCTGAAATCCTGTAACTTTTCATACCACCAATGTTCCGGGGGCTTCTTTTTGGTCCAGTTCTCCCCCCACCCCGCCATTAGAGCAAAATGCGCCCCTCCAGACTCCCTTGTGATGTGGTAACATTGGGGGAACATCACAGAACAGCACATAAATTGGAATGAAGTGTGGATGCGTGGTCCAATATAAATGCACCCCAATAAAACGTTGCAGAATAAAGAAACTAAACCATACCTCCCCCCCCTCAAAAAAACCCCACAGCACTCTGGAGAAGCTCTTAAAAAGAACCCAGGGGTTGGGGGAGGCTGTGAGGATGGAAGCAAATGTTTGGCTGTGGCGTTGCAGCAGCACACACCACATCGATTCTTGCACTCCTGAGCTACAAACTTATGCCAGCCGCGCTTGCTAAATCCTCCCTACGTCTCTCTCTCCCCCCTTTTTTAATGTGGGGGCATCCTCTGTGGACATTTCCCCCTTTTTTTTGCAGCTTCGGCCTCGTTTTTACATGTGTCATGCTGTTCATACAAGGCCATAACATAAACAGAATAATTGTGCGTGAGTGTGCGCACACGCATTAGTCAGATCTGTGGTTCTGTGGCTGAACTGCGGCTGGTTTCTTGCCAGCAGCTATAAATAGCATTGTGTACGGAGAAAAAGCTCTTGAATGAGGGTGTGCAGCAGCAGGAAAGGAAAACCCCTTTTGGTTTCCAGCTGGCTAGCTGCCAAACAGCGGGTTTGCTTCTACAGATGAGTGTTTTTGAGGTTGTGTGGGAAGAAGGAGCGAGGAAGATGGTCTTTCTTTGGTTTGTTAGATAGCATCACAGAGGTGTGTGTCTGTGTGCCTTTCCGCTCTGTGTGGGTCCCTCTTTCTCTAGCCCACCCCCCTTTTTTATAACGATGGCCTTAGCGTAGTAGCAGTGTGATTCGCTGTGCTCAAGCGCTTGCGACAAAGCGGGGGGGGGGGGGGGCTGGAAAGCAAAGCAGTTGTATATGCTAAGATACTATAAATAGACCCCCCAAATAAAGAAAGCAGCCCCCTGATCCTTGCATTTTTATGGTGGGGCTAACTCAACATAGGCTTGCAGGAAGCCAAGTGAAAATTGCCTTCAGGCAAACAGGCAGAGTAGATTTCCTGGGGGTGGGGAAAAGGTCTCTGTTTTTGTTTTGAGGCAATTGATAGGCTGGAGAGGAAGAGTGCCAATGTGTTTGGGCAGGCTGGCTAGTAAGGGGTGTGTGTGTAAGTGTAAGGTTGACACATGATGTGTCTTAGGCTATGTACACACCAACCATACATTCAAATCACATTTAGCTCACACACCTTGAAAGAATCCTGGGAACTTTTAGTCTCCCCCACCTCTGTTGTTGGCATTCCTTTGTCTCTCCAGACAATGGAGTGCACCTCCAGGGGTGAAGTCAAACCACTGTGTTAGCAGCACCAAAGTGACCTCCCCGAGGTGCAAGCCTGGGCAGTGTGTATGGAGGTCCTGGACTGCCCGGGGAGCAATGACGCTGTGGTGTAAACCACTGAGCTTCTTGGGCTTGCTGATCCGAAAATTGACGGTTCAAATCTGCGCAATGGGGTGAGCTCCCGTTGCTCTGTCCCAGATTCTGTTGACCTTAGCACTTTGAAAGCATGCCAGTGCAAGTAGATAAACAGGTACCGCTGTGGCGGGGAGGTAAACAGCGTTTCCGTGCGCTCTGGTTTCTGTCACTGTGTCCTGTTGCGCCAGGAGTGGTTTAGTCCTGCTGGCCACATGACCCGGAAAGCTGTCTATGGACAAACACCGGCTCCCTTGGCCTGAAGTGAGATGAGCGCTGCAACCACATAGTCGCCTTTGACCGGACTTAACCACCCAGGGGTCCTTTACCTTTTAACTTTTTGCCCTGGGCTGCCCAGACCACAAGACCGCCCCCTGGGCATTTTTGATGTGGTCCAAAGGAAAGCAGAGCAAGACGTTTTGCACCAGCTTGGCTGCAGGAGTTGCTGGAAGGAGGTGTGCAAGGCAGCACCCAACTGTCTTAGGGACTCCACTCTGGATTTGTGTAGAGTTTTAGCCTTTTCTTCTCCAGAAGATAGCCCACAAAGCAGCGGAGGTTTAGGATCAGAGTCTTCCTTCTCCTCGATGGGCTACCGTCCCAGGTGGACGAGCTCCCACCAGGCCCTCACTTCCCTCTACGGCACATGCAGAAACCACCTTCTTGACCAATGGACCCACTGATGGTCTCGTACCCTCAATCCTCCGGAGCCTGTTTTCGCATGCAGGGGAAGCCCCTAACTCACTGAGGGTTTGAGACCCATCAGCTTCCCTCTCCTGGTTTAGCCGGCCAGTCGAAGCCGTTTTCCGGGGTGCGGACACTGTCACATGCTGACAGCTTCTATAAGCTACAAGTGAGTGCAGGGTGGGGACCAAAGGAGGACAAATTACCCCAGAAGGAACACAATGTGTCCCCCTCCCCAAAGTCACTACCCCTCCCCTAACACCCCGTTTCCCCCTCTGCCCCGAAAGCTGCAATTACCAGAGAGATCTGTGTGGAGAATGGAAGGTTTCATTGGTTCACCCTGGGTTCTAGATCACATCCACACTATGCATTTTAAGCACTCTTATGCCACTTTAATTTGTGACCACAAACACAGCCCCCAGTTCAGATGTCCTAAAAGGGAGATTTAACAGATTCATGGCTATTGACGGCTACTAGTCATGTTGGCAAGTAGCTTTTGAATCCCAGTTGTTGGGGAACAATAGCAGGAGAGGGCTGTTTCCCTCATGTCTTGCTTATGGGCTTCCCATATGCATCTTGTTAGGACACTGAAATGAAGAGGCTGGACTAGACAGGCCTTTTCTTAGCAGTATTGTGCATTCCTTCTAGCTTTGCATAGAGCCCATAACCCAGAGCCCACCATGAGCTCTTGGACCCCCAAAGTGAGCTCAGCCACCTCTGTCATCCTACCAAGTCGTAAAAGAAGATTTTGCCGCAGAGGTCCACACAATGGCCTACTCTGCTGATGGGCTTTCTGTTGATATGACACCAGGAACCAGAGACTCCTGACTACATTTATTAATGGTATATGCAGGCCGGGGCCAGTCCAAGACATTTTGCCACCTGAGGCAGATCCCAAAATTCCCTTCCGCCAGGGAAGAAGGGGCCAAGGAAGATTTACATCAGGAACAAGATGGTGGGGGAGAGAAAGATCTACATCAGGATCTGCCACCCTAGTGGATATTGCCTCCTGAGGCATCTGCCTCACATGCCTTGCGGCAGAGCCGGCCCTGATGCACGCACAAGCAAGCAGTTTGTATGTATTCCTAAATTGCCACTAACAACAAAAAGTGGGCTTGGGGTTAGCTGGTTTCCAGCTCTGGAGCCAGAATTACTCCTATTCTATGACTGCGAGTCCCCACACCAGTTGCCCCGGGTTCCTGGGCCATCTCTGCTAAGGGCCTGAGCCTCAGTGATTCAATAATATTAGCAAGAAAACCCGTAACCACTGATAGGAACCTGTTAGGTTGTGGGTTGACATAGCAGCCGGCACAGCGATTTCTTCAA